>OZ010591.1:32380916-32468416 GCA_963932145.1 Acanthosepion lycidas
ATATCGAGAGAGAGAGATAGAGAAGAGAGAGAGAGAGAGGCTTAATACAAATAAAAAAATTGTCACTTAGCTTGATGTTATATGATGAATAGAATTATATATATATATGCATACTAGCAGTATAACCCGTTTTCGAGTCAGCCCACCCGAAAATCAATATTAGTAACAAAAATTGGGTGCGACTGAGGCACATCCCCAAATAGGGGATTAACAATTTGAATGGGTGTCCTCTGAAAAGGGTCGTTCTTGCGTTCTCAATCTTGCAAGGAAGGAACCCCTTCCATGGACCGTCATAATAATAATATACGATAATTTTTATTTATAATATAATTTCTTTTTATAATTCTAATAATCTTTTGCGTTAGATTTTAACTCTCTAAATTGGTTGTACGCTGATTTTTACAGACATTAAATTTTGCCTTTGATTTTTGCGCAGTGTAAAAAATCAGTTTTTTTCGATTTTTCACCTTGAAGGTTGTAACTTTTTTCAGCCAATTTGGGCTCAAAAGCGGCACTGAAAAATTATCTATCAAACAAAAAGAAATTAATTGAAATCGGATGGAAATTATGGAAAAGCATAAACAACATCCGATCACACACACAAACATACACACACACACATTTTGAGAATTATAGATATAGATATATACGTGTATAATTCTATAGCATGTATACATGTATAATTCTATTTTATATATATATGTGTGTGTGTGTATAATTCTATAATATATATATATAATTCTAAAACACACACACACACACACATATATATATATATATATATATATATACTAGCAGCATGGCCCGGCGTTGCCCGTGCTTGATTCAAAAATCGTACGACTCATAGAGCAATCGCTATCACTTGACTTAAAATATTTTTGCCCTTCCTTGCATTTAAAGGAGTGCCCTTTACCGTGCTGATGTTACTACGATTAAAGTCGAATATGTCATTTGTGGCTCAAAGTCAGAACTGGTAGCAGGGATAAAAAAAGCCGAATTTCAATGGCCCTGCACCCATTCCAGAATTTGAGGTCAAATGTTTTCTTTCACTCCACTGCACACACTGACCTGTTTCTTCCCGCGCATAGCGTCACCTTAAATTAATCTGCATTTAGGAAATACCCAACCGGAAAAAAAATTTTTAAGGCTTGACCGATTGTCGATTTGCACTCTGTTTGGGGGGCGCTCAGAGTTGAAACTTCACATGATGACTCCCAATGGCCTCCTCATAAATCCGGTCGGTTTTCGCTAAAAACCGACATGCGGTTCAGGCGCAATCTGAGCGTATCGGTTTTTGGGTTATATCGATTTTCAGCGCTGTTTAGGGGTCAGTGGCCATGAAACTTCTGAATAACATTTCTAATGATAGACTCTAAGAGGGTGTCAAATTTGGTTGAAATGCGATCATTCCTTCTGTAAGCAGATTTTTTCGATTATCGATTTTTTCGATTATCGATTTTATCGGAACCTGAGTCCGAACTCAAAAATCGGCCACCGTCATGCCCTTACGGCAGCCATTTGCAAACTTGGGGTGAAAACCGCATCGAAATCGGGTGAGAAATGCGGCCTGGGCGAGGTAACAACGCCCACGACAGGCACTCAGACAGACAACAAGAGATAGATAGATAGATAGATAGATAGATAGATAGATAGATAGATATACATGCATACGTATAATTCTATTCATATTCATCTATCTATGGCAATTTATTACGTCACTAGAAACGTTTACGATATGGTGATGATTGCTGTAGAAATTGAATTGATTTATGTCTAATATAATTTTTGGGGGCCTCAGAAAAGTTTTTTTTTCTTTGCCCGCAGATAAAATAGACGTTAATAACTTTAATTATATTCTAATTGTAAATAACGATGGCATAAATTGTACTGGGTGAACTTTAATATATAAAAAATATTAACTATGTGTGCTATTGAGTATATTCTACGTATTTATCTCTCTCTTTCTCTCTCTCTCTTTCTCTCTCTCTCTCTCTCTCTCTCTCTCTATATATATATATATATATATATATATATATATATATATATATATATTTCTGTATATATTTATGCATTTCTGTAGTTTAGTGCTAACAGCAAGCAGAAATATTTCTCCTCCCGATGATGGCCATTTCGGCCGAAACTAGTCGAGGAATCTAAATGGAATAATAATAAAAACAACGAAAGAATATTAATCTACAACCCAGTGTGTCTGAGGATTTTATTTTTTTTTTATTGTTCAAAAAAAAAAAAAAAAAAAAAAAAATATATATATATATATATATATATATATATTTATACATATATATATTAATGATTAATATATATTTGTTTGGCGCAACCAAATTTATTCTTATTATAAACATATATTTATTAGTAGTATAAATTTTAGCTCTGATATTTGTGTAATTTGTCAGCAACCATTCTTTTATATATATTTCATTAAAGACGACTGACAAGATACTGCGGTTAAGCTTTTTATTCAATTTTCTTGTTCGTATAAGTGTTTTCTTTTCTGGAGATAAAGTATGTAAAAAAATGTCCGAATGTTCTTCATATCCAACCGCTTTCGGCTATTCTATTAGCCATTATCAAGGATATTTTTTATTTTGTACTTTTTTGTATTTTAAATGTAGGCGTAGATTTTTATATATGTATCTAGAGTGATGGAATGTTTTCTTCCAAACACAGTCAGCACATTGTGGCCTTTTCTTTTTTTTTTTTAAATTATTAATGCTTCCATTATTGTACGAACACAAGATAAATTGAACAAAAATTTTAAAAACTAAAAAACGTTAGATAGATAAATAGATATGGGTATGATAAAAAGTGCATATACAGATATATACTTGCACGTGCATATATATTTATTTTTCAGGTGGTATAAAACAGTGCCCAATCTTAAATAACAGAGCTATTAAGTATATATTAGTTATTAAAATGACACTGATTAATATTAAATACAAAAACTGCACAACATTTTCAAAGTATGTTTGGCGATTATAAAACAACCAAAAGAACCCAATCATTAGCTGGGGGATAATCGCGAAAGTTAAAACATACCATGGAAAGGGAGACAGATGTAATTTGTGCTTGTTGGAAAAGCTTATTATATTAAACACTTAAATAACCTTAACTTGTTGAGCACGAGAAGTGAATTGATGTCTACATGTATCCCTAAAACTAAACATTTAAACACATTGACCCCGATTAAAATAGATTGCAAAATAGATCTTACGAATATTAATATAATATGTAACGCTTATTAATATTCTTAGAAACCATCATTAATAACATTTTTTATATACGTATACACATATACAATCCCATATTACTATACACGATGAATTTATAACGTGTGTATATGTAATTTCACCTTTCTAAGTATAAGGCTAGGTTCCAAACACATTCCATATATAATCTTATTATATTAACATCGTGAGTGTTAAGTTTGTTCCATAAGACATTACTTTAAATGTTATAAAAACCGTATTTTATATAAAAAAAAGAGAGTTATTCCCTTGATAGATAACGTGTTTACTTAATTCCAAACTTTTTATTTAAATACTAATAATAATAATTGTTTTTTTGATTCTTCGTCTTTCGAAATTCAGAATTGGAATGATATAGATTATAAATAATTACAATATTATATTCAACAGCAATAAAATAAACAAGGCTTTTAAATCATCATCACGAGAAGGCGAATTTCATAATGCTCCAATGGTTAGCCTGTATCCCGCACCTGAAGATTGCACATTTGCATGAAACTCTGAACTGTTGATTGATTGATTGTTTTGTTTAACGGCATCTCAAACCTTAGTGGACATTTTATGCCGGAAATGATTTTGAGTGACTTTAAAAGTCAAAAACGCATAGTTGGCAACACCATTGTTTCAAAAACGTACAGCTGGTAACATTATTGCTTCAAAAACGCACAGCTGGCAACATTGTTTTTTTTTTTTTTTTTTTATAAAAAACGTATAGCTGGCAACATTGTTTCAAAAACGTATAGCTGGCAACATTATGGTTTTAAAACATATAGCTGGCAACATTATTTTTTACAAAAAGCGTATAGCTGGCAACATTGTTTCAAAAACGTATAGCTTGCAGCATTATGGTTTCAAAAACGGATAGCTGGCAACATTATTGTTTCAAAAACCTTTATCTGAGGCCTTACTGTTAGATGTAGTTTATCGTCATACCCGGGACGCGGATGTAGTTTATCGCCATACCCAGGACGTCTCTGAACTGTGCTATGAAAGATAGATACTATGTATAATCACTAATATATATATATATATATATATATATATATATATATATATATATATATATATATATATATATATGTGTGTGTGAAAATATATAGAAAATAGGAAAGAACTCGTTAGGTAAACGATCCGAAGTTCTTTAGTATTTTTGTTTTTATTTAAAAAAAACACAACGCTCGATACAAAAGCAGAGCATAAATATAATTATTTATTTAAAAAATTCCTTCGCTACAGAAATATATATATATATATATATATATACATATATATATATATATATATATATATATATATATATATATATATATATATATATATATATATATAATTATTTATTTAAAAATATGATTCCTTCGCTAAATAAGAGTTCTCATGTTTCAAAACAAGCATTAATAATTATATATATATATATATATATATATATATATATATTTCATTACATTATATATATATATATATTAACATTTATATATATATATTTTCTTTACATTATATATATATATATATATATATATATATATATATATATATATATATATATATATATAAAAATACGCGCACACACCGAGTTGTTAGAACGTTTGCTTTCTGACCATGTGATCCGAGTTCGAATCTCACCATGTTCGATTTGTCAGGAAGGTTACCTCTTGGTGTTATCGGTCTGGAGGAGGCGATCCCAGGCTGTGGCACACTTGGAAAGTGCCTGAAAAACCATACCACAAGCTGACTAAATTGGCTCGACGGAACTCTTGGGAGCCGTCGGTGGTTGTGCTAGCACGAAGTCACAAGTCATCGTGATAGAGGGTTTGAGCGTGCTAGCTTTGTTCAGATTGCTGATGACGCTAGATAACGGGCTCTCTCCCAGAAACTGTAACTAATGTCTGCTCAGCATAGTTTCAGTATAAACCGCAGGTGTGCTCTGTGGGCGTTGAACAAACACAAATGTACCTGAGCAGAGATTAGCTAGTCGCCCTAGTAGACTGACATCCTAGGATTCGAGAGTTTGCGCAATGTACCTTTACTATATACAAGGTGCGATGGGTAAATTGTTGCCTGTTTTATTTTTAATTTCGCGCGTGATCTTTGTTTGTTTTTTATTTTGTCGACTGCACAGTATAATAAGGTCAAATGGGCACCGTCTGTGAGAAAATAGAGCACCATGACACAATTCACTCTGCCAGAAATTACTGTACTGCTTGGCATTCGCATCGGAAGCTACAATACGAACATTTCAAAGAGGATTCGGAAGAGTCTAATGTGAATTACGAAGAGACGACAGCTCGGAAAACTCACTCTGATCGTTCTGATAAGAAGTCCCAAATTTGTTGCTGAGGGCCTCAGACTCAACAAGGAATCTGACTCAAGTGTCTCGAGGAAGTAGTGCTCTCCTGTGCCAAGAGAGTAGCTGCTGGAAGACCCTATGTCTGGCAACAGGATTCTGCACTATTTGTCAGAAGGAGGAGAACCTAGTTATGGCTGTCAGATAATTTCTGCAACCACATCACCCCTTACATCTAACCACCTAACTCCCCAGACGGCGAACCTCTTGATTATTATGTGTGGGTCGCAGTTGAGCGAGAGACCAGCAAAACTCCTTGTAACACCAAAGATGAACTGAAGGCAAGGATTATGGGGGTATTCGTCAACTTAAACAAGGAGACCGTCCAGAAGTGATACAGGAGATTCGGAAGTCGTCTGGAAGATGAGCTATTTTTTCCCTGATGCCCCGACTACATGAATTTACGCGTGATACTAGACAGGAGACTGATAGGGTGTTAGTTAGAGGGGTCAGAAGGTTCTCCAGAGTTCTTAAAATCAGGGGCAATAGAGAAGGACTTCCAACAATCTGGAAAAGCAGGAAGCAGCGAGACAATAGTTGTAGAGTTTGAAGAGAACCGGAGCTAGTTCAAGAGAACATTTCTTTAGGATGATGGCTGGTATCCAGTCGCCTCAACTTGACTTATGGGAGTCTAGTTTAAAAATGATTTCCGAGACCAACGACGGAGTTATGCACATATCACTCAAAAGAGCCTCAGTTATAGTGTGTGTGTGTGGGGGGGGGAAGTCTGGTGTGGGAACACCGGATGAATCAAGGGTTGAGTTGGATGAACATTTTTGAGCAAAGCATTCAGTCTTATCTACTGTAGATGTAAAGACTTCGAATTGATTGAATAGAGGAGGGATTGAGGATTTGCTCTTGGTCAGTGCACTCTTGCAGAGCCGCCAATAATCTCTAGAAACAAACTTGCGAGATGCTATACGATGTTTCATTCTAACAGCAAACAGTAACTTTGCTTCATTAAGCACACGCTTTCACTTGTTACGAGCAGAGACATATGTCTGTTACAATGACATGTCCCGCTGGTTAAGATGGAAGAAGTGATTCCTGTGGGCTATAGCGGCTGAGGATCATGGGGATAAACGTAGTTTAACTAGGTATTTTCTTGCTGGAAAGAAAGCATCGATGCCAGTTTTTACCCAGGAGACCTCAGACAGGCATTTTTGAACGGGATGATTAAAAACTACATTCTAAGGGACGTCACGATGGAAATCTTGAAGCGAGTCCCAGTCCGCTCGTTGACAACAGAATGATATTCTGTTCGTAGGGAGTTTGGGGATGATAGGAGAGCGGAAGGAGATTTTTACAGACACGTGATCTGCGTACCGTGACAAGAGTCAGGGACAGAGCTAAAACAAAGACCGAGGAGAGAAACGTTTCTGTTAGGTTTACTGGGGAAACGCATAGGAAGGTCAACCACTCGTGTGAGGGATTTAGTGATTGAAAAGTTAAGGGTTTCAATGCCAGCGGGGTCAGTGATATTGTTTATGGCACTGGGCACGGTGGGGTGTTGATGTCACCGAACACGAATATATTAGCAGACAGGTATAAGGAGATGGCCTTGTCAATATTATCGGAAATGCTGTCTAGCACGCAACGGTAATGAGAGGAAGGGGATCGGTAGAGAAAGAAGAGATAGGTGACTGAATTAAGGAGATATATATATATATATATATATATATATATATATATATATATATATATATATATACGAATGGCCTGGAGATTCAAGAGAGTCTTCCCTAGTCAGCGGAAGATGTTCGCGGACATAAACTCCCAGGCCGATCATGTGGACTTTGGAGTCCTTTTTGATTAGAGGAAGGTTGCCAGGAATCGAGAAATCAGAGGAGAGGATTGACGAGATAAGGTTAGTTTCACAGAGAGTAAGGATGTTCGGAGACCTTTCGAAGAGGAACGATTCCACACTGTAGAATTTTGTACGAATACCAAAAATGTTGGAGAAAGGGCGGATAAATGGTTTAAGTGTTTTGTCGAACTGGTTTAAGTATGTATCTTTGGTTGTTTATAGTCATTATGTTCTATATTGGTAAGGAAAAGGCCAAGGATAATGGTAGCAGTCGATCATCAAATGAAACATGGGCAGAAGGGAAGTTGGCGCAGACTACAAAATAGTGTGGTCTCGGGGTTGCCCGCCGGAGGTGCTTGTAGGAAAACCCACTACAAGAACCCCGATATTATGCAACTGTTGATCAGAGCAGCATCTGAAGACGCTACGCAAGAATTCGAACTCCTAACTACCAGTCGGGAACAGCAACCAGAAAAATGCCAATCCGATACCCTCAGTATGAAGAGATGTTGCCACCACCCACGCACATCACAAGAGGTTCATAATAACAATTAAGGCCAGAAAAAAAGACAGAGAAAAGTAAACGAACTAGAAACCACTTTCTAAAAACGGAAGAAGTGATGAGCGTCTACCCTTGTTTACTTGAAGGGGCCTATAGACCGGGCGATAGGAGAGCCTATCTATTACTATAAAGACACAAAACAAAAGGCAGCAACAACAAACATCAAACAAAACAAACAAACAAACAAACAAACAAACAA
Source organism: Acanthosepion lycidas (assembly GCA_963932145.1). Lineage (NCBI taxonomy): Eukaryota > Metazoa > Mollusca > Cephalopoda > Sepiida > Sepiidae > Acanthosepion > Acanthosepion lycidas. Next base: position 32,389,095 of record OZ010591.1, read on the forward strand.
AACAAACAAACAGACAAAACAAACAAACAAGCAAACAATACTGGGGTTGGCTACTAGATGAATTATCACAAAGAACGAGTTTCACTTAGAGAAATCATCAGGAGAACCGAATAGAAAACCACAAATAAAATTATATAAAGTACTTAAGTTTTAACTTATTGAAGTCCGAATACCCACTCTTACAAAATGTGTAAATCTTTCCCCAGTCAATAGTAAAAAAAAACAAAAAAACTCAATTATGATACGAACTCGATCAATATTTATTGGGGTTATAAATTTTTAAAAGTTGTTATTTTATTCCCCCAAACAAGACAAACTGTACATACAGGGACTAGTTAGGGCTTCTTAGAGACTCTGAGTTAATATGGTGCAGTAGTAAGAATGGTAAGTAAGAATGTGTTGCTTTTCTGCAAGGGTTATTGTAGCATGTTTGGGTCATTGATTGTGGCTAGCTAAGCTTAAGTATAAGACAGATGAAGACCAGTCTTCCCTATCCCTAATTTTTCTCCTTGTGCCACATTTGTACATCGTGCAATAAATAATGAGATAGCAAAATACGTATTTAGTAGACGTCTGAGTAAATACAATAATAATCTGCAACTGAACTTACTCAAAGTGACTGAATTCAACCACGTAACAGACACAGTACAACAGATTTGTAGCAATTTGCGATATTGGATGAAACTACCTCTAGCGCAGCCTATTCTATGTTCAGTTGCTTTATCTCTTATACTAAATTTGTTATAACTGAATTTAATTTGTTATAAGGAGCCTGAGAATACCATGGTCGGAAGCGGCGATGTATTTTATCGTTTTTTTTTTAAAAGCATTTCACCTCAAGTCAGTCGATAAAGACACTAAGACGCAAGGGGTCACTGAGAGTGAAAGAAACGGAGAAAAAGATTATTGCGGAGAAAAAAAATAAAAGAAGAGGAGATAGATGACGACGAATGCCGTTGCATTTAAATACTTGAAAATCGTAGTTGACAAGAAAGCAAGAATTTGGAAAAGAGTTAAAATACGAGAAATGTAAGGGAAGAAACTCTTAGAGTAGAACTTACGGTTGCAACTAACGATTTCAACAGCAAGATGTAAACAAACAAAAAAACAAAACAAACCCCCTCCCAAAAAAAAACAATTACACTTAGAATCAGAGAAATTTCTGCGACAAAATGAAGAAAGAAGGATTGGAAAATTTGTCACTCAGGAGACCTTCTTTATGTGCTGTGTTATAGGCAATGCACAACTTTCCTGCCCCTTGTAGCTCTTGATAATTTTTGTCTTTTTGTTATTTCTCCTAAACCCTGTTCCGCCAGCCATTTATTCAAACTCATTGAGTATGTTATGCGTGGTTTTCCTTTCTTCCTCTTGCCCTCAACCTGTCCTCTGAGTATCAAATTTTCCAAGCCTTCCTTCCTCATTGTGTGCCCAAGAAATTTCAAGTGTCGCTTCTTGATGTTAAGTATAAGTGTCCTTTTAGTTTCCGTTTCCTCTAAAACCTCGTCTTTGCTCAAATCTTTGGTCCGTAATATCCTCAGCATCCTCCTGTGGAGCCGAATTTCTGTTGATTCAAGTTTCTTCTTCATCTACAAGCAGATTGTCCGTTATTCACTGCCGTATAGGAGGACAGATATCAAGTAACAGTTCAATACTATTTTCTTTGTTTCTAACTTTAATACTCTGCTTAGCTTTTGGAAGACATCTTTGTTTACCCCAATGCATCTTAGGATTTTAGTGTCACCCTTTCCGTCCTCTGTTCCCAGATATTTCAATATTTGTACTTGTTTGATGTTGGCATCTCCATTTTGTCATTTGAATTTTGGGATCTTGTTTTCTTGAAGTTGATGTTTAACCCTTTCTTCTCGCTTTCCTTCACTATATTTTGTAGTTTTCTTGCTATCAACTCTGTATCATTTGTAGGTCTTATGTCGTTAAGATTGTGACCGCCAATAATGAATCCTCTAGGATGTCTAATCCTCTTATAATTTCCTCGCTGTATAGGTTGAATAAGTCCGGTGAGAAGAAACATCCTTGTCTTACACCCCTTTTCTATTTTTGTATATCTCCTGATCTATCCGTATGCAGCCGGTTTGCTGCCAGTACAGGTTCTTGATTATTCTAATACCCTCCCCAAATATGTCAAAGTTGCTGAAAAGTTCCAGAAGATCTTTGTGGCGAATAACGCCTTTTCATAATCTATAAAATAGAAAAAAAAAGGCCATTTCTACTTAGAATCAGAATGATACAGTTAAAACTTCTACGTCATATAATAAGGAAAGACGACTTGGAAAATTTGTCACTCATAAGACATATTGAAAACAAAAACGATAGAGAAAAGAGCTAGAGAGTATAGGAAGTTGTGGAGAGCCATGCCCGCCTACCTTCTGAAGGAACGCGACACAGAAAAGAAGATAATCAAGAAATAGTTGAGCCCAAGAATTTGGCAGACATACTGAATAAGAAATAAAAAAAAACAATAAGAAAAAGACCTCCACCCCTGCTTTTCCGATTGAAATTGTTATCTCGCAGTTTTCTGGTCTATCACCAAATCTTCGTATTTCTTCGTATTTATTGCTCGATTTTAATGTTTCTTCCCGTACTTTTCATTGCTATTATCACAAAATATTACCGTACCCAGCAGACCGTACCCAGCAGACCGTACCTCTGGCAGAATTCCGAAAATTCTTCTGTCTTCACTTTAAACAAATTATCAAGATGTTCAGAGACTTACAGCTGATCTATCCTCTGACAGATCTCTAACAGCTCAATGGCGGGAAACATGCTTGTAGCATTCAATACCTCCCAAAAACAAGCTACACCCTTGTGCAAATTAATTGAAACAAAACGAATAATTCCTTTATTATTTACATTTTTTCGTATGTTAGTACTTCGTATGTCCATTCCACGAAGTCGTTCCTTACACATTGACCACGCATTCTCGATTGGATTTAATTCAGGAGAGTTTCCGGCCCAGTCTATAGTACCTTGATTTGCTCACTGGTAAGGCTTGATGGTTTGTTCGTGCAGCGTTACAATTTTCGTACGCTTCTTTGGAGTCTCGTTCATCACAGAAAATGGCCGTAGGACAACTAATCGACAGTCGAGACAATAGTGTGATAAAAGTCTGATGCGATCATAGATGACGCAATATTTTTTAAGGCAAAACAAATTTCATCATACACCCCGAAAGTTGATTCATATTACTGCGCACCACAGCAAATGACCTAATCTGAGAAAAAATAGAAATCAAATACACGCTGTCACTCCAGTGGGTTTAAAAGAAACTAAAGCAGTTGTTTCAATTAATTTACACAAGGGTGTAGAATGTATCTAGTCTCTAGCTCTTTGAGAAAAGGGTGTTGGAAACATTTTCACATAATTGAGACAGGGATGTATAGTTGATTTGGGGAATAGAGTAATTTGGAACTTATATATAAGTTCCATTGCTAAAGATGTATGGAAAATGGTTGGCTCTTCCTATCATTCCTGGAATTACTTAAACAATACCAAAATGATCAGTTAGAAGTCCTGACATATATATATATATATATATATATATATATATATATATATATATATATATATAAAACTTTAACCTCCCAAACATGCCCGTTAAAGTAACTCGAATTAACAGCGTCTAAAAAATTTGAAAGAAAAACTGTCCTCATGAAAGTAGTGTAGCTTCTTCCTTTAAAGTCGGTCTCCACCCATCCACTCCTTAGCCATCTATATCTTGAGACTAGACACAATAAATTCGAACAACATCTAGCCGACTTATTGGAGTTAAAAATTAAAAATAAGAATTTGAAATGATACATATGACACATTCATATCCTCTTTCCTACCTCACTTCCTCATTTCGTTAATTTTACGTATACTTGATGAGGTCCGTCAAAAATGTGTGAATTTCTTTTCATTTTTCATTTTTCATTTCAATTTTTGGAAGTCTGATGATCCAGAGCCCTGTTAAAGGGGTTATGGTGAAATAATTTATTACATGGAACCATAACGTGGTCTGTTTTTATTCAAACAAATATATATATATATATATATATATATATATATATATATATATATATATATATATTATAATTAAGTAATTCATCGAGTCTAGAAGAAACCTCAACAGGATATAGGTTTCTTCTAGACTCGATGAATTACTTAATTAGAATTATTTCAAATCCTCCTATAATTTCTATCACACACACACACACACACATATATATATATATATAATGAAAATGCTCCAACGAGTGCACAGGATCGCCTCGTCGGTAATGTTATGACTTGGGGTCATGACAAGTTTCGGATCTTGCAACATCATACTTGTTCGCCCAAGAGACCCTACCGAAACAGTATTTATTCCGGCAGGCGATCCTGAAGCAAAAAATCCGCCAAGCACACAACAAATGGACACATTAATTAACTGCTACTGCTGATCTTGAAATTACAAGCGACCAACATTAATGACTTACGTCACTTCCGCCTCAGCCAAGACGATACAAAAAAAAAAAAAAGAATAGATAGCATGCTCATCTTTTTTTTTTCCCCATCTTAGGTCCACCATGCGGAAAGACCCACATTCTCAACAAACACGTTGACGTAACAGGTAAGTAATGGCAAGAAAAGTTTCCTTTCATATAAGCGTTGCTTAACAATAAATAAATAAATAAAAAAAAAAAAAAATCAAACACATTCGTTGGTTTATTTATATATATATATATATATATATATATATATATATATATATATATATTGAGGGAAGGTCAAATGTATCTGCATTCTTGATAAAGATATGTTATGGTGAAAGTGCGTGTAATTTTTGACTTATCCTCGTATAGGATAAAACATTTTTTTAAAAATCGGATTTACCACAAAGAAGGCAATAAAGCCACTAAGACACAAGTGGTTACTGTATGTGAAACAATTAGAAACCAGAAACATTACTAAGGATTGAGAGCAATAGAAGAGTAATCATGAAACAATAGATGACGATTGGCATTGGATTTAAATTTTTGATAATCAAGCGAGTAGTGCGAGAGAAGAAACTATTAGCATAGAACTTACGGTAACATTTAGCCATTTCAACAGTAAAATGATGAGACCTCGCTGCCAATCTAGTACTGCGCTTAAATTCTTAAGGTCGAGCAAAGTGGAAAGCTTATCAGAACAATTACAATGTTTATAGAAAAGACACAAGAAAGGTACGTCATAGCAATGGGAACGAGACTTAAACCGAGATGTCAAGTCAGGGCCGATGAGGTTGCAGATTATTCTTTGAATTTTGTCAAGAATATAGCAGTAAGACTTGTGAGGGAAAACTTATTCTCCAGTCTGCAAATGCAACTTCTTTCACAAATGCAACTTCGTAAACTTATCGCTATGTCCATGGCAAATGTTTTGATAAACTCTGTTCTTTCTGCTTCTTTCTGTTCCACAAGTTCAAATCTAAGACTCACTATACCACTTCGTATTCCAAGTATAAGTAAGAAGTTCTACTCATATAGCTTTGTTTTCACGAAATTCTACTGATCATTTCTAGGATGGAGATGAAAATATTACGTAAATGATGACGTGTACAATGTTAGAGAAATCTTAGAAATGTCTTTGTTATTTTTTAAAAAATTAAATACGTCATGACGAAGACGACAATAATTCTTCTCAGATTTCTTTCTTGTATTATCTGAGAATTGCTGTGATTTCTTGAAAATGATTTGGTTTGGTTTATTTTGTTTACGGCATATCAACACCTATGCCGACAAGATTTTTAAGATAGGTTCGTATGAATAGAATATGTATTCCTTGTAAGAATTCAGTTTGTAGATCAGATTTCATTGGCGTATTTTTATAAAGAGGGTTTTTGTGGAGAGTCAAATGCATTGCTGGTAATTTTTTTTTATTTTTTCAAAAATATATTTTTGGTTTGGTTTGGTTTGTTTTGTTTTACGGCATATCAACCTCAATGGGTCATTTAATGCTGACAACTTTTTTTTCTGGTAATATTTTTGTTTTGTCCAAAATCTATTTCTGTTAATTTTTTTTCCTAAAAAATGTATAGCTGGTAACATTATTCTTTTCAAAAATGTATAGCTGGTAATAGTTTTTTTTCAAAAGCGTATAGCTGGTAATATCTTTTCAAAAACGTATTCCTGGCAATATTTTTTTTCAAAAACGTATTGCTGTTAATATTTTTTTTTCTTAAAAAATTATTTCTGGTAATAATTTTTTACAAAGTAATTCTGGTATTAAAACCTATTTTTACACTTTTATAATGCTTTTTACCTCAATTTCGGAGCTAACTATTTGGCCATACTATTGGAGGTAGTTTATCGTCTTACCCAGGACGCGAATGTAGCAATTAAGAGGTGGTTCCACGCTCCTCAAAGCCTCCTGATCAGAGGTTCTTGCTGCTGGACGTAGTTTATCGTCTTACCCTGGACGAATGTATTTCTGGTAATATTTTTTTAAAAGTTATTACTGGTAATTTTTGTCAAAAATCTATTGCTGGCGTTTTTTACTATGAAAAAGTATTTTTATACTTTCATAGTGTTTTGGCCTCTGTTTTGGGTTTTAACTCTTTTCCCATAGATGGGACCCTAACAGGTACTACCGCCACGGGCCACGGTGGGCCTGGAAACAACATCAATTAATAGATGGTTCCACGCTCCTCAAAACCTCCCGATCAGAGGCCTTGCTTCCGGATGTAGTTTATCGTCATACTCAGGGCGGGAAATGATAGTAAAGAAGTTGTCTGTTGCATTTTATACGGTTTTTGAATTCAGAGTTTTCCTTCTCTTAGACTGGTTGCCACCGAAGTTTAAAGATTCCAGTCTACTCAGTTATCAATCACATGTGTGGTGGGGAGTAAAATAGACGAATCAATGCATTTCTCAAGTGCATTTGAATGAAAGGGAACGCAACAGACGAGACTGAATTTGAACACGGTTCACCGATTCCACTTTCTGCACTGACAACCATTATGCTACCAGCGCACTCCTTCAAGTTTTCTTCTTCTGTCTGTCGTCTTTCTTCAGAACATTGGTGATGTGAGCCCAAAGTCGGGACCACGGAAGGAAAACACGGAACACGGATTAGAGGTAAGAAAGACATATTAAACAAAAAGGTTACAAAGATAGTGTAAGTGTAAGCGGAGCTTACTATGTGCTAGTGTCCAATATTGGTAGTCGTACACGGCTGATACTCCGGTATTAGAATACTCTCTCTCAATCTCATTCCCTCAGTTTTCAATACGTAGGCTTTGAGCTTTTTGGTAACTCCATTTAGTGTTACTGTAAGTATTACCTCGCCTAAAATGTTAATCTTTTCCCCAGTTACGGATTTTGCTGTTTTATCCGTTTTTAATAAGGTCGGCTTGTTTAATTTTCGCCAAGTACGCCAGTTAATGGTTGAAAGATCGGAACCCGAGTCAAGCTGGAATTTAATGGAATTATTGAAAATATCCACAGTTACATATTTCCTTAAATTCCTATCGACAATATTGCCAGATTGAGCTTGCCTAATTTTATTTTTGGGTTTTCTCGTTCTGTTGGCGTACCAGCACCGAGTTAAAGTATGCCCACTTTTATTGCAATTTTTGCAATATTTTTTTGTTCTTAACTGGACAGAATTTCATCCAATGCCATTTACCACAATGGTAATATTGTCCGGGCGGTTTCTTTAACCTATTTGGGTTTTGGTTACTGCGGAATTTAGGACATGAGATTTACCTTTTGTCTTTTTGAGGGGAATAGGAAGTAGACTTGCTTCTGATTTTATTAATCTGAGCCATACCTGATCCTTCGATAGTGTTTGAGTCACACTTTACAGATATTACTCTTTGACAGTCCTCTGCCAGTTTTTGGAGAGTCAATCCTTGTTCGTTCTCAAGCTTGGTCAGTACCCGTCGTCTGACTTCGGCGTCTTCTGCTGATACTAGACCTTGTGCTAAAATTAAGCACTTAAAATCATCGGCAGTCAGTTCGGCTAGTTTAAAATCATTACATAGCTTGTTTACCGATGCTGAAAACGTTAGAAAATCTTGCTGGTTGTCTTTGACTGTGTTCAGCCATTTCCAACGTTTGTGGAACAAGGTTGTGTTAGGCCCGAATAGTTCCGATAGGAGCTTAATAGTCTCTGAAAAATCCAAGTCAGTGGTTTTCTTGGGTACTATGAAGTCTATGAACCTACTATGCTCTGTAGTTCCTAGTTTTCTCAATAGTAGACGTACCTTTTTTTTACTGGCCTGTTGTTCACAGTCTACGTTGAAAATATCTTCGTAGCGCCTGTAAAAAGCCTCGAACGTTTTGTCGTTCTCTGGTACGTATTCAAAGGTTTCCATTGAATTGTAGATTGTACTCTGGGAGAATATTGTATCTTTTTCAGAGTTTGAGCTTTTTAATGCATTTACGAGTAATTCTTTAAGTTGTTTCTGTTGTAGTTCAGCATTCTGAAGCGTAATTTGTTGGAATTCCATTTGTTGTTTACATAATTCCAAAAATAGTTGTTGTTGTCTTTCTTCTGATTTTTGTTGCTGATCCAAGTGTACTTTTAGCATTTGGACGATTACTTTTTGAAAATCTTCCATATTTAGACAAACAAAAATGACAGAGATTTGTTGTTGCTTTGAAACCCGTGTACCAAGGGGAGGTACACAAAAAAATCTTGATAGATTTTTTTTTTTTTTTTTTTTTTACAAAAAAAAATATGGACAGACAAGTAGTTAAACTAAACTAATTATATGTTTAGCTTTTTTGAGATTCCGTGATTCCGTTAATTTTAAGTGATTGTATAAATTTTCACCACACTTATTATGTATTTTTTGTTTATATAGAGGTACAAAAAAGAGAAAACTCGCCTCAGTGAATTTGAGGGGAGAATAATTTTATGCACGAGATTCAACTCAGTTGCATAAGAAATTTTTTAGATAGTTTTTTTTCGAAAACTTGAGTCGTAAGTAGTACTTCAGCTCTTGTGTTGTCAGTTTGTTTTATGAACAAACTGTTTTTTTTTTGTGTGTAAGAAATCATTTTCGTAATGTTATTTGGACGGACTTTAATATTCCGTAGATGTCGAATCGCTAGTTCATCACTACTGTTTGGTATCGGAATATTTTTTTTATATGTAGACGCTGGGTGTTGCGTTTAAATCGCTAAGTAATACCAGCTTAATTTCTCGTTCAACACTGCTGTGGGAACGGGTGGAGTTTCTGTGTATTTTTCAAGTACTCTGTCGCTATTGATATGGTGAGAAAGAAACTCTCGAATCTTTTTGTCGCCACTGATGTGAGACTGGCAAGGTATTGAGGTTTTCGACGTGAATGCGTTTCTCGAATTCTTCGTCGCCACTGATGTGGGACTGGTAAGGTATTGAGGTTTCAGCGTGAGTGCGTTTCTCGAATTCTTCGTCGCCACCGATGTGGGCCCAAAGTCGGGACCACGGAAGGAAAACACGGATTAGAGGTAAGAAAGATATATTAAACAAAAAGGTTACAAAGATAGTGTAAGTGTAAGCGGAGCTTACTATGTGCTAGTGTCCAATATTGGTAGTCGTAGGCGGCTGATACTACGGTATGAGAATACTCTCTCACACACACTTTCTCCTCTTCTCCTAGAGTGTTATATCGCATACTTTATATAGTCCTGGAAGAGTCCATGTTATAGGTATGATACGGTCTCACAACAATTGTTAATGATGGCTCTCCACAGCTTCCTGTTCTTCGTGGACTTTTTCTCTCTTTGCCAAGCTTACCACCACTTTCGTTTCACCATCCATTCAGATAAGTGGCCCGCTCCTTTCTTCTATCTCTCTTACCCTCGATATGCCCTGTGAGGATCAAGTTCTCTAAGCCCTTCTTCCTCACTATGTGTTCAAGAAACTTCAGCTGCTTCTTTCTGGTTCTGAGTATAAGTGTGCTTTTCTTTATCATCTTCTTCATCGTTTACTTGACGGTAATTCTCAGCAGCCTTCTGTAGGACAACATTTTTGTTGCCTCCTGTTTTCTCATCATCCGTGGGGAGATTATTTAGCATTCACTGCCATACGTGAGGATTGATATCACAAAGCAGTTCATCACTCTTTTTTTTTGTTTCTAACGGAAATTTCGCGTTTCTTTGTACTTGTTTAGCTAAGACTTAATAAGAGTACACAGGTTTTGAGAATTATTCGCGGAAAAGTGAACTTTTTACTTCCTTTTCGTGAAAATCATGACTAAATATAAATTACGTGGGCGATTATAACTCTCCACAAGGTCATATACTTTGTCGCTCTAAATAAAGTTTGTCTCCACCCCGTTCCATGTTCTGCCATCCATTTACACAAACCGGTTAGGTAGATTACTTGTCCCCACACCGCCTCGCTTGTCTTCAGTATATCCACCGAGTGACAAAAATCACCAAGCTCCCACCTCCAGCCAAACTTTTAAGTATCTTTTTCTGATCGTAAGAACAATTGTTTTTTTTTTTTTTGTTTTCATTTCTTTTAAAATGACACTGTTTACTTTTCGTGATTATTCTGGGCGCAAAGTGTAGTGGAAACTTGACAATGAATCACTGAAAATAAGGCTACCAGTAGGTGCAAGCATGTGCGGATGATGTCGGACGATGTTTGAAAAAGGGGGTTTTCGAAATGAAGGGCAAAAATAAGTGTTCTGGAAGACCTCGGTTGCTGAAGAAGTGGATGCTGAAGACCCAATTTGAATAACACGCATAGTTTCAGAAAAAAAGGTGTTAATCTTATTTGTATCATTCACCATTTGGAGACTATTTGGTGTTGCACCAGAGGTAACATTATTTGTCAGAAATTGTCCCCTTCTTACAGCCCCAACCACAAATAAACAAAAACACACACTCACAAAAATTGCTAAGACTATTATCTACCAGCTCTCTTTTTCTTCTATGTGAACCGTGTTCCTTCGGGACGTAGGCGATCATGGCTCTCCATACTTTCCTATCCTTTGTAGCTCTTAATAAATGTTGTGTTTTTGTTATTTCTTCTGAAACCTGTTCTTCTATCCATTTACACAAACTCATTCTTCTTCTTCTTCTTCTTCTTCTTCTATGTGCCGTGTCCTTTCAGTAGGTAGGAGATCATGGCTCTCCATACTTTCCTATCCTTTGTAGCTCTTAATAAATGTTGTGTTTTTGTTATTTCTTCTGAAACCTGTTCTTCTATCCATTTACACAATCTCATTCTTCTTCTTCTTCTTTTTTTTCTTCTTCTTCTTCTATGTGCCGTGTCCTTTCAGTAGGTAGGAGATCATGGCTCTCCATACTTTCCTATCCTTTGTAGCTCTTAATAAATGTTGTCTTTTTGTTATTTATTCCAAACTTTGTTCCACCGTCCATTTAGCCACGCCCATCAAGTAGTCCCTCCATCCCACTTGCAATTAAACTATCCTGTGAGTATTAGATTTTCTAAGCCGTCTTTCCTCATTATGTTCCCTAAAAATTTCAACTGTTTCTTCCTCATGTTAAGTATAAGTTTTCTTTTTGTTTTCATTTTCTCTAAAACTTCATCGTTGCTCACATGTTCGATCCATGCTATTCACAACATCCTTCTGTAGAATCACATTTCTGTTGCTTCAGGTCTCTTCTTCATCTTTGATGAGATTGTTTAGCATTCATTGCCATACATGAGGACTGTTATTACGCAACATTACAGCACTCTTTTCTTTGCCCCTCTTCCTCTAAAAAGCTGACATATTTTCCCTAATTTCTTTAATTTAAAAATATTCAGGTGAAAAATTGATGTTAAGAAAATTTACCACTATCGGTGTTATACATATGTTAAAGTTTAACAAAAAGGCATAAACTCCAATTTACTTCATTGTTGATGTTTGTTCAATGTCTACTGTGAAATCAAATTTATATTTTTAAGTTCAAATTTATATCTTGAATTTTTTTTTGCATCTGAGACAAGGCGATCCTTATACCAGATCTGGCAACCATGCGCCTGAAGTCAGACATGGGGAGACTTAAATTACTACTAGATAACAATTATTGAGAAGATTTTTTTAGCAAGGAACTTGTTAGTAATGTTCAGTGATTAGTTAATTAGCTACTATATATAATATTAGGAAGTATTTTATCGTTATTGATAGATTTCCATTAGCAAAAATGTACAAAGAAAGAACAAAAATATAAAATATTTAAATGGACAAAAATCACTTTATTCACCTTGAATTAAACATTTTTTTAAAAAGATAATATTGCAAAAATAATGAGCTAATTTGTTTATGCCAACTGATTACAGAAAATATAATTGTATAAAACAAGCAGAAAACAAAGTCTGAAAATATTTGACAAAAAATGCGAATTTCAGAGAAACGATAATTTTACAATCTTTACAAAATTTACACTATTTACATTATTCGGACTATTGTTCTCATCTTTGTCGCCATATTTATTACAGTTAATTTCTGCCGTTGTACGCTCCGGCCTTCTACAGGTGGTTGGAATGTTAAACTGAACCCTTTATTTCGCTCACTGGGGTAGACTGTTCTAGTTCCACGTGCCATGTCTAATGGATGTCAGTTATCAGATATCTCCTGTTAATTCCTCTCTCCAAGTTCTCCACCGCCTTAAACAGGTATTGAACTCACATTCTTTAGGTCCTGTAACTGGATCTAACTAACTCCTTTATCCACTGTGTCATGTGTCCTTGAGGACATCTGTGCATGAAGTTCTGGGTATTATAAACCTAATGTCCGAAGAAGGCCCGAGCGTACAACGGCCGAAACGTTGTAATAAATATGGCGACAAAGATGAGGACAATCGTCCGAATAATGTAAATAGTGTACATAATACCTCATATCAGAAATATAGACAGATACTGAAAGGTCGAAACGTTGTAATAAATATGGTGACAAAGATGAGGACAATAGTCCAATAATGTAAATAGTGTACATAATACCTCATCTCAGAAATATAGACAGATACTGAACGGCCGAAACGTTGTAATAAATATGACGACAAAGATGAGGACAATAGTCTGAATAATGTAAATAGTGTACATAATACCTCATCTCAGAAATATAGACAGATACTTTACAAAATTTATTGTGCCATTTGTTTCACACAAGATGGAGAAAATACTTATTTCATTATGAAACAGTAATGGATAATACTAGTCTACAAAGTTTTAAAAATTAAAATTAATTTACATTAACAAGAACACAAAACTTATTAATAGGATAATTTGAGGAGATAACCAATTAAATATATGTAAAAGGGGGAGAAATTGAAAATAAAAAAAATATCTGGTATCCAGCGGAATTTTTAAATTACCACAATTTTCCTATTCTTGAAAATAAAAACTAATATTACTAAATGTTTCCTCTTTTGTGGATAATCTTTTCTTGTAACATAGCCTGCTATATACAAAAATAGCATTTTAATATCTTTAAGGATCCTAGTTTCAGTCTCTGGTAAGTTGTCAAATGTTTGACATTCCGTTTCATTCAGCAAATGTCCACATTTTGAGCAATTATGGCCTCGATCAAAGTTGTATACTTTTCATTTAATTTAAGAAGTAGTTTAGTTTTTACAATATGGAATTTTTCAGTAGCATTTTGAACTGTTATAAAATATGCATCTCGAGAATTTTGTAATGTTCCAAATTCATTTTCTAAGTAACCTGTGGTAAATTCCCCAAGCATAACAAAATTAAACCCACTACTTAGCAAATATTTTCAAACTTCAATTAAATCATTGCGTCTATATTCAATGGTTAAACTTGTATCTTTTGTTAATGATTTTATTCTTCTTTCTCGATTTCCCACCATGTTTTTAAAATTTTTTTGTAGAATTAGAAAGAAATAACGGATGTTCATCATCTAAATTGGATATCACCTTTTTCAGGGGATTATTTTTCTTTCTTTGACACAGACAATTTTCCAAAATTTTAACTTTTTCAATGAAATTAACTATTTCTGAAGTATCCTCCCCTATTTAATAATGAGCGTGTTTTAATGACAGCTACAGTTTGATCACAAAAACTTTTAAACAATGGGAAACATTTTGTCGCTCCACAGGTTTTGGGTAAACTGCTACATCAGTTAGTTTCAACAGCTTAGCAAATTGAGGTTTTTCATACTCAAAAAGACCTTTTATAATTTTCCATTTTGTTGCCATCTTTTTGCTTTCAGAATAAAACTAGAATTCAGAAGTAATTTAAGTAATCCTATTTTTCCGAATATTTTTAAAAAGGTGGACATTTTTTAGTCATCCAAGGCTTATTCAAAACAATGTCAAATTTTTGGAAAAACAAAAGATTGTAATTAATCGACTGTTGGATTGCATCAACAATATATAAAAAAAAAAATTAATGATTATTTTTTCTAGAAACTACAATCATTTTGCACATTTCGCACAAAAGTAGATGTTTTATTTATTGGTTTTAGTTGAGGACGAGAAACTTATGGTAAATGGTCAAATATTGATGGATTTCTGGGTCACACTTTTCTTCAAATAACCAGTGTTTCATAATCAGATGAAAATGTCTTTCAAAAGCAATAGTGTTGTCTTGAGGCATTGCTCTCCGTCATTCTGAGCTTGTAGAAGACAAAATAAACTAACCTTATTTTGTTAATCATAGTTAGTCATAGTAAGTACAGAATGAACTCTTCCTAACACGATGTATACTACGGCTCTCAAGAGAGAGGGACGAATCAAGCCGAGCTTTTCGGTTTGACGGTCGAATTCACTGCCTCTAAGCAGAGAGGAACCCGGACGAGGCTCCGTCTCGTTCGGGTTCTACGGGCATTTTTTGACCGAGCCTACGGGCTCGGGAAACACACGTTAAACACGGCCTTGTGCCACATGCAACCCTTGTGGGGGTGGTGGCGAGATACCGATTCAAGCCGAGCTTCTCGGCTTGACGGTCGAACTCTCTGCCTCTAAGCAGAAAGGAACCCGGTCGAGGCTCCGCCGAAGGGCAGAGTCTCGTTCGAGGAGGTTGACCAACCCGATCCCGTTTATACGGGTTCTACGGGCATTTTTTGGCCGAGCCTACGGGCTCAGGAAACCCACATTAAACTCGGCCTTGTGCCACATGCAACCTTCGTGGGGGTGGCTAGATACCGAATCGAGTCGAGCCGATAGTAGTTCACTCCAAACCAGACTGACAGTCATACTAACACCTTCCAGCTCTTGTATTATTATTTCGTGTAATATACCTTCGTTATTTCTACTCTTGTGTTCGTTTTGTTCTTTCTTGGTCCTAAACTGCACCATAACAGTTACCATGACAACCTGTTACACATCACGTTTTGACCATTTTGAGAAAGATTTTGGGGAATTGAGATTAAAAAATATTCGCTAAAGTATTATTTGGTAAAAATTACAATTTTATTACTACATGGTGCTTCTAAAAAAGTGTGTGAATCTTAAGGTCTGGACTGGAGGGTTTAGGATTCAGAATTAAGAATTTAAAGTTTGAATGTGGGGGGAATTTGTCATCTTTTTCTCATGTTATTTTCCTTTCTTTAAGGGATTACGTGATTCCAAAGGATTTTCAAATATTTTAATTTTTTCAATGAAATTAACTATTTCTGAAGTATCCTCCCCATTTAATAATGGGCGGGTTTAAATGACAGCTTCAGTTTGATCACAAAAAAAAACTTTTAAACAATGGGAAATATTTTTTATGAAAGACCAAAAATACAATCAAATAAATAAATGCGCAAAAATCACTTTATTTTCCATAAATTAGACATTTTTAGATGATATTGCAAAAATAATGAATTAATTTGTTTATGCCAACTGATTACAGAAAATATAATTGTATAATTATAGTTTGGGGGAGGATAGATGCATTCTTACCTTTCTCAAGGGTATTAGCCCATAAGTAAATGTAATGAACTCGACTGGAATTCGAACTCGGCTCTCCGAGATATAAGGATCGCCTTGCTGATCAGGTTTCGTTTTATGCTGAAGTTAAATAAAGAACTGAACCCCCATCATTAAAATTTTTAGATTATCGTATTTTTGATGGAGGGGTGCGGATCGATCACTTCTCCCATAAAATACGATTATCTAAACAAAATTAACCATTTAATATTAGGTTGGTGCAAAAATAATGGCGTAATAATGTCGTTTTTTGACGTATTTTTTAACGTCAAAAACGACATTATTACGTCATTATTTTTGCACCAACCTAATACGTTCATTTTTTTTTGTTTTCTTACAAGACGGCATCAACATATTTCATGTGTTATAAAGAAAATAGAAATTATTCCTTAAAAATGAATTTTATAATCAAGAATAATAGCATAAAGAAAAAATTAAATTAAATTTTTGTGGCAAAATTCTTAATAATGATATTTTTTTTTGTGAATTTCGCTGTTCAAAATAATCGCAAAAATTGTAAAAAAAGAAAGACGGTATTGGCAAGACAATCATTTCTTTACATTTTTTGTAGCATTTTTCTAAGAATAGTTGCAAAATATTAATAAATTTATTGAGTTTCATTTTTGACAGTATGTGATAAATTCTTTAATAAGTGTCATTTTTTTCATTAATTTCCCAGGGGGAAAAGTTTTTGACCACTGACAATGCCTTTTTGCTGATTTTTAATGCATTCCGATACTAAGATCATTAGCAAGGGATTTGCATTATACATAATTATTATTGGCGCCCGTCTGTCTCAAGAGACCATTGATCTGCGCCAGAAGAGCATTTTTTTAAAATGGTTAATCGGCAGTTGCCCATACAGCACGTTTCGTCTCTCTCTACTCTACCGATGTTGTCCAAGGGAATAGCAGAGGACAATACACCTTAGCACCGGTGTTGCAGGAATTGCCAGAACGAATTATGACATGAGACTGTCTTAGGGACTCCGGCTCCGGATTTGATTTCAGATTTGCCCTTCTCCTAGTCTGGTTGCCAAACATGGATACAGAGCCCAGACTCCCCTGGTGTCTCAGCATGACGATAAACTACATCCGGAGAGAGATTAGGGAGATTGGAGGTTTCGAGGAGCGTGGAACAACCTCCTAATTGCTTTTGTATTCAGATCCACCCTGATCCGGGGTAGTAGATGTCAGAGCCCCAGCTATGAGCAAATAATGAACCCCCAAACATAAATACTATTTTAAGTATAAAAATACATTTTTATAGTAAAAATACCACCAGTACATTTTTATAGTAAAAATACCAGCAGAACAATCTACCCCGGTTGACGAAATAAAGGGTTCAGTTCGAAATTCAAATCACCTGTAGAAGGCCGGAGAGTAGAACGGCCGAAACGTTGTGAATATGGCAATGAAGATGGGGATAACATTCCGAATAATGTAAATAATGTAAGTAATCATAATGCCTCATCTCAGATATATAGAAAGATATTTAAATTTCTGTTTTTTGAGTTGTCGCCATCAGTGATTCTCAACCGAGATCCATATGGACCCTGAGAGGACCATGTAGCATTACTGGACACACACACACACACACACACACACACACACACACACACACACATATACACACACAAAATAATGCAAACTGGGCATCCACGGTAATATTTTAGTGGTCCATAGAGAAATTTTTACTTCCAAACGTTTTTTACAACTGTGAATTGGAATTTTTTACAGTAATCTACGCCATATTAAAATATTAGGTTGGTGCAAAAATAATGACGTAGTAATGCCGTTTTTTGACGTATTTTTTAACGTCAAAAAACGACATTATTACGTCATTATTTTTGCACCAACCTAATACTAAAAATAGAAAACAACTCTAAAACTAGCAGAAAACGAGACCAAGTGATATAATTTAGCGTCCCTTTTACTCTACCTGATGTTTTGATTTTAAAGGTTGAATAAAAACAGGGAAGGATATATAAAAGAAGCATTATATGTATAAAGGAAAATTATATAAAGATTATAATTTATTCTATAAATTAATTCAATATATTAATAATTAATAATAATACTAAGATTAAACATTAATAAAAGGAAATATTAATATGAATTAATTAATATAAAATATTAAAAAAATAAAATATTAATAATAAAATTAATTTAATATATTAATTATATAAGGATTATATATAAAGGAAGGATTAACAGTATTAATCTCTTCAGCAGCAGAGGCAATTTCCGATAAAAGCATTCACTCTGAGGGCCTCTACAGGAGGTAACAGCAAAATTGTCCAATTGTTAGATTAAGCCTTGAACCGTTGTATCTTAAAAATGATTAAAGATATCTTATTGGATATTTTTTTATAAGACTATTGGACTCTACTTTGAACAAGAAGAATGTATTTAGCTCTATGTTGAAATGATGATCTCTCTTCCTGTTGTGACCTCCTGATCCAGTTTTCCTCTCTACTGTTTCCTCTTTTTTAAACTTATTGATGTTTGCCTTGATGGTTCTTGAATGGACTTTGAACATGGATGCCAATGTATGAATATTGGTACCATTACCGAAGACCTGAAATCTTTTTCGTTTCACCATTGCTCATTTTGGAAGACATAGTGCGGCTGACACAAAACGATTTTAACCTATTCTCTTTCTAGCTGAATAACTCAAAGGGTTTTTCAGTGATTCTTACGACAAATGGGGAAAAGATGGCTAAACGTCTTATCTGAAAACCTGGAAAAAAGAAACTCAATCAGTTTAGTGAGTTTTTTATTTTTAGATATTACACATATTGTGGGATGCTGTTACATGATTTGGACAATCTTGCTGTTACACCCAGTATATGTATTAGGTTGGTGCAAAAATAATGACGTGATAATGTCGTTTTTTGACGTTAAAAAATACGTCAAAAAACGACATTATTACGTCATTATTTTTGCACCAAACTAATACCAGTGTACATAAATGTTCCATACAATTTAGTTTTCAAAATACAAGCTTATTTTCATTAAATTAATTTTACTTCAAAATAAAGCATAGACATTTACGATTTCTGTAATACAGTTCCTAAGCTTATCTATTAGTAAAAAATATTTTTTTTCGTCAAATTGTTATAAAGACCACAAAAAAAAAAAAAATAAGAGTAAAAGTGGTCCACAGGTGAACAAAGGTTGAGAACCATTTGTTATGCACAGCCTAACCGAGATCTCATTTACTTTCCAACCGTATCCGTTTTCGTTTTTATCGCTGTTGCTTTTAAATAGCCGATAGTAATAGCAGTGGCTTTGTTAAGAAAGGTGAATATAAACATGGACGTAAGTATAGCCTGGAAGACTCAAGAATTAGGTCACTTTCGGTAGATTTTCACCCTCATAACTTACCTTCTCTTTTAATTGAAACTGCTTTCTTTAAATCAATAAAAAAACATTATTTAGTCTGAGGAAGTCCGTTGAAGGCCGAAACTTGTTACAAAGTATTTTTTACCTTTTGTCATTCAATTACCCATCATTAGTCTGATATATGAAGTTTATATATAATATTCTACCACCACTGGTAAGATAACGTAAACTATTAATTCTGCCTGTAGGTCGTGTGATTTACATAAGCAGCCATTTTGAAAGTATATTCGAAAGAGGCTGGATTTTGTAGTTTCACAGAGTCATGATGACAAATTACTTTACCGCCTCATGGCATCAGTTCTCAAAAACGACATGAAAATATTTATTCAATGATTTTTTTTTTAAACTTTTAACTTGTGATTTATTTTTGTTTAGTTCTGTTTTGGTAAGCGAATCAATTGTTTTTAGGAAATTTGACATTTATTTTTCACCTTTGTTTTTTATTCTTTCCAACTTCTTCCAAGTTCATAAAATTATCCTCAGGAGGATTTGCGACAGGAATCACATTCAGGAGAGCCATTTATTAATCTCTCTCTCTCTCTCTCTCACTATCTATCTATCTATCTATCTATCTATCTATCTATCTATCTATCTTTATTTTTATTCTTTATTTAAAAACTTTTAACCCGTTATTTATTTTTGTTCAGTTCTGTTTTGATTATCGAGTCAGTTGTTTTTAGGAAATTTGACATTTATTTTTCACTTTTATTTTTTGCTCTTTGCAAGTACATAAATTTATACTCAGGACGATTTGCGATCGGAATCACATTCAAGAGAGTCATTTCATTCTTTCTCAGTCTGTTCTTATCTATCTATCTATCTATCTATCTATCTATCTATCTATCTATCTATCTATCTCAGTCTGTTTCTTTCTTTCTTTCTCAGTCTATTTCTATCTATCTATCTATCTATCTATCTATCTATCTATCTATCTATCTATCTATCTATCTATCTATCTATCCCAGTCTGTTTCTTTCTTTCTTTCTTTCTCTGTCTGTTTCTATCTATCTATCTATCTATCTATCTATCTATCTATCTATCTATCTATCTATCTATCTATCTATCTATCTCAGGCTCTTTCTTTCTTGCTTTCTTTCTTTCTTGCTTTCTTTCTTTCTTTCTTTCTTTCTTTCTTTCTATCTATCTATCTATCTATCTATCTATCTCAGGCTGTTTCTTTCTTTCTTTCTCTGTCTATTTCTTTCTTTCTTTCTTTCTTTCTTTCTTTCTTTCTTTCTTTCTTTCTTTCTTTCTTTCTTTCTATCTATCTATCTATCTCAGTCTGTTTCTTTCTTTCTTTCTTTCTCAGTCTGTTTCTATCTATCTATCTATCTATCTATCTATCTATCTATCTATCTATCTATCTCAGTCTATTTCTTTCTTTCTTTCTTTCTTTCTTTCTCAGTCTGTTTCTATCTATCTATCTATCTATCTATCTATCTATCTATCTATCTATCTATCTATCTATCTCAGTCTATTTCTTTCTTTCTTTCTTTCTATCTATCTCAGTCTCTTTCTTTCTTTCTTTCTTCCTTTCTTTCTTTCTTTCTTTCTTTCTCAGTCTGTTTCTATCTATCTATCTATCTATCTATCTATCTATCTATCTATCTATCTCAGTCTATTTCTTTCTTTCTTTCTTTCTTTCTTTCTATCTATCTCAGTCTCTTTCTTTCTTTCTTTCTTTCTTTCTTTCTTTCTTTCTATCTCAGTCTCTTTCTTTCTTTCTTTCTTTCTTCCTTTCTTTCTTTCTTTCTTTCTTTCTTTCTTTCTTTCTTTCTTTCTTCCTTTCTTTCTTTCTTTCTTTCTTTCTTTCTTTCTTTCTTTCTCAGTCTCTTTCTATCTATCTATCTATCTATCTATCTATCTATCTATCTATCTATCTATCTATCTATCTATCCGGACGATGTTAATATTATATCTACTGATAATAAACCATTTTCGGGTTTGGATTCTTATTACCGTTTCGATATGCCACATATCATTGGAATGAGTAGCATTTATGAAAACATAATCATTACGCATTAGAGATATCTAAATGCAATTGTGTCTTCATGGGTGAATAGCGCGCAAAACGAATTGAACAGAAAGGGACCCTTTATTGGCGAATCTTGATGAAAATAGACGACAGTGTTCAGGGAGTGTTGTGGAAAAGACGGGCATTGTGTTTAAATCACAATTTCCTGACTTTCCAAACCCGCCATTCGGCTTGGATTACAAGATTTGTATCAGATTCATCAAATCTGGTTCGTTTGCAAATGAGACATTTCAAAGACTTCGCTCTTTCGCACCAGTTTCAAAGTTTGATGGAAGTTACATGATTAAGGTGACAAAAAGTTACAATATATTCTGGTTGAGCAACGATAGATTATGTATGGACAAGGGACAAACATTTTTCCTGGTCATGTTCGAAGATTTTTTTCAGCCCAAGTAAATTGGTATTTAAAATTAACGAACGAGCCAATCATTTTTCGATAAAAAATTTGAAACTAATCTTGAAATATTTTGATAATGGGAATGAGATATTTAATTTGCTTGGTCCATACCATCTATGCTAATACTGTATCAGTATATATTGCGATCAGTCTCATTCAAGCCTACTCTGTAGAAATTTCATATCGCCCCTGTGAGAGAGAGGTTTCTTGACATTGTACAAAAGTTGACGCTCAGAACATTTGCAACAAACTAACATATAAAAATATGCGTGTCTCTAAGCAAATATATATATATTTTAAAATGTGTACATTGTTTTATTTTGTGTATGTGGCAGTATGTATGCGTACGGGCATTCATAGATATGTGAGTGTGTGTATTTGCGTGTCTGTGAGGGTTCAATGATATACTCATATATTTGAAATAAGTCATCTTTTACTGAAAATCAAAACAGAAAAGAAGTTAAACAGATTTCTGTTCACGCCATAGAAAGAATGCATAAAAATATTTTACTTTTTATTGAAGACGAAAAACATAAATTTTCTCCAGGGAGAAAATGAAAAATAAATCAATCAGTTTTCTGAAATAATAAATACGTATAAATATTTACTGTGAATCAAAAAGAATGTAACGTTTTTAACTTAACCACACGTCCTGGGTATGACGGTAAACTACATCCGCGTCCTGGGTATGACGGTAAACTACATCCGCGTCCTGGGTATGGCGGTAAACTACATCCGCGTCCTGGGTATGGCGGTAAACTACACCCGCGTCCTGGGTATGGCGATGGGCTGCATCCAACAGCGGGGTCTCAGGTGGTGTTTTCAGAAAGGTGGTGTTGCCGGCTCTGGGTTTTTGAAGCAGTAATGTTGCCAGCTCTAAGTTTTTGAAACAGTAGTGTTGCCAGCTCTGGGTTTTTGAAACAGTGGTGTTGCCAGCTCTAAGTTTTTGAAACAATAGTGTTGCCAGCTCTAGGTTTTTGAAACAATGGTGTTGCCAGCTCTAAGTTTTTGAAACAATAATGTTGCCAGCTCTAAGTTTTTGAAACAATAATGTTGCCACCTCTAAGTTTTTTTTTTGTAGAAAAGGAATAATGTTGCCAGCTATACGTTTTTTATTCTATACAAAATAGGCATTTAAAATTCATATAAACTGGATTTGGCATTAAATAACACACAGGGGTTGATATGCCATAAAACCCAAACAAACAAACAAACAAACTTAACCACTTAAAGAATTCTATGGGACTACACAATACACACAGACAGAACAATCAAAGCCAACCGCCCAGATATTGTTATTAAAGACCACAAACAAAAACGGTGACTCCTTATTGATATGTCAGTCCCTGCTGACTGCAATATATCTTTGAAGATATTCAAAAAGCTGTCAAAATACAAGGACCTTGAAATAGAAATCTTGAAAATGTGGCATATGGGAACATCAACAATCCCTGTTGTAGTTGGAGCCCTAGGACTGGTTGGAAAAGATTGCAGTAGACTAATTGCAGGGATTCCTGGAAGCCCATGCCTCAAGGAGATACAAAAAATTGTTCTGACAAGTACAGCCCACACTTTACGAAAGGCTTTATCTATGTAATTTTTATTTTATTTTATTTTTTTTTTTTTTTGTCAGTGAAAAGTGTCATGATGCCATTTCTAACCTTAGGTCCCTGGGTGGGACCCGGAAAGAAATGTGTAAACGACAGAAATCAAAGAAAATAAAAATAATAATAATATCAGGTTTCACGATGTTAGCATCCATTGGATAGAAAAATCGATATGATAGTGTGGGCCAATCTGGAAAGTCTGCAACTTTCACAGAAAGGATATTGCAAGGACCTGGTATGAATATCACCCAGAACCAGTTGCAGGGACAGGACCTGTAACAATTTTATGGGACCTTACAGTTTACACAGAACAATCAAAGCTAATCACACCGACATCGTGATTGAAGACTACAAGAACAGAATGTGTTTTTTTTATTGACATGGCAGTCCCTGCAGATTGTAACGTATATTTGAAGATCTTCAAAAATGATCAAAGTACAAGGATCTTGAAGTGGAAATATGGGACGCATGAGGACATCATTAATTCCAGTTGTAGTGGGAGCACTCGGATTGATTGGAAAAGATTCCAACAGACTCATTGACCGGATTCCTGGTAGCCCATGCCTTAAAAAATTACAAAAAATTCTACTCACAAGTACAGCGCACACATTCCGAAGAGTTTTATCTAAAATGCGTCTGATTTTATTTTGCTTCAGTGGAAAATGTCATGAATCTATTTCTGACAGGTTTATAGTTGGGACACAGAAGGAAATTGGTTTTCAACAAAAATCAAAAGAAATAATAATAATAATAATAATAATAATAATAACACAGTAGGAACATTGCATCCAAATTGAATTCTTTTATCTAGGTACTTCCATAGATTCACTAAGAAATGAGCATACCATGATGAAAAAATGCCTCAAACTTAATAAAATCAAAGTTTTATCGTCAAAATCTTTAAGAGGAAAGAAAGATCAAAGCATTTTTTTTTATTATTAAAGTGTATTTTTTATCCTGTTTAGAACGTTAGAAAACTTGCGTAAAATCTTGTTTTTCTTACGTCGGGGGGAGGGGGGGGGGTTTCAAAGATTTGTATTAGGTTGGTACAAAAATAATGCCGTAATAATGTCGTTTTTTGACGTTAAAAATACGTCAAAAAACGACATTATTACGTCGTTATTTTTGCACCAACCTAATATATGAAATTCTAGCGTCTTTTTCTGTAGTGTAAAATACATTAATTTGGAAATACTTGCAAAAATCAAATAATTGTTGGATTTTAAAGGGAAGCTTTCAAGACAATTGAATGTAATTATTTTAGGAAAAAAAATTTTTTCTAGAAAAATCTTGGTAAAAACATCTTTTTTACATCTGTTACCTCCCACCCCAACACTTATTTAATTTTATGAAGTTCATTCTTATTCGGCTTATTATTTATGTTGCTTACACGCAGAACTTAGAAAATTTGAATCATCAATTTTTCTTGGGAAACAGGATCCCCAAGTTTTAGAATATTTACTCTAAATCATAAAATTAAAAAAAAAAAAAAATACAGGGGAACTAAGACATTAATTAATTAGAAAAAACTTTTAATCTTTCTCAAATAAAATTTTAGAAAAGTATATTTTATTTTTGAAAAATTTATTCGAGAATTATATTGTGATGGAAGATGGCTAAAAATGTCATTAAATCAGCGATAAAAAAAAATCCAATTTATATTACTTTTGGAACAGCAAAGTATTTTGCATATTGGAAATATTAAATTTAATCTTTTAGATTAATATTAAAACTAAAATAAAAGCTTCAAAAAAATTTTTCATTTGCAAAAATTTATTCTAAAACTTAGGTATCGCGTTTCTTTGGGGCTACCCACTTTTCGCCTTTTCCAAGTCACATTAAAACATTTTAAGTTTGGATTTTAGAAGTCTATAGTCTATAGAAGTCTATAGTCTTTCATACCTTTTGTGGGATTCCACATTGATTTTGGTTTTTACACTCACTTTTTCATTCTTTTTTCTTTCTTTCTTTCGTTGCCACGATATTTTTGTTTGTGTTTTCTTTGTTTTTTTGCTATTGGATTAACGTCTTTGGGATTCTTTCTTTTTATGTTGTTTCCATGCGAGATTCTTTCTTTCTTTCTTTAATGTTCTCAGGCTTGTTATGCTTACTCTCTCTTTATTCATTTGTATTCTAATTGATTTGTATCTATTTATTTTCAAACGCTTTTCTCACAAGAGTTTGTCGCTCATTATCTATCTATCTATCTATCTATCTATCTATCTATCTATCTATCTATCTATCTATCTATCTATCTATCTATCTATCTATCCCAGTCTGTTCAGATATAATTCTCTATCATAGTCTGTTCGGATCTATCTATCTATCTATCTATCTATCTATCTATCTATCTATCTATCTATCTATCCCAGTCTGTTCAGATATAATTCTCTATCATAGTCTGTTCGGATCTATCTATCTATCTATCTATCTATCTATCTATCTATCTATCTATCTATCTATCTATCTTTCTATCTATCTATCTATCTATCTATCTATCTATCTATCTATCACAGTCTGTTCAGATAGATCTATCTATCTATCTATCTATCTATCTATCTATCTATCTATCTATCTATCTATCTATCTATCTATCACAGTCTGTTCAGATAGATCTATCTATCTATCTATCTATCTATCTATCTATCTATCTATCTATCTATCTATCTATCTATCTATCACAGTCTGTTCAGATAGATCTATCTATCTATCTATCTATCTATCTATCTATCTATCTATCTATCTATCACAGTCTGTTCAGATAGATCTATCTATCTATCTATCTATCTATCTATCTATCTATCTATCTATCTATCACAGTCTGTTCAGATCTATCTATCTATCTATCTATCTATCTATCTATCTATCACAGTCTGTTCAGATAGATCTATCTATCTATCTATCTATCTATCTATCTATCTATCTATCTATCACAGTCTGTTCAGATAGATCTATCTATCTATCTATCTATCTATCTATCACAGTCTGTTCAGATAGATCTATCTATCTATCTATCTATCTATCTATCTATCTATCTATCTATCTATCTATCTATCACAGTCTGTTCAGATAGATCTATCTATCTATCTATCTATCTATCTATCTATCTATCTATCTATCTATCTGAAAATAAGTTCTTCATCTTCCTGTTAATATTGTTCTCTTACCGTAACTAATATTCTGTGAATGATTATATTTTGATACTTCCATTCTTCGATTATATAAACTTTGGCAAGTTTGTTTATTTTTTATAACTTCATTCAGCGGTAAATTAATTTCCAGTACTTTTTAGCCTTACAGCAAATATCTGCTTAAAATCGACTGACGGGAAGTCAAATTATCTCCCCTGCTGCTTATTTACTGAGTCAACAGCTGCATTGCAGAAACCATTTTGGAATTACGCTTTGTTGTTAAAAATCAATGCGGAGGAAAACAGAAATTCATTTTAATATTGAGAAGATTGGTAATAATCATCTTCAACCCAGAGGATTCTTGCTGTCCACACTCAGGAGAAAATGCCAAAGTCTCTGAGAATCCTCAAGAATATAGGAAGTAAAGATACTGGGCAGTTGTGAGTTATCCGTCGCTACTTTTAAAATTAATTTTCAAACTTTTTCACAAATGCAGGTGTATAAAAATATACTTTTTGTTTCTTAAATTATATTTATTTCTCCAAATAACAAACATTAATCGTATTATTTGGATGGTTCGAACGCGTCGATAGCCTGCAGGATGGAGTGGAGTGGGTCGACTGCATCGGTCTTTTCCACATGATCTCTGCCAGGTAAGTCACAGTGTGGTGTTGTGAAGTTCCTCGGTGACACTTGTTCCTCCACTTTGTTGATCCCCACAAACGTTCGATATTTTCAATGTAGACTCCACCATCTGTTTCAACGAAATTGTATCGATGTTTAAGCTTGAAATATTGAAAACCAGCCTCCTCGATCTCGGTGGACTAGCCAGCTTTATAAAAAGTGATGACAGATAATCCACAGTTACCAGTTATTATTTTGACAGGTTTTCAGTTGAATTCAGTAAATAAACAAAAATATAAATGGGTATAAGGCAAGGATGTGTCATCTCACCGGACTTATTCAATCTACCGGGATTCATTATTGGCGGTTACTGTTAGTTAACGACATAAGATATGCAAACAACACCGCGTTTATAGCAGACACAGAAAAAAAAAACCCTGCAAGAACTTCTACAAACACAAAATTCTAAGTTAAAGCAAGTATTATACCACCCAGAATTATGTGGCTGATTTGCCGGGTGGATGCCTTCAAAACCGGGTGGATGCCTTCAAAACCGGGTGGATGCCTTCAAAACCGGGCTATTGTTGTAACGGATGAACACAATGACTTAGGATCCCGACGCAACTGCCCCCGTAAAATGCAACCTCAAATGTTCGATTTGTATCATGCAACAGGCTAAAAGTGATGGAATATGAAAATATATATATATATATATATATATATATATATATATATATATATATATATATATATATTTCCAAGAGGATAGAATCCAGGTAGAACTCAATGCTCAGGACAGAGTAAGAATATAATATAAATGGCTTATATATATATATATATATATATATATATATATATATATATATATATATATATAGAGAGAGAGAGAGAGAGATAGATAGATAGATAGGTTAGTTAATAAAACAAGGAAAAACGAAAGGGTACCAATATACTCAGTAGATAAACAGTTATTAACTATTAATTATTAAACATATAACAGAAATGCAGCTCAAAGAGAAAGGTTGTAAGTACGGAGTTTGCGGACACGCCTGTGATCTTCATCAACGGACCGAGGAATCAACAGAGAAATACAAATTACTCACCGACTGATGTTTTAGTAGATGGTGTATTTTTCAGTGGAAATCGTATTGCTAGCAGAACCCAGATCTTTGTCTGATTTCTCGATGTCCGAAATTGCGAAACAAGACGTGCGAAGATACTGTTTAATCCCTCCTCAGGGGATTGGTGGATAGTTGCTAACACATGGCGGGCAAAGATTATGTTTCGTCTCTTCATAAAAATTACATCCAATAACGTCCATGGAACTCTGGTAAGTTTTACAGTGAGAAATATTGGTCTATACGGATATGGAAACGTAATGGTGCCTTAGCAGGTGAAGACTATCTGTATCAGTAAAAGGAGTCGATGAACAGTTTTCCAGTGCAAGCAAAAATCCTTCGATTAATCCTTTCCAATATTTCCAGGGGTCAGTAGAAAACGGATCTGCAGAGTCCAAGTCGAGATGTTTTGGTTTAAGGTATTTGTCCATAATTACGACCAATAAATTGTAATAAAAGCTCGGAGTCTGGTTTGGCTTAATGTACCTTCATTGAACAAAACTGAAGAGTCTTGCCGTTTTGCCTAAAACAAACATAAGACAGGGGAGGTAACAGTGTTGTCTTACGACAATATATATATATATATATATATATATATATATATATATATATATATATATGTAATTTTTTGTTGGTATAAGATACAAGACATAAGGACAGCATGAAAATGCTGAGATATGTTGAAAATTACATTCAAACTAAAAAAAAGTGGTTTATTCAATGAGGTGATTCTGAAGTAATTAGAAGTTCCTACCAGGATTCATTATTGACGACAATAATCTTAACAACTTCAGGTATGCAGATAACATAGTGTTTATAACAGACAGAAAGAAAAATACGAAAACTTCCATAGAAGGTAATGAAGGAAAGCAAGAAGAAAGGACTAAACACCACTTACAAGAAGACAGAATGCATGGTTGTTAGCAAAAAGGAACAGCACAAATGCAAATTAGAAATTGCAGACACTAAACTCAAAGAAGTACAATAATTTAAATATCTGGGAAGCGTTTTAACAGGGGACGGAAAGTGCAATATTGAAGTCCGAAGGCGCATTTGGGATAGCGAAAGGTGTCTTCGAAAAGCTAAGCAAAGTATTAAGAAACAGAAAAAAAATGCGCTAATAACAAAGAAAAGGGCAATGAAATGTTCTGTAATATCAGTCTTTCTCTAAGCCAGTGAATTCTGTACAATCTACTCACAGATGAAGAAGAAACTTGAAGTAACCGAAATGTGATGCTGAGAATAACATGTACCGTACATGTGGGCAATGACGAAGTTTTAGAGAAGACAAAAACAAATATAACACATTTAATGTCAGGAAAAGTTAGTTGAAATTTCTAGTGCACATTATGAAGAAGGAAGGCTTGGGAAATATGACACTCACAGGACAGTTTGAAAGCATGAGGGACAACGCATAACCTACCTAGCGAGCTTTAGTAAATGAATAGCGGGACATGGTTTAGGAGAGATAAAAAAAAAAAAGCTAATGCATTAAGGGTTACAAAGGAGAGGAAATTGCGGAGAGCCATGATCACCAACATCTCGAAGAGACACGGCACAGAGAAGAATAAGATTTTGTTTTTATCCCGAATTTAGGTGAAATAAGAACGAATAAAGTGTCGCAGTAATTAGCGTTTTTTTTTCCATTAAGAAAAGAAGCCAGTCCCAACCGCGGGCCATTTAAAAGATATTTCGCGCACCGGATTGGTTGTTACAAACATCCAATCGGATGGGCGAAATATGTGGTCTTTCTTCCTCTTATTCTTTAAAAAGGCCAGAGTGGCTGTTAGCGTTTAATCAGAAGGGGGAATCAGGGGTTGATCTCCCCTGATTGGGTCGATTTGGTGATGGGGAGTATGATGTTGAAAGATCCGAAGCTCCCTGATGAACCAAATCAAAACATCACTGACGACCCCCTTGGGCGCCTACTTAAAAGCGTATTTTCGAATTATTTCACGCCTATCTTATCTTTTTATCCACCCTCTTTCCGAGAGTATCTGAAAAAGTAGGGCTCAAGATAAACTTTTCCAAAATAGAATCAATGAAATGGAATTGGAATGAAAGCAATGATGGCACATAACTTCAATCCGTCATCAAATACCTCGGTGTATGGATCACTTATAACACGTTTAGTATAGAAGAAAAAAGAATTGAACATAGAATAGGCTGCCCAGGAGGTAGTTTCAATCATCACTGCAAATTGTTACAAAGCTAAAACAGCAACCTAAAAACTAGAGTCATGTTCTTAAATAGCATCGTCATACCAAGACTTTAATATAGATGTTACGTTCAGAAATATAAAAACATTGTACACAACCGCTTTCAAAGATCAGTAGTAAAAGATAGCTTTAAACGAGTGGAGCCTGTAGATCTTGGCGAAAACCATCCTTTTTCGAACATTATGGACTGGCGCTACACAATCACAAATAAAGAATTGTACCTGATGACAGAAACCACATCACTTGATGACTTGATAGCATATGTAACTCAAAGAGAAAATAATGACATAATCAAAATACGTATATTGACTTCTGCACTACTTTAAATAACATGTTTGGAAGGAAGCGATAACAATACTGGAAAGAGCTATAACATGTATTGGACGTTAGAAACCTATTTTCCTCCGTCCTGGGTATGACGATAAACTACATCCGCGTCGTGGGTAAACTACAGTTAACAGCAAGGCCTCTGATCAGGAGGTTTTGAGGAGCGTAGAACCACCTCTTAACTGCTGGTGTTGCCAGGCCCACCATAATCGGGGTGGTAGGACCTGTTACGGTCCCAGCTAATAGTTAACCCACAAACTGGGGTCAAAACACTATGAAAGTGTAAAAATAGGTTTTAATACCAACAGTATATTTTTGTAAAAATAATACCAGCAATTAATTTTTGAAGAAAAAATATGAATACCAGGAAGATATTTTGGAAGGAAAAAAATATTACGAGCAATACATTTTTGAAAAAAAAAAAAAAATATATATATATATATATATACCAGCAATAGAAATCTTGTCGGCATTGATATTCCGTAAACCAAACCAAACCAAACCAAACCAAAACTATTCCAAAAATCTTGTCATTAAATTACCGATTGAGGTTGATATGATGTAAAATAATAAACCAAACAAAAACAAACCAAAACTTATTTTTCTGAAAAAGTGATTTAATAAAGATTTTATGAATTTCAACCGACAGTAGTACTGGCTGCTCGGCGAGCTAATAATTCCTTAAGAGGAAGCGACTAATATTAACATTATAATTCTTAGTCGAATAATATATTACTATTAATGAAACACTAAATAGGAATACAGAAATAGCTACCATAAGTTTTGGTTAGTCTCTTTTCATCTTATTCTTGCTTTTCGTCACACATTTCTCAGTCGAATTCCGTTTGTCTGCTAAGAATACGTGAAGTAGCAATATTATAATTTTTGGTCAGTTTTTTCTCCCGTCTGTCCTAGATTTTAGTCACAACTTTCTCACCCGAATATCGTTTGACTTTTAACGTAGCGTGAAGGAGGAATAAATAAGTAATATATATATATATGAATTATTTCTCGGAAGTTTGTCTTCCATGGCCAACGACTTTGCTAATTCGATCTCAGAGCTCATGGCTAGGTTGGCAACAACAACTGGGCCTTAAACTCATTCCTGGCCTCAAGTGGAACACCGTACATACGATCCATCGCTAGAGATGCAGGAAAAATGGCCGGTTCACTGTATCGCTCCAGCAAGAACCTGATTCATCGTTCTATCCTTCTACCTTTAAAACAGCCAGATCAGACCTAAAATTGAATAGTGTTGTCATATTTGGACGGGAGCTGCGCAGTCCTCACTTTCTAGTCCCGATAGAGAGTTCAAAAGCGCCTCAGAGTCCTCGTAGGTGACAAATTATATTCCACCCTCCAACCTTGCTCTCACAGTCGGAATGTGACAAACCCCCCACTATTTTATGGGTACTTCCATGGAAACTGTTCACACGGACTGGTTCTTTGGTTTCGCTAGTTCTAACCTTCACGGCCAGGTTCAGTCATGTAGCTGACATTTTAACAAACCAATCACATTCCCTTTGCTATTCCATTGGTGAAATGGAACAACTTATCCCAGCCAACCACTGCGCTGTGGAACTGTCACGACAGCCATCAAGTTGTGCAAATCCAAAGCAGGGTTTAAAGAGCCATTAATACATTTATTCAAGGTCGGAGAAAACAAATCGAAAGCAGGAAAAAAAAAAACTCCACCCCAAATATGCTTTCAACAGCACCCGATTGGCAGCTGATCACGGACCTGCAAAAACAACTGAAATTCCCAGGTCACATAGTACAGATTTATTAGTATATTCCAACAGCACCAAGAAACGAATAATTTGGGAATTAACGGTTGTATGGAAGGAGAACGACACGCTTGCTGAGGAAAGAAAGCGTGAGAAATACTAGGGGTTGGTCGAAAGGTGCCAGCAAAACGGTTGGAAAACCTACTTCGATCCAATTGCAGATATTTTGACTCCCAAGAGAATGTTTCCCCGATCACTACAAAAAAAAAAAAAAAAAAAAAAAAAGAAAAGAAAAAGAAAAAAAAGGAGATAAGATTACTTCGGTATTTTACTCCCGTCGTCCAAACATGGTTTTCAGTGGCATGTAAACCATCTCCGCGCTTCAGTCTGAAAGAAATCTCACTAGCGTAGGTTTGAGAACTATTTTACGAATATGCAACACATGCGAATCTTCTTCGCTATCTACCTTACATCCTTTTCTTACGTCCCTTTCCGCATGCAGTCGATGTTTCCTCAGTAAATGTTCTGGATTATTCCAGTATTGTTCCCGAATTAGTAAAGCTTTTTTAACAGTTCAAATAGCTCTTCGTGTCGTACATTTTTAAATGCTTTTGTGTAGTCTATGAAACATAGATATGCGGCCTTCTGCATTTGCTCACCTCGTGATAATCACACGAAATTAAGCAAAGTGTGTGCGCATGTGCAGATTAATTGGTGTGGAGTTATTTCGCAGTGGAGGCTTGTATTTGTACTAAATCGGTCCTAAATAGTTCGACGTACAAAACGTTAGGAAACTTGATATAATAGGTATTACGCAGAGAAATCTGGTTGTGGTCGCTGATACTTTCGTATTCGACTACTGTCGTCCGACACCGACTAGTATTTCGTCACCCCCCACGAGGGTATCATGTGGCACAAGGCCGGTTTAACGTGGGATCTCCGAGCCCGTGTGCTCGGCCAAAAATATACCCTTTGAACCCGTATAAACGGGTTCAGGGTCGGTTTACCTCCCCGAACGAGATTCCGCCCTTCGGCGTAGCCTCGTTCGGGTTCCTCCCCGCCCGAGGGCAGAGAGATCAACCGTTCAGCCGGTCGTCGGACATCGACTAGTATTTAGTCACCCTCCCACGAGGGTAGCATGTAGCACAAGGCCGGTTCAACGTGGGACCTCCGAGCCCGTGGTCTTGGCCAAAAATATACCCTTTGAGCCCGTGGGCTCGGCCAAAAATATGCCCATTAAACCTGTATAAACGGGTTCAGGGTCGGTTTACTTCCCCGAAAGAGAATCCGCCATTCGGCGTAGCCTGTTTCGGGTTCCTCCCCGCCCGAAGGCAGAGAGTTCAACCGTTCAGCCGGTCGTCGGACATCGACTAGTATTTAGTCACCCCCCCCCCCACGAGGGTATCATGTGGCACAAGGCCGGTTTAACGTTGGATCTCCGAGCCCGTGGGCTCGGCCAAAAATATACCCTTTGAACCCGTATAAACGGGTTCAGGGTCGGTTTACCTCCCCGAGCGAGATTCCGCCCTTCGGCGTAGCCTCGTTCGGGTTCCTCCCCGCCCGAAGGCAGAGAGTTCAACTGTTCAGACGGTCGTCGGACATCGACTGACTCTTGTTTCTCTTACTACTCCTACTTATATTAGGTGGGTCTATTAGCTATAGAATAGGTGTGTTTCACCATAACATAAATAGAGCGAATTTCACAAATATGAGATAAGTGTGATGTCAATGAATGCAAAAATGTGTTTATTAACATCTAAATTGTCTAAAGGACAATTCTGTCATCATGATGACACTTAACACGGGTTAGATAAAAACAGCGAAAGTTTCTAAAATTGTCTTTATTTACTGAATATACTTAAATCAGGATTTCCTTTTAATCTTTGTATTAATGTCGGTTTTTGACGTTAAAAAATACGTCAAAAACCGACAGTATGTTTGCACCAACCTAATAGTTGTATTTACTTTAAATAATATATGTTTTCAAAGTTATGTCAAGCTCCATACAAGGGTCTTTATTTGTTATGGTAATTTACTCACACATGCTGGACTCTCCCAACTATAAATAGGAGCAGGTACTGCCTTTTGAAGAGCGAAGTTTCCAGCAGTCAGCTACGAGAGTCGGAGCGAACATTTTTGCTTTAACACTCTCGTTTGTATTACTGTTTCTGTTAATATATTTGTTTAACTCAATTCCCCGCTTGTGTCTCTTTTTCTGGCCCTAACAAGACGACAACGTTATTTGAGGAAGTCTGTCCTTTCAAGCTTTTCTTGCAGTTAACCCTCTACCTCGTGTGGCCCCTGGGCCTTGTACAGGGTGAACCTCATTGTAAAAAAAATGTTTAAATATTATGTTGGTGCAAAAATAATATCGGTTTTTGACGTAATTTTTAACGTCAAAAACCGACATTATTTTTGCACCAACCTAATAGATCTTCGTGTCATATTCTTTTGTGCATTCTTTTATGATCTAGTTCTTTTAAGCAATCATGGCTCTCCATAACTTCCTATCTCTTGTAGCACAAAGCAGTATTTACCTACTATTCTTCCCTGTTTATGTTCTGTCATCCATTTACACAAGCCCATTATGTTACTTGCTGTTTCCCTCTACCTCTCTTGCCTACTAATATCAAATTCTCCAAAATTTCAGTTGTTTCTTTCTGACCTTAAGTAAAAGTATTCTTTTTATTTGCATTTTTCTTAAAACTTCCTCATTGTTTGCATGTTCTGTTCATGGTATTCTTATGTAGGATCACATCTTCATTGTCTCAAATGTCTTCTTCTGTGATTCATTGCCATAGAGGATTGATATTACATAACAGTTGAACACTCTTATCTTTGTTTCCAACAAAATTTTCCTGTTCCTTAATATTTTGCTTAGATCTAGAAGGCAACTTTTGATATTCCAATGCACCTTTGG
This sequence comes from Acanthosepion lycidas, assembly GCA_963932145.1. Taxonomy (NCBI): domain Eukaryota; kingdom Metazoa; phylum Mollusca; class Cephalopoda; order Sepiida; family Sepiidae; genus Acanthosepion; species Acanthosepion lycidas. Next base: position 32,424,452 of record OZ010591.1, read on the forward strand.
ATTTCTGTGTCACATTTTCTGTTGTCTGTTCCTCTTGCTAATGATTATCCTATCTTCTTACAATTGATGGTTAGTCTATTCTTCTTGGTTTCTTTACTACCTTGTCTAGAAGTACCTGTGGTTTTCTTTCTTTGCCTGTCATCAATACAGTACTATCTGTATATCTTATATTGTTGAGGTTTTGCTCACCAATAACAAATCTTAGCAGAATCTCCAGATTTCCTCATGGTATAAGTTAAATCAATCCACTGAGAAGACACATCCTTATCTTATGGCTCTTTCTATTTTTGTGCATTTGCTCAGTTCATTTTTTATTTTTTTGTAGGGAGTGTGTTCCCGGTAAATGTTCAGGATTCTTCCAATATCTTTCCTAAATAAATCAAGTTTTCTTAACATTTCAAATAAGTCCTTGTAAGTTATACATTGTCAAATGCTTTTGTGTAGCCAATGTAAACATATGTATACATCCTTCTGATTTGCATTGCTCGCTCTAATAGCATTCCAATCATAAAGATTGTATTTCTTGTTCCATTGTCTTTAACAAAGCCACATTGTTCTTGCTCTGTTTCCTAATCCTACTATGTGCTTTATTCATCAGAATGAAAATGATAAGCTAAGTTATTTGGTTCATTAAACTGATAGTCTAATGGAGCCCGTATATATTCACACCTGGTTTCTTAGAGACAGCACTATAATGATAAATCTACTAAGGTCTTCTGGTATGCCACCACAGTCATATATTTCATTTGTTATTTCAGTAATCTTGCCTAAGATATAAAACATATTACTTGACACTGCAAAAATTAGTATTTAAGAGATTTAGTTTCAAATTTTCTGTATGGTTCTCATGTTTTTTGTGTATCAATACAAAAAAACATGAGAACCCTACAGTTATAAACTGTAAACACTATTAATATTTATAAAATTTATTTTAATTCTTGTAAATTAATAATGAATCGACAATTATTTCTTTAAATCCATTTCCTTCTGTATTTGCATTGTTTGCTCTAATAGCATTCTGATCATAAAGATTACATTTCTTGTTCCAGTGTCTTTAAAGAAGCCGTACTGTCCTTTTTTCCGGCCAAATTTTTACTACCCGCTCAACACATCAGAATCCGTATGATAAGCTTAGTTATGTAGCTCATGAAGCTAATAGTCCGATAGATTTCGTATTCATTTTACCTGAGTTCTTAGGCAACGCTATGAAAATGTATCTACTAAGGCCTTCCGGTATGTCACCGTTGTCGTATATTTCATTTATTATTTCTGTAATATTGTCGATCTCGAATCCGTGTAAGTTTGATAGCATCTTTATAACAATCCAATTTAATGATGCTGCATCTTGTCTTAAGTAAGATTTTCGGGTCCTTCTAATGTAGGATCTCCGCTTTAGACGTTGAAGAATTTTCACACTCTTTGGGTCCTATCACAGGATCTAACTAACGCCTTTATTCACTGTGTCCTTGAGGTGTGAGTTCAATACCCGGCTAAGGCAGTGGAGACCTTTCAGAGGGAAATTAACGGGAGATAACTGATAACTGACATCCATTAAACATGGCACGTGGAACCAGAACAGTCTACCCCAGTGAGTGAAATAAAGGGTTCAGTTCGACATTCCAACCACCTGAAGAAGGCCGGAGCGTACAACGGCCGAAACGTTGTAATAAATATGGCGACAAAGATGAGGACAATAGTCCGAATAATGTAAATAATGTACATAATACTTCGTCTCAGAAACATAGATAGATACTAAAGGACAGGAAATCGTGGAGAGTCATAACCAATAACGTCCTGAAAGGCTAAAGGCGAATAATGGTTGTGTTTAATGATGTGGATAATAATTCTAAATTCTTCGCCAGTGTAATGTGAATATAAAGATAATCTATAATGATAATCTATAATGATAATCTATATAATCTTTATATTATGTTGATTATCTTCCTAGTAAGTGGTTAACCTTCACAGCGAGATAATCTTAAGAGAATTGGAAGACCTACAGCGATTTATAATCAGTGGGATTAAAAGAATATTTTTTGTGGGTAAAGTTAACTTCCTGTACGACTGAACTTTTGAGTTCATTCGGTTAGGTTTTTCCTCTGTTTATGAAGTTGAAATAAAGTTTCTTTTAAAGTTAATCTCTGAGGTATAAGTGTATGCGTGTCTGTAATTTTTAGAGAGAAATATTCAAGTTAAATTTCTTTTAATTTGAGCGGACTCAGGAGAACAATATTAAAAATATAGAAAAAATATCGTTGTCTATATTTTTATGTATTTAAGAGAGGTTGCAAAAAAAAAACAAAAAACAAAAAAAAAAAAACAGAAAAAAGAGAATACATTATTTACATAGTTTGGGCAGGTGTCGGCAATCCCCGGACTCAGGGCCACATCTCTCTTCTCACGAAGGATTTTAGTTCGGCCCGTTGCTCAAGATATTAGGTTGGTGCAAAAATGATGACGTAATAATATCGTTTTTTGACCTTAAAAAATACGTCAAAAAACGACATTATTACGTCATTATATTTGTACCAACCTAATAATTACATTACTCTTTTTTCTTTCCAATCCAGAAATCTTTTTTGCCTGAACAAAAGAACAAACCCATGGAAACTAAGAAAAGAAAAGTGGATTTTGAGTGACGAAATTTTAAAGAAAGATGGATATTATTTTTCCATTGAGCATTTCGGAAAATGTTTTTAATTTCTGAAGAAAATATCGCCGTTGAGAAAGACAGTCTTCTGGACAGGGTGGTATGAGGACGAGACAATTTATTAAAGTAGATTTGATATCATAGGGTCCTCGACCGAGACAGGGTTGTCTGGCCCGCTCTTTCCAAAAGGTTGCCGACGCCTGCTTTAGGAGAATACAAAAGCGATTGTTCGGAGATTTCTTAGATGCATGATGAGAAAGGAAACTTGGAAAACTTAACACATACGGGGCATATTGAGGGCAAGAGAAAATAGGAAGGCAGCGAGCCACTTACCTGACGATCTTGTGTGAATGGATGTCGGAACAGGGGAGTGGTCCTTTGTAAAGAGAAAAATGAGCCACACGAGATAGGAAGTTGTGGAGAGCTATGATCGTTTCTGTCGCGGCATATAGAAGAAGAATGTTGAATATAGAAGGTATAACTTACTTTTTGAATTCATTACTTTGCGTTATTGTAGTCCTTCCTTCACTGATATACTAATGTCTAAAGTGGGCTTTGGAGAGTGGAGAAAAATCTTACTTATTAAACGCAGATTGTGTGTATGTGTGTGTGTGTGTGTGTCTGTACGTTTATATATGGGATCGTATTTCCTACATTTTTCAACCGATTTCAACAAAACTTCACAGGACTACGTAAAATTACCTTGCAGTGGTTCTGACAGCACCAAATATTGGAAAAACACAATTTTGATTTTGCACGAAATCAAGTTGGAAACACGATTAAGAGGCATTAATGAAAGGGGGACAACTCACATCGAGTTATACTTATTATAAAACCCAGGTTGGTTGTTTGTGTGCGTGTGTGTGTGTGTGTGTGTTCGTTTATATATGGGATCGGATTTCCTACATTTTTCAACCGATTTCAACAAAACTTTTTTTTGGCAGGTAGTGTTTCTCATTGTCATGCACACTTTTTTCTTTATTTTTACATTCAGAATGCTTTAAAAATTCCATTTACAAGACAATTGTTTATAATAAAATTCTATTCAATCGGTAGATTCATAACGATTGAAAACAATGTTTTTGTTTGAGTTTGGGTTTGACCAATTTGTAAAAAAAAAACAAACAAAAAAACAAAACAAAAACAAAACAAAACAAAACAAAAAAAGCTAATTAAAACATGCGTGTCCGTCAACCTTAAACAATAATCTTTGTCAATTTTATTTTTCAATCTTTATGATGGTCGATACTTGATCTATCTCTTAGTGTTACATCCCCGGGCAACGCCGGGCTCTACTGCTAGTAATATATATTTCTTTTCTTTCCATGCACTTCATTATATCCCATGGTTACAACATTTTTCAATTGGTTTTCTTTGCATGAGTAGCCTAAGTGAGCCCTGCTTATCTTAAAAATAGCCCCCAAATGTACAAGGAGATAGATTAAAAAAAAAAAAAAATTAATAGCACTGGACTGGCAAAAGTTACTCCGTTTGAAAATTTTACCTAAAAGCATATTTTCGAGAATAGAAGGATATGTGGAATATACTAGGACAAAAAGGAGCTCGATTTATAACCGGAATGTACAGGGTTGTCCCGAAAGTGTTGGCACCCCTACATAATATAATATTCTATTTCAGATGGCTGACACGAGCTCCTAGAGTTTGGAAGAGAGGCTGCTTGCTAGCAGATACCAGAATACGTATCGCCGTTCGGAGAGCCTTTGGGATAGTCAACAAAGGACATCTTCGTAAAATCTTGCACAGGACATGGCGCCGCATCATTTTGTACCACGAAAATGATGGCGTTCATACAGACCTTCTCGATATGTGAGAGCGTCAATGAAAGCGAATAAACGGAATCCAGTACATTTACTTTGTATTACTCTATCACTTGTTTTCATTACTATTTTTGGTAGGGGGTGACAAGACTTTAAGACTATTCTATACAATAACAAAAACTTGGAGATTTGAGTTAAAGGGAAATAACTGAGACATCCGGAAGAGGCATGGCATGTGGAACTAGAACAACTCTGTGGACGAAATAAAGGGTTCGAAATTCCAATCACCTGAAGAAGGCCGGGGCGTACAATGACCGAAACATTGTGAATAAGGCAATGAAGATGACGATAACAGTCCGGATAATGTAAATAATGTAAGTAGTTATAAATATTCATTGAACGATATTTAAATTATCTGTGAATTTTTGCACAGGTTCAGCTAGTTATTATTATTATTGTTGTTTGTGTGTTATGTTTCCTGCTTCGTATCCTGTAGACCCGGGTCTAAACTATGGTCCTTCAGCACTATAGGGGAATTGTCATTTAAATGATAGCACTTTTCTTAGTATATGGGATGTTACTAGTAGGGCGATTTTCTGGGCAACTTATGTTGATGTTTGCCTGGGACACTGTTAGTAAAATTGTCCATTCCTTTTCTCACGAGGCCCAGTGCTCCGATTACTATTGGTACTGTCCCAGTCTTCATTCCCCACATCCTGTTAATCTCGATCTCCAGGTCCTTGGATTTGGACAATTTCTCGATAATTTTGTATGGAGGCGTTTTTCTCGGATGGTGCAACTATGTCAATAAGTATACACTTCCTGAATTTCTTGTCTTTTACGATAATATAAGGTTTGCTGGCTTTTATTTCCAAGTCAGTTTGAATTGGTATATCCCAGATTATTATTATTATTATTATTATTATTATTATTATTATTATTATTATTATTATTTTCTTTGATTTCTGGCGTTTACACATTTCTTTCCGGGTCCCGCCCAGGGACCTAAGTTTAGAAATGTCATCATGACATTTTCCACTGACAAAAAAAAAAAAAAAATTATATAGATAAATCCCTTAGTAAAGTGTGGGCTGTAATGGTCAGAACAATTTTTTGTATCTCCTTGAGGCATGGACTTCCAGGAATCCCTTCAATTAGTCTACTGCAATCTTTTCCAACCAGTCCTAGGGCTCCAACTACAACAGGGATTGTTGATGTTCCCATATGCCACATTTTCGACATTTCTATTTCAAGGTGCTTGTATTTTGACAGCTTTTTGAATACCTTCAAAGATACATTACAGTCAGCAGGAACTGCCATATCAATAAGGAGGCACCGTTTTTGTTTGTGGTCTTTAATAACAATATCTGGGCGGTTGGCTTTGATTATTCTGTCAGTGTGTATTGTGTAGACCACAGAACTGTAACAGGTCCCATCTCCGTAACCGGGTGTTGGTGGTGTTCTTTCAGTTTCCTTCCGGTAGAAGTTGCAGATTTTCCAGTGCAGATATTGGCCTACTCTGTCATGTCGGATTTTATATTCAGTGGGTGCAAATATCGTGCAACCTGATACAAGGTGATCAATCGTTTCTGGATATTTATCACAGAATTTGCATTTTGGGCTGACACAATATTTTAGTATAAGTGCTTGATAATTCCTAGTTAGCAAGCATTGGTCCTGTGCAGCAAGGATAAAACCTTCAGTTTCCGCTTTCAACCCTGCACTGCGTAGCCACTGATGGGTACGGGTTTTGTCTACGTCAGCTTGTTTGGTACGGGCAGAGTATTGGCCATGAAGCTGTTTATCTTGTCATCGCTTCTGTATCTGGTCGGTTGCATTCGTCTTTGCTGTCTTTTTTAAGTATTTTGCAGTTTCAGCCAGTGTATTGTGCTGTAGTTGCATCTCTACGCCCATTTGAAACTCCTTATTTTTATTATTATTATTATTATTATTATTATTATTATTATTATTATTATTATGTTTTGAGCTACCTCCAAATTATAACCAGAACAAAACGTGTATATATTAATAAACCCGTATATGTTAACACTTCCAGTTAATTAAAGTCAAAAGCCATGAGAGCTCTGTCTGGTGGAGCTTCAGCACATTTATTATTATTATTATTATTATTTATTATTATTGTTATTATTATTATTATTATTATTATTATTATTATTAACCACTTTCCTTTTGACCTGCATTTGTTTTATAGTCACATAACCAATCACGCAATGAAAGCGAAGAATGTAAATGTTTATTGTTTCCACTTAATTAAACAAAAGACTTCTATTACAGGATATGGGTTGTGCTTGTCTAAATATTTTTTTTGGGGGGGGGGGGTTAACTGGAGAGATAATGCGTCAGGAATTTCATTGATTTGTTCTTGAGTTTCTGTCTTTATCAGATCCAAAGTTCCAGCTGTCCTTTTTTGCTTTGTCTTGTGTATACTACCTGACCGGATCCTAAGTTAAGACAAATTAGTAAATATATGTGTCCCGTTTTCATAAAATGTTGATGTTGAGCGATGCCTAACAACTAGTGTTTATATTTTCTTTCCATTAATAATACTCTCCTGAGTAGATGAGCAGTTCCTCACTGCATTTTAAAAAAATAATATCTTGTTATCATGGTCTGCTAGGGATATTTTTAATGACCTTGTGTTGTAAGCTAGGTATGGTTACTGAATAGACTAATCACACGAAGGTTGGTAATGAACGATAATACTTCAGACAAGAACAAAACATATAAGATTCGCCATCGGCGCGTAGAAGTAGTAGTCAAATGCTAGAAGTGAGTGTTTGTATTTAATGTGTGGTATCCGAGCCCGTAGTCTCAGCCAAAAATTCCCCGTAGACCCTGTATAAAACAAAGTCGGGTAGCTGTTTCCTGAGACGAGACTCCGCCCTTCAACATAGCTTCGTCGGGGGATCCACTCTGTCCGGAGGCAGTGAGCTTGACCAGCACGGCTGAAGACGAATCTCCAACTGCAGGATATATATTAGGTTGGTGCAAAAATAATCACGTAATAATGTCGTTTTTTGACGTATTTTTAACGTCAAAAAACGACATTATTACGTCATTATTTTTGCACCAACCCAATACCAACGGCCACATGATGTCAAATGTGGCACAAGCCCGAATTTAATGTGGGGTATCCTAGCCTGTAAGCTCGGCCAAAAATTTCCCGTAGACCCCTTATAAAACGGTTCGGGTAGCTGTTTCCCGAGACGAGACTCTACCCTTCGACATAGCCTCGTCTGGGAATCCTCTCTGCCCGGATGCAGAGAGTCTGACCAGCATAGCTGGAGACTAATCTTTAGCTGCAGGTCAACATAACAGTATTTTCTCCTTTTTTTTTTTTTTCAACATACCCATTATTGTCCGTAGGTATGCTACATCTTGTACCTTTTGTGATACACTCCAGTACTCCAGTTATTATAGGTATCACAGTAGTTTTAAAGTGTCGCATTTTTTTAATTTCAAGATCATTACATTTAATTATTTTGTCGTATTCGTTAACTTTTTTTTATTTTATCTAACGGCATTACAATAGATTACTAAGTAATAGGAAAATTATCACAAGGGAAAGAGTACTTCTATGTGATATCTGTCCTCCTATATGGCAGTGAGTGCTGGAAAATCTCCTCAAAGATGAAGAGGAGACTTGAAGCGAGAGAAATGTGAAGTTAAGCAACGTCGATCCTGGTCAATGCCTAGATGGGAATATCAGTTTCTGTAAGCTTCAATATGCTGGTGATGTAATGGATCGGAATTGTTAATCAGATAGCCGAGTTCCAATTCCAGATAGATACGCTTGGCAAAGCTATTCATCCACCTCTTCTCCTCCAACTATGAGTTAATTAGTAAAAATTGTACCACCAAAACCATTATTTTCTCCAAAATAATAATAATAATATTGCGTACAAAATATTTAGATTTCGGTATTAAATAACCCATAGAGATGTTGATATGTCGCTAAACAAAAACAAAGAAAGTGAACATGTGAGTAACGACGAAGTTTTGAATAAAGTGGAAACAAAAAGGAAACTTATACTTAACATCAAGAACAGACTGTTAAGGTTTCTAGGGTACATGATGAGGAAAGATGGCCTGGAGAATCTGAGACTCACGGGACAGCTTGAAGGCAAGAGGGACAGAGGAAAACAACATATAACATACTTAGTGAGCTTCTGTAAATGGATGGTTGAACAGGGCTCAGGAGAAATAACAGTAAGGCAATGGTTATTAAGATCTACAAGGGACAGGAAGTTATGGAGAGCCATGACCGCTTACGGCCTGATGGAACATGGCACATAAAAGAAGTCTTGGTATATTAATTTGAATATGTCAGTATGAATGGTAAAATCCCAAATTATTATTATTATATATAGCTGGCCACTTGTATTCGAGGATACCCGTCTACTAGGGCGGCTAGACAATCCCTATTGCAGACGCTTGCTCAGGCGCATTTGTGTTTATTCAACACATACAGAGCCCACCTGTGGTTTGTACTACTACTATGCTGAGCAGACCTTAGTTACAGTTTCTGGGAGAGAGCGTGTTATCTAGCGTGGCCAACAGTTTGAACAAGGCCAGCACACTCGAACCCTCGGTCACGATGACTTGTGACTTCGTGCTAGCACAGCTACCGACAGCCCCCAAGGGTTCTGTCTACTCATTTTCATTCGCAAGGCTTGGGTCAACCCGTGGTATGGTTTTCAGGCACGTCCCAAAGGTGCTGCATGCTGGGATCGACCCCTCCAGTCCGATAACACCAAGAGGTAACCTTCCTGACAAATCGACAATGGTTAGATTCGAACCCGGGTCTCATGGTCAGAAAGTGAACGTTATAACTACTCGGCCATTATTATTATTATTATTATTATTATTATTATTATTATTATTATTATTATTATTATTTCCTTTGATTTCTGTTGTATACTCATTTCCTTCCGATCCCAGGTAATGGCTTCATGCCTTCTTCCATTGATAAAACAAAACAACAAAAACAAATCTATAATCAGTAACAATTTACATACATAAAGTATTTTGTAATGTTTCGCTGTACTTGTGAGTAGAATTTTTTGTATTTCTTTAAGGTATGGGATACCAAGAATCCTTTCAATTAGTCTACTGGAACCCTTTTTCAATCAATCCGAGTGCTCTAGCTACAACTGGAATTAATGATATCCTCAAGTGACACATTTTTGAGACTTCCGTTTGAAGATACCTGTATTTTGCTAGTTTGTTGAAAATCTTCAAAGATACATTACAATCTGCAGGGACTGCCATGTCAAGAAGGAAGCAATTTTTTTCCTTTTCGGCCTCTAATCACGATATCAGGGCGATTAGCTTTGATATGTCTCTCTCCGTGTATTGTAAAGTCCCGTAAGATTGTTACAGTTCCTATCTCTGTAACATGGTCTGGTTGGTGTTCATACAAATTTTTTTGCAGTTTCTTTCCCGTAAGTGTTACAGAATTTCCAGTGCTGATATTGGCCCATTCAGTCATATCATCCGCAAATCCCTCACCATTATTATTATTATTATTATTATTATTATTATTATTATTATTATTATTATTATTATTCTCTTTGATTTCTGTTGTATAATCATTTCTTCCTGGGTCCCAACCTGTGACATAACATCAGAAATGTCTTTATGGTTTCTTCCACTGTAAAAAGCAAGCAAAAAACAACAACAACAAAAAACAATTCCAAGATTAGACACATTTTACATAGATAAAGTATTTTGTAATGTTTCGCTGTACTTGTGAGTAGAATTTTATGTATTTCTTTAAGGCACACGATACCAGAGATCCCTTCAATGAGTCTATCGGTGGAACTAATGATATCCTCAAGTGCCACATTTTTGAGATTTCTATTTCAAGATCTTCGTATTTTGATAGTTTGTTGAAAATCTTCAAAGATACATTATAATCTGCAGCGACTGTCATGTCAATAAGGGGCACATTTTGTTTTTGCGTTCTCTAATAATAATGTCAGGGTGATTAACTTTGATTGGTCTGTATTATATAGGAATAAAGTGTCGCTGCCGACACTTTAGTTTGAACATAGATCACCAGTGAGCAAACACAGGCGACCCCATTATTGAATTAAGTAGATCACGTGACAATTGAGGAGACACATTAGTAGGAATTAGCTTGGTGTCTAAATGATCGCCATTTCTAGTCTATCTTCTATTACTATTCGGATCACTCTTTCTAGTCTATTCTCTATTACTATACGGGCTGCTATTTTCTACTCTATTCACTATACTATTTCACTATTCGGATCACAATATGGAATGCTATTCGAGCGAGTATTATCGAGCAAGTACTATTAGTGCGAGTGATATTCGAAGGCGTCTGACACCAGTATTGTTCAACGACGTACTATCGTTGTAACTGCTGTTACAAAGTCTCTACGATAACGAACATTACAAAAATGACAAGGAGTATTCTTTGGCAGTACAAAAGTGGCAACGAGTGTTAGTTGACATCACAAAAGTGGCGACAAGGATTCGCAAGGATTCCTTGAACTTACACGAGAATTCGTTCAGCGGAGATCAGCAAAATCGAAGAATTGAAAGCTATCATGGTTCAAATGTTGGCGCTACAAAAGCAACAACAAGAAAAAAAAATTGCAGCAACAAAAATTACAACAAGAACAACATTTGCAACAACACAAACAGGAAACTGAACAGTAATAGGGTCTGGTGGTGTTTATACCAATTTCTGGCAGTTTCCTTTTTGTAAGTGTTGCAGATTTTCCAGAGCAGACATTGGCCCATGTTTATTATTATTATTATTATTATTATTATTATTATTATTAACACTTAAGAAAAGTGCTCTTTAAGGAAAGAAAAAGTATAATCAATGTTTGATAATGTTGAACAGTATTTCGACTATATGCCTGTCTTCAGTATCTGTCTATATTTCTGAGATTAGATATTATGTACATTATTTATATTATTCGGACTATTGTCCTCATCTTTGTCGCCATATTTATTACAAGGACACAGTGGATAAAACCATTGGTTAGATCCAGTGACAGGGCCTAAAGAGTTGTGAGTTCAATACCCGGCTAAGGCAGTGGAGAACTTTCAGAGGGAATTTAACAGGAAATGACTGATAACTGACATCCATTAGACATGGCACGTGGAACTAGAACAGTCTACCCCAGTGAGCGATATAAAGGGTTAAGTTCGACATTCCAACGACCTGAAGAAGGCCGGAGTGTACAACGGCCGAAACGTTGTAATAAATATGGTGACAAAGATGAGGACAGTAGTCCGAATAATGTAAATAACGTCTGTCTTCAAGTTATATTTACAATATTATTATTATTATTATTATTATTATTTTTCGCAAATTATCTCATGCTATGTTTTTTAATATTTATTGGTTATCAGGTTCCATCCTACATTATTAGGTGTCCAATACGATTCTGATTGTTCGTGTTGCTTTGCGAAGTAAACAGACTTTCTGCAACGTGTAAAACTCAAATTGGCAAATGTTTCAACCAAATGGACAGAATTCTTTGATATTTTGCTCACAATGGACATAATCGCTACGTTTTGGCGATTTCATTTTCTCTTGATTTCCTACTTTGAGTTTGTATAGTCCCTGATTTTTTCTTTTCTTTCTCGATTCTTCTCTCATCAAACGGACAAGCAACGTCAATAAAACAACAAAGTCTGCCTTCTTTACTGAGAACAATTATCATATCCAAGACCGAATATTCAACGAATTTGTCGATTTAAGACTTCATTTCCCATAAAATCGTTAATATTTTCTCTTCGATGGCCCAACCCCGATTACGATTATACTATTTCTTCTAACGCTCAAATTTACGTTCTTTATTATTATTATTATTATTATTATTATTATTATTATTATTATTTCCTTTGATTTATGTTGTATACTCATTTCTTTCTGGGTCCCAACCACAGACTAAAGGTCAGAAATGGCATCATGTCATTTTCCACTGGATATTTTTGCAAATAAATAAATGAATAAAAATAAAACAAAAATCATACAAAATGCCTAAAACCACAAACATTTTACATAGCTAAAGCCCTTCGTAAGGTGTGAGCTGTACAAATTTTTGTATTTTTTAAGTGATGGTCTATCAGGGATCCCATTAATGAGTCAATCAGAATCTTTTCCATTCAATCCGAGTGCTCCAACTATATCTGGAATTACTGGTGTATTCATGTGTCAGATTTTTGAGATTTCCACTTCAAGATCTTTGCATTTTGATAGTTTTTTTTTAAAGATTTTCTGTCGGACATTACAATCTCCAGACCTACCATGTCAATAAGAAAGGTCGTTCTGTTTTTGGGGTCATTAATTCGTATGTCAGGACAATTAGCTTTGATTGTTCTGTCTGTGTGTAATTATTATTATTATTTTGTCTGGCATCATCTTGTTAGAGAGAAATTTTAAGTGCCTAATTACCTAACCCCTCCCCCCACTGCGAATAGTTGTCTTGTATGACAATTTTAGCTGAATAAGGCCTCTTCTACCTTCTTTACGGGGTAAGTATAGACGGTCTGCATGAGCCTTTGAATGATGCATGTTATGTTTAGAAAGAAGCTTTTGTTGGAATTTTTGGGTACCCTGGTGTACTAGTGAGCCAGCCAAAATGAGTTGACTCATTTTATAGTTCACCAATAGAAGGGTTAACCAATCAGAAGGCTCAAAATATTCGATGAGACGTGTATAAAGGCGGCCATGTTTTTTTCTCGAATATGCACTGCCAGCCTTTGATATCGAAGAATTACAGAACAGCTGCTGGTGGTATTGACGATATAGTCAGATTCAGTAGAGTGTCTGACTCGTGAGTGTTAATCTTTAACGTTGTTTCATAGAACAGATTACGTACTGCGCTGTATTCTATATTCATAGACTATAGTGAATATGGTCAACAGCTTTATTGTTTTAGGATACATTCGTCTAATATCATTTAGAGTCCAGTTCAACATGTTGAAACTATATTGAACCAATGGGATGGCAAGGCTATTAATGGCCATAATTCTTTTCTGAGAATTCAAGTTAGTTCTTAATATCAGCCGCAGCTTTCTATAGTACTCTTTTCGCACTATTTCTTTCATTTTTTATGGTGAATTCCTTTACCCTCATTTACACCGAGGTACTTATAAGCTTCTTCTTGCTCTAAAGCTGGGATTGTTATCCCAGGGTCTAAAGTAATAGAAAAGCTTTATAGTAGTGATCCTTGTGGATTTATGCAAACCGAATCCCATTCCAATGTCATCACTGAAAGTTTTTACTGTTTTCAGAAGACATTTCCGCTCACTGTCATTCCTAAAATACAACTTAAATCATCCATATAAAATAGATGGCTTATTTTCTTTTGAGATATCTTATAGCCATAATGTAGCAGGGTGTAATCGATTTCTATTTTTTCCTCGGATTAGGTCATTTGCAATGGTGTGCATTAATATGAATCTATTTTCAGGGTGTTTGGCCTTGAAAAATATCACGTCATCCGTGATTGCATAAGATTTTCATCACGCCCAGACATTATTGTCTCGACTGTCGATTACTTGTCCTACAACCATTGTCTGTGATGGACGTTACTCCAAAGAAGCTTACGAAAATTGTAATTCTGCACGAACACACTGGCAAGCCTTAGCAGTGAGCAAATCAAAGTACTATAGACTGGTCCGGAAACTCTCCTGATTTAAATCTAATCAAGAATCTGTGGTCAGTCTGAAAGTGACGACTTCGTGGAATAGATATACGAATTACTAAAATGTGCACTCGGTCATGTTTCATTGGAAAAATACGAAAAAAAAGTAAATAATAACGGAATTATTCGTTTTGTTTCAATTAATTTGCACGGGGGTGGACGTATGCATGTTGTATGCGTAGAACGCCATTTGCAAACATCAAGAAAAATTCATCCGCTAAGAAAATGTGCTCCTCATGAATGATGAGAAATGAAGATTGGTCAGAGGCAAAACACTTGCTTTTTTTCTTTTTACTCAACGCAAAAATATATTTTTTGTGGGGACAAGTTAGGTATTTGCAATGAAAAATAAATTTATTAAGGGGAAAGCATAATGAAGAAATTATAGTTAGATTCAATACAGACTTCAACATCTTAAAAAAAAGAAATATCCAAGAGATAAGGCAGCGAGTAAAAAAATTGAGAGCAATGTTAGATCTTTATCTGTAAAGCACAGCAAAAAAAAAAAAAGAAAAAAAGAAGATAAACCCGTAGCGTTATTATCTAAAAGTGGGGCAGATATTATCAATGTAGGTTGATGATTAAAATGAGAAGAGAACTCGTTTAATATCTGACTTTCATTTGGATTAACACAACGATTTACCCGTATTTATTAGAAATTATTATTACAATAATTATAATTATAATATTATTATATAATTAATATATAATAATATATAATATGTAATATATAATATATTATAATATAATAATTATATATAATAATATAATATAATAATATAATAATAATATAATATAATATATAATATAATATGATATAATAATATAATAATATAATAATTATATAATATATTATAATATAATATATTATAATAATATATAATATAATAATAATATAATATATTAATAATATAATATATTAATAATATAATATAACATTATAATATAATAATATATTATAATAATATATAATATAATATATATAATAATATATCATATAATAATATATAATATGATAATATGATATAATAATAATATAACATGATAAAATAATAATATATTATAATAATATATAATATAATGATATATAGTATAATATATAATATAATATAATAATATAACCTAATATAATAATATATTATGATAATATATAATATAATAATATATAATGATATAATTATATAATATAGTATTATTATAATTATTATTATTGTCAACCGAGGTATTGTAATTCACCATGTATAATACGCATTTTTTTCTAAAAAATAATGAGCAAAATTAAGGGTGCGTATTATGCAGAGCTACAAACAATCTTTAAAAAATTGCTGTTTCATAGGTGGGTTTCAGTTTCAAAATGACTACTCACTACAAACATACAACAATTTGACACTAACATTCGGCCATTGCGACCCCATAAGGATGTCAAATACAATCATATGTACCTAACAATACTTACAAATGTAAACTAAAATAAGAATTATCATAAAACTAAATTAGAATAATATTATTCTATGTTTAAAACCATTTTAAATAAGATTAGGAAACACTGGCCGTAATGAAATTGAGGTGGGTACAAATGATATGCTTTGACAGACCTTCTTGTTAACATTGTTTAACAAAACCTGTTGAAAACAATATATATATATGGGGAGTAATGGATAGCGGCTCGGATTGAGGAATCGGAGAGCCGAGTTCGAATTCCAGTCGAATCCAAAACGTTCACTTAGGTGCTAATACCGTTGGGAAAGGTATGAATTCTCTTCTGCCCCCCCCCCCAGCTATGAGTAAATAGCAGGAGAGACCGGTTTGTATAGCCTTGGATGGCAACTGGTCTACCGCAGAAAGAAATGACAACCTATTGTTGGAAAAAATCTGCCTCGTCAATCTTATATCGAAAGATACATGATCGCCTAAGTGTGTATGGGAAATTTTATTGAACTGACAGACCTTGTCAAAATTATTTATCGAAACCTGTTTTAAACTACACACATATATATATATATATATATATATATATATATATATATATATATATATATATATATATATATATATATATATATTCTTGAAGTTTCTTCTAGATTCGATGAATTACTTAATTATAATTATCTGAAATCGTTCTAATTTCTATAAGTTATATATATATATATATATTATATATATATGCGTGTGTGTGTGTGTGTGTGTGTGTGTGTCTGTGTGTGTATTTAAGCAGCATATTTTAAATTTTGATCCCTAAGTCCATGGATTAATTTCTTGGTAGCTGTAGAAATTGATCAAGAATAAATCCAAAATTTTCTTTCAAATAATTTTTATTTGCTCAAGTACTTTCAGTTTCTTTCGAGATCATCTTCAGGGGTTGATTGTTTGTGGATATGTGTCCGTGAACACAGCAAAATTCAAAATATTTACCCATTATGCAAGGGAGGTAACTTATGTAATTTTTTTTTAGTATTTTTGTGCATGACCATCGTAAGGTTCAAAATATTTATCCGTTATGGAAGGGAGGTAGCTCACGTGATTTTTTGTGTATTTTTATGGGTTTAAAAGATTTTTTAAATTGTAGTTTTTAACAATTCTAATTTAGTCTTTTTAAAGAATTTTCAGCTATAAACATTTAAGGACCTTGTTGCTATACTCGTATTTGACTATTTATTTTGGGCCACAATTCTCTTTTATAAAGAACTTCCAGAATTTTAAGTTTTTGCTCATCATTATCTTTATTGGATATTGTTTTATTTTCGACTAATATCTGTCTAAACTGTAAATG
The DNA here is from genome assembly GCA_963932145.1 of Acanthosepion lycidas. Taxonomy (NCBI): domain Eukaryota; kingdom Metazoa; phylum Mollusca; class Cephalopoda; order Sepiida; family Sepiidae; genus Acanthosepion; species Acanthosepion lycidas. The sequence continues at coordinate 32,441,366 of OZ010591.1, forward strand.
TGGGCATGAATATTCCTTTAGATGTTCTGAGATTGAACTATGATCATTTAAGTAAAACGTAAGACTTCTCGTCAGGGTCATCGTAGTAAAACCAACATACGTATTATTAACACTTTTGCAATTCACGAAAATGTTCACATTTACAGTTTAGACAGATATCAGTCGAAAATACAACAGTCGTCCACCAAGATAATAATAATAAGCAAAAACCAAAAATTCTAGAAAAATGGATTTTATTTCAACAAAATCGGCATTAACGAAACAAAATGAAATTCTACTTATGCATATAAACGATTGATTTTATAGTTTAGCTGTATCGTTGTAGAAATTGGATTTTAACTAATTTAATCCTAAATGAATATATAAAGAAATATTCAAGAAGAACTGAGTTGAAATTAATTAAAATCAAATTTCTATAATGACAGACTTAAAGTAATTAAGAATTCAGTGTTCATATTCTTAACGCTAATCACGTTTTGTTTCGTTAATGTCTATTCTAGAAAAGTAAAATTCAGTTTTATGATGGCACCAAGATTATATGCGTGTTGTGTAATAGACAAAGTCTTCAAACGTATAAAAAAAAATTATTTCGACCGGATAAAATAATGAAACTTTTATAAAAACGAAGGGAATTTTTTTCTATTCAAAATTACAAGGGTTTATTGATATGGTGTCCAATCCTATAAAAAAATATTTTAGACCGCCTAGAATAATGAAACAATTAAATTTATTTCTATTGAAAATTATTTGACTTAATTGATACGTAAAGTATCCTGTCATTTAAAAATGTTTTCAACTAGTGGGAATAAAACAATGAAACTGTTATCAAAATTAACGCGGTTGATTGATAAGTAAGGTCCGTAATCTTGTAAAACATGTTTTTGACCAGACCGAATGAAACTTGTATCAAAATTATTAGGTTGGTGCAAAAATAATGTCGTTTTTTAACGTTCAACTTCAAAAGAAAAAACGACATTATTTTTGCACCAACGTAATAATTTGTTTCTCTTCAAAATTATGAGGGTTGATTGGTAAGATCTCCACACCTGTGAAACAAGTTTTCAATCGAATAGAATTATAAAACTGGTAACAAATTGATGTCAATTTATTTCTCTTCCAAATTACGGGGTTGATTGATAATTAGTTTCTTCAATCCTGTAAAACAAGTTTTTGACTACATAGAATAATGAATCTAATATCAAAAAGAGAGTAAATTTTATATTTCTCTAAATAATACTTTCATTTCTTCAGTAAGGGTATGTTTTTGATACACTTATGGTTCAACTTGAGGTGGCAGAAATGTGGTTCTACAGGAGGATGCTGAGTACACCATGGGCCAAACATGTGAACAACGACGAAGTTTTAGAGAAAATGGAAACAAAAAGAAAACATATATTTAACATCAGGAAGAGACAGTTGAAATTTCTAGGGCACATATTAAGGAAAGAGGGCTCGGAAAGTTTAATACTCACAGGATAGATTGAAGTCAAGAAGGACAGGGGAAAACAGCGCATAACTGAATTTTTTTGACATGCTTATTGTTGTAGCGTAGCTACAGACGATAATGGTAAATACATAAATACAGTAGTAAATACTGTATGTTGTTCTGCATTTGGAGATTCGTCCCCGGCTGTGCTGGTCAAACTCCCTTCCTCCAGGCAGAAAGGATCCCCAGACGAGGCTATGTCGAAGGGCAGAGTCTCGTCTCGGAAAACAGTTACCCAACCCCGTTTTATACGGGGTCTACAGGGTATTTTTGGCCAAGCCTACGGGCTTGGATACTCCACATTAAATTCGGCATTGTGTCACCTGTGACTGCGTGGTGCGGTTGGTAGATATCATGCAGTTGGAGATTCGTCTCCAGCTGGTCAAACTCTCTGCCTCTGGACAGAGAGGATCCCCAGATGAGAAAGAGTCTCGTCTTGGGAAACAGCTACCCAATCCCGTTTTTATACGGAGTCTACGTGGAATTTTTGGCCGAGCCTACGGGCTCGGATACCCAACACTAAATTCGCCTTGTGCCACATCTGACCGCGTGGGGCGGTTGGTAGATATCCTGCAGTTGGGGATTCATTGTTGAATTCACTTGACTCACTTCTATCAGTTGACTACTTCTACGCGCCACTGGTGAATCTTATATGTGTTGTTCTTGTCCTAAGTATTATCGTTCATTACCAACCTTCATGTGATTATTCTATTCAGTGACCTTTCCTAGGTTACAACACTTATAGAAAACAGGAACATAACAGACAGATTTAAATGCAAAAAATACGGTTAATATAATAGCGTTAAAAATTTTAAAAAAATAGAAAAATCTCTAAGTAATATTAATTATGAACACGGCCACAACGTGATGACCGTGTTCGGAAATTAAAACCTTCCTATTGTTATGAAAAAAATATACATATTTAAAACTAGGGAAAAGCGCCCGGGTCAACAGATCAATTTGGACAGAAAAACTTCGTTAGAAACAAAGGAAAGAATACTGAACTGTTGCGCAATATACGTCCTTCTGTACGGCAGTGAATGCTGGGCAATTTCCTCAAAGATGTAGAAGAGACTTCAAACAACATAAATTTGGTTCTACTGAAGGATGGTGAGAATATAAGTGAGAGAGAGAGAGAGAGAGTTGAACTTTCTAGGGCACATGATGAGGAAAGAGGACTTGGAAAATTTGATACTCAGAAGACAGATTGAAGGCAAGCGGGACAGATGAAAACAAAGTATAAACTACATAGCTTTCTTGAGCAAATGGATGATGGAACGAAGTTTAGGAGAAACGACAAAAAGACAAAACTTATTAAAAACTACAAAGGGCAGGAAACATTGGAGAGCCATGATCATCTATGCCCTGAAGGGACACGGCACAAAGATAAGAGGAGATGATTGAACTGCGCACAAGAGTTTAGATTTCACTCTCAGCTGAAAAAATGCTGACCTTTTAAGACTTCTTTAAATTTCAGAAACAATCAGAACACTGACGATGACAAATCGAGTATTTTGAAGCACGGTTTTCGTTGTCTACAACGTTTGCTGACCGCAATACGGCCTTGAGTTCGCTTAATGAAACATAAAATATATGGCTCCCAGGCCTTATGTTACTGGTGTAATTTTTGAGTGCACATAAGGTATAATTCCCATCATGCATCTGCATTCTACCTCGGATGTAATGCTCATGACCAATAAACCTCATGCCGTCACTAAGCAGCTTTGAGCAGGAATTTTTAAACAAATGAATACATCTCCAAACACGTTTCTTTTTCCACTATTAGCGACGCAACGCAGTAGGAGACGATACTTCATAATCATAATTAACCATTGTATTACTTAGGACGAATGGACCATAGGCAAGTTTAGGCATGAATTTATATATGACCGAACACGTTTTCAAATATGCTTATGTCTCCACGATTAGCGACGCCATGCGGTAAAAGAACTTATTTGTAAAACAACCATTGGACAATTCTCCGATATTTATTACTTTTTGGATCTCTAAAACTTTGTTTGTATTTATCTGGGAAGGCTTAGAACGCTGCAGGGAAGTACCTCTAAAAATCAAGATATTTAGAGCCTTACAGCTTATCCATCCGTTGACCCAATCGTAACGGATTAATGGGGAAAACACTAGCTTGTAACTTTAAATACCTTTAAATCCAATATAGTATCATTTGATCATCACCGAAAGGTTTTGCCTCTTTCCATGCAGGTGTTTGATTCTCCAGATTAATGCCGGCCCTGTCTATAATTTACATCCTCGAGGGAGTTGAAAATAACTGACCAAATCGTTCTTCTCATTATCAAAAAAAAAAAAAAAAAAAAATCCCAAATAATAAACATAAAAAACAAAATGAAAAACGAAAACAACAGAAACAAATTACTATCTTCCAAAACAAAATAAAAGTAAAAAAAAAAGAAATAAAGAAAAAAAACAAAACAAAAAATTACAACCCTGCATAGTCCTGGTTATAACGATAAACTACATCCGGCAGCAAATGCTTCTGATCGGGAGATTGGAGAATTTTGAGAAGCGTGGAACAACCTCCTAATGGCTGTTGTTTCCAGGTCCACCCTAACTTGGGGTGGGGGGGTAGCACCTGTTAGGGTCCCAGCTATTGGCAAATAGTGAACAACCTAAACAAAAACAAAATCCTATGAAAGTATGAAAATACATTTTTATACTAAAATGACAGCAATACATTTTTGCATTGTGCAAGTTATGAGGAAAAAAACCCCCAAAAAACAAACAAGTCAGTGACATCACCAACAACCTCCAGGGTTCAGGGATAAAGGTTTCAGAATCCACCGGAATTTGAGTGGAGAAATATAGGGGGGGGGGGCATGCCACAAGATGCAAACCACTCATCAGCAGTAAGAATCGGAAGGTCAGATTGAAATTTGCAAGGAAGTACAGAGATAGGAGACAAAAAGTTCTGTAAGAAGCAAGAACCATAAAAATTGGATATCTTGAAGGCCTTCGACAAAGTTTGGCACAAAAGTTTGCTACACAAGCTCCTCAGCTATGGAATCGCTGGAGGAATTTTCTCAATTATAAAAAATCCTTCCTGAAAGTAGTTATTAACGGTCAGTTTTCCGCGGCCCTAGCGGTCAACGCAGGCGTCTCCCAGGGGTCACTTTTCGGACCAACCTCTTTCTGATTTACATAAATGATCTACTTAAGAATATACTCCGATTATCTGTAAAAGTCTATGCCGATGTTACGACGATATACGGGCGCACCTCTAAAACTCTTGACAGTCAAAGATTGGCAGCTGACCTCTCTTCCGATTGGACATTAACTTACCAGTGGGGAGAAACTGGCTTGTTACATTCAATGCCTCGAAAACCAAACTAGTTACATTCCATCACCGCTGATCAGACCACGAACTACTGCTAACCACGATGAACGAATGTCCTCTCGAGGGGGCTTCGTGCTTTGAGAGAGGGTATTGGGCCTCTCATAGTCGACCTCAAGCGGAACTCTTATATACGATCCATTGCTAAAGATGCAGGCAAAATTATCGGCTCCCTATACCGCTCTAGTAAGTATCTAGGACCCGCCATGCCACTTAAATAATAGCAAATCACTCCCATTTCCTACGTATTCCATCAGTGAGAAGTAAGTTTCACTTCAACAGCTTCTTCCCGCGAACCACTCCCAATCTTAATCTGTTCAAGTTTAGGGCTAACCGTTACCGTCTCCTCCTATCCGTATAAACTACTCCTTAACGTAACTCTCTACCCTAACCCGGCCTTGTACAGTGTGAACCTTAGAGTAATAATAGAAAAGTTAATCTTACCCTTAAGAACGGTGTATCTTCTAAACTGATAGATAAGTCTTTTGAATTTTTATATATCTCTCATATAATGTTGTTGTGTATAAAGGCGACCGACCTTTTGTACATTAAGTTGCTGGACTCGTCCACTCGCGATGAGTAGGAACGTCTGTTCATAGGAAAAGGGCCGTAAAGAGGTTCGGGGCACCTCGTGGTGGTGTAATGGTTAGCAAGCTTGTCACGCTAGAATAATTACGAATGTGTAGTGAGTTCGATCCTCACTGGGTGCCCCTTACTTTCGGCCTTGTGCCACATCCAAGCTACGCTTGGAAAATCCTTATTAGCCGGCCGCGCCGCAGCCCGGCCATAAGGCTGGGTTGCGACCGTGGCAAAGTCTAGTTTGGACCATATCAGGACCTGCTAAGACAAGCTAAGACCAATTTGGACTAAAACTTGACTAAGCTTTGACCAGCTTGGACATGTTATGACTAATATTTGACCAGTGACCCTATGCGGAAACGCTCGGGTTTCCCACGAAAAACGACCTTGTGTCACATCTTGACCTCGTGGGAGTCAAGTAAATACCGCCGTAAAGAGGTTCGCAAACAATAAAGTTGAATCGTAAGCATTGCCACTAGAGGTATTCGCTATTATTATAACTGTAATCTATCTCTCTCTTGTGATTAAATATTTTCTTCGCTAATCTCTTGTCTCGGCGTTTTTTTTTTTACAATATTATTAACCAGAAACTACGAGCTATATAAGAATTGTTGGTCTATTTTTTTTTTAATCTTGAGCATTTTCTTCACAAAACATCTGTTAACATTTTAATGCGTTAAACTACGCTAATTTACTGGCCTACATGTTTTGTTGGGCGTTAGTGATTTGCGTTATTATTTTTATATAGTTACCAAAAGAAGATAAAAATTTCTTTAATCAAAAGTATTATTCTGCCGGATTGTTTCCATCCGGATTGAATTTTTTTTTAATCATTTCATCTCAAGCAAGGCGGGAATGACACTAGTACGCAGGGGGTTACAAGGAGTGAAAGTGAGAAATAAGATTGCGTATAGGGAGGGTTGAGGAAAGGACACAATATGAACGGGATTCAAGAAGATAGAAGATTGAAGTTATCAGGGAAGCAAGTAAACGGAATGGAGTTTCGCAGGAGGGAAGTGCGAGAAAAGAAATTTTCTGGGAATATACGGAAACAGTCACTTGACCTGACGTGCTGTAACATTCAGCTACAGAGAAGCGTCAATAAACACACAATCTTATAAACACACAATCTTCGACAATTGCTTTTCACGAAACGTACTTTAACGTAAACAATGACAACACATGAAATGGATTAAGTCCGACAATTATTTTAATATATTTTCTATAATATCCGAATACAAGGATGATAAAGATGGAATAAATTTCCAGTAAGTAAAAATACTATTTTTAAAAATGTGCTCAGTAAAAAGTAGAGCGAATAATATTTATTTGAAAATTATAACATAAGGGTGTTATAACATCACTACAAAAATAGCTATTTTGTTTCAACACATCTGGTGTCTTGTCACGTGATAGTATTTATTGATCAACATACATATGTTATAATTTTTAAATAAATATTATTTTCTATTATATATATATATATATATATATATATATATATATATATATATATATATACAGCTTCGATTCCTGCCCGAGAACGATTATTTTCTACGAAATTTCTCGAACATTCAGGCAGGTAAATGTAATTAATACTGTTTCATTAAAAAATAAGAGCATTTACTTAAATTGTATGTATAAAATTATGTAAAAACAGAATATATATATATATATATATATATATATATATATATATATATGATGTGTAAATATATATATATAAGTGTGAATATAAACTAAATAACGAGCTTTATAAGAATTGTTGCTCTGCTTTTTTTTTAATATTGAGCATTTTGTTTCATAAAATGTCTTCACACCATTAAACGCGTTAAGAAACAGTAAAAAAAAAAACAAAACGTGGGAGGCAGGGTGGAGTAATGGATAGCGGCTTGGATTGAGGAAAGTTATGAATCCTCTTCTTCTCCCCCCTAGCTATGGTTAAATAGCGGGACAGACAGGGTTCTCTAGACTTGGATGGCAACTGGTCTACCGCAGAAAGAAATGACAACCTACTGCGGGAAAAAATCTGCCTCGCCAGTCATGTATCGAAAGATACTTGATCGCCTAAGCCTGTATCACGCATGGCACATAACTGAGTGGAAAAAATAAAACAAAAGACACAAACCCAGACATCCGAAAATAAAATATTGACAATAAAATATAGATAAAAAGAAAATTAAGACAAAAAATCATATTAAAAATTCAAAGACAAAATAAAAAAAAAAATGACAAAACTCAAAAACATAAAAAATAAAAAATCCAGTTATAAAAAAAGTAAAATATCCCCACCAAATAGAAAAAATCATACAAAAAAGAATCACAAAATATGTAAAATAAAAAAATCTCAGTAAATAAAAAATACACCCCGCCAAAAAAAAAGGAACAAAAAAAAAAAAATACCCCCCCCAAAAAAACAAAACAAAACAAAAAAAAAACAAAACAAAACAAAAAAAACAACCCAAAAAAGAAACAATAAAAAACAAAGAACTTAAACCAATTCTTTCCTTATCTATCAAGACAGCCTCATTTTACAGTTGTTTTGTTCCCGCTGCCTTTCAAGTGGACATATTTTCTGGAAGGTGTCGGCCGAACAGATTTTTTTTTTTATCAAGGAAAATCTCTTGCAATAAAATTAATCGTTCGTATGGCACCTAAACGATACAATCATTTAGTAGCGACTTACATTGTGATTATCGACAAGGATTTATCTGATAAGACCCATGCTTTGTTGGTGACCATAATGAGTAGGTCACCTGATGACTGTCTAGAACAGTGGCTTTCTACGAATGGAGTTATCATCTGGGCCGTGTCAAGTAAGAGTGTCTGCTTCCAGTAATTATTTAGATAAGAATAAAACGCAATGTCATTTGCAATTATGATACGTTTAAATCATAATAAAAAAAACATAACATTTGGTCGGTTTTATAAAGAAAGGTCCAGGATTATTTTTTTTTCATCTTTTCACTCGCCGCTATTAAGAGATTAAAAGATAAGAAAGAGGTGAAAAAAAAGTAAAAAAAAAAGAGGTATAAGCAATTAGAGAGTGGGGGAAATAAAAGCGGCGAGAAGAAAAAAAAAGGCTCGAAAGAATGTATAAAGAGTAAGTGGTAGAATGAGAGAGAAAGACGAGAGAGAGAGAGAGAGAGAGAGATAAGGGGAGAGAGGAAAGAAAAGCAGAGTGTAAAAGGAGAAAGAACGAATAGAAAGCGTAAGGGGAAATGAGAGAAACAGAGAGCGAAGCGAAAGAGAGAAAAAAGAAAGAGACAGAGAAATGAGGAGAAAGGGAGGTTAGTATGGGAGTAACGAAAATGAAGTAAGTGAAAGAGAGACAGAGAAAAAAGATAGTATAAGCTGTGAGGGAGTAGGGAGAAAAACGCTGGAGAATGAGAGTGAGAATGACGACGGGTAAGAAAGTGACGGAAAATTCGGAAGGAAAAACGCGTGAAAAAAACAAGTACAGAAAGAAAGAAATAATATATGTGCATGTATGTTTCTGTTGAGAGAGAGAAGGAATGAGAGAGAGAAAGGGGTAAGAGATAGCGAAGGAAGGAGTAGAGAGAGAGAGCGAAAGGGAGCGAGATGGAAGGAAAGAGAGAGACTTAGAGAGAGAGAGAGAGTGGGGAAGAAAATATTACTTGGGAAAGAACGTGAAAAAACAAAGAAAAAAGAGAGAGAAAGAGAGGTAGGCGGATTATTTTGAAAGCAATTCATATGAAGAAGCCTGTCTTCTCAAAAAAGGAGAAAGAAAGAAAAAGATGAAAGCCAGACTGATTTTGAAAAGGAGGCCAGAAAATGGAAATCTGGACTGAATGAAAGCGAAAGGAAAAAAAAAAAAAAAAAAAGAAATCACAAAAGCCAAACAAATGTGAATAAAATCGATTTTTCTTTTCTTTTTTAAAAATCTTATCCATGGAAATTTTCATGTCAGATTCCATACTAAAATGACGGGCAAAATGGCGTATGGCGTTGCGAAAATGGCGGCATTTCTTGACAAAGTCATCGGCCCCTGTCAACAGTTGCATGTTGATGCTGACGGGTTGTCAGACTTCTGGCTTTCATTTAATTTGCACATGCATGTAAACTCTTTGTGCAGGTACACAAAGAAAAGTCGATAAACATTAATAGCCTCTCAGGTCAAACATTTGTCTGTACTCAGACAATATTGATACTTAAAACATATATATGTGTGCCACACATCTATCTATCTATCTATCTATCTATCTATCTATCTATCTATCTATCTATCTATCTATCTATCTATGTCTCTCCGCATCTATCTATCTATCTATCTATCAGGAATTTTTCTCTTTATCTATCTATCTGTAGATAGATAAATATGAAATCATTTTCAACTCAAGTGTGCTTTACCGTTAAGCCACGAGAAGTCATTACACCAACGTAAGGCTCAATAAGACTATTTGCAAATTGCACAAAATGCAGATACATTTTCATTTTGCGTGACATAGATCTTTGTAAGACTTTCGACCACTAGTCCGGTAGGCATTAATTTAACTTCGAAAAAAATTAAGGCATGTCTACTCAAAGACGTGTACACACTAAATATGGCGTTTATAGAAATGAGAAATAATGTCGGATTGAAAAATCAATTAATTTCTTAGATTTTTTTTGTTTACGTTTCGGGCGCGAAAATGTAATTTAACAGATATAGGTTTCATAATGGCCCTAACGAGAGTTGTGGATTTCTTCTTCGTCGTCTTCTTCTTCTTCTTCTCCTCCTCTCTCTCTCTCTCTCTCTCTCTCTCTCTCTCTATATATATATATATATATATATATATATATATATATATATTAATACATACACATATACCTACGTTTGTTAATACAGTTGTTCTTAAAAACAACAGTATTAAGTGGTTCATTTACCATTTGTGCCTGACAACTTGGGAGACCATGAACATTTAAGTTGAAATACAAACGTAATTATAGGTGCATTTATTAATATATACTTCATAGCTGTGTTTAACTACAATGAGCACTGTTTTGTTTGCACCATAAATTAAATGAATATTTATTTTCTTATCTATGTATGCACGCTATCACACGTATATACAGTTGCTAATATCTCATTATTTAGTTTATATTCAGACTTATATTCATATGTTTATATTCATATATATATATATATATATATATATATATATATATATATATATATAAAGGTTTGTTTCGTTAAATAATTTAGACATGTTCTGTCTACTTATTCTCGATAGGATCCTTTCATATTCGCATATAACCTTTTTTGTGCGGTTATTAAAAGACAAGAGGAAAACACCGTGTTGGCTCACATTGTGTTTATTCCGAGTACTTTCGACATAGCATAATGCCATCATCAGGTTATTGTTAATTATAGAGTAAGAATTTAGTGTTCCTGGTTGTGATAACCGCACAAAAAAAGATTATCCGCGAATTTAATATATGTCTGTGTGTTGAATTCAATGTTCACTTTTATATATATATATATATATATATATATATATATATATATATATATATATATATATATGCGCTGTGCTTAGTGTAAAGTGCTCAGTATAAGTGACAGAGCTAATATATTCAGTTGTATGCATATTAGTTTGTAACCCTCGGTTTCACGCTTTTGTCTGATGATCGCAAAAGCGTGAACCCAGGGCTACAAACTAATATATATATATATATATATATATTAGGTTGGTGCAAAAACAATGTCGTTTTTTCACATATGTTACTTTGTGAGAAAACGACATTATTTTTGCACCAACCTAATATATATATACATACATACATACATACATATATATATATATATATATATATATATATATATATATATATATATATATATATATATATATATATATATATATATATATAATCAGAGGTTCAGATGCCTGAGAGCCGCCAGACATTAAATTGATTTACTTTCTCAATTAAATGGAATCTGATTTCATACACGGTCAATAAAGTTTGAAATTTTCCTTATTTACCTTTTATATTAAATGCGATGAAAAAAGGACCTCAGCCAACATATTTCCACGAGCCGCATATTAAAGGTCAAAGAGCCGCGGCTTGGCCATCCCCTGCTATATATATATATATATATATATATATATATATATATGTATGTGTGTGTGCGTGTGTGCGCGCGTATTTATCACTTTAAACATTATTTTAGTTTAAACCGTATTTATTTTTAGTTTTCTCTATCAGCCTGAATATTCAAGAAATCTTATTAAAGAAAAATGCGCCCTCCGGCACTATTCGAACCTGCATCCCTTTTTACAGGAGAAAACGTGCCTTTAACCGATTTGGCCCCGAAGTGCGAGATGGATTAAGCAAGGTTCTATACCGCCTTTTAAGCCCAACCTTTTTTTTCAGATTCTTGAAAGTTCGTAACGTCTCAGTTTTGTATTCAATTTCGCAATTTTCTAAAGAAGAACGCCCGATGTGACAATTAGAAAGAGACATGTTTTTCTCTAAAAATCAAGGTAGAAATAATTGTTGATTTAGAATACCGTATGTTGGACTGTTTAATCGTAATATTAAATTAAAACATCGTAGATGCTCTTTTATTTTCCCTAAACATGGCATGCAGTAACATTATAACATGTACAAGTAGGCACCTTTTATTTTTTCTCATTCTTTTCAACATCGATCAGATCTTTAGATTTCATCCTGTTAAGCATAAAATTTGAATATTTTTTCTTTGTTTTATTGTGCATTATATCAAGATAAACAGTTCGGAAGTGTTGCACTAATCCACCTCTACTGCAGCATACATAGGTATGTGACATGCTTCTCTACTTCCAAATAAAAAGAAAACACAACAAATTTGCATATATATATATATATATATATATATATATATATATATATATATATATATATATATATATAATGAAATGGACAAAGTCCGACAATTATTTTAAGACATTTTATGTTTATAGATTCTTTTTATAGATACAAATATTTAAGTAAATGCCGTTTATAATAAACAGTATTAAACAACATTTACCGGCCTGAATGTCCGAGAAATTTTCATAGAAAATATTCGTCTTCTGACAGGATTTGAACATGTATCCTATACGGAACCGTCATATAGCCTGACGTGCCTTTTAACCGATTCGACTACAGAGTGACGTTTAAAAGCAGTAAATTCGACCTTACTAAGCGAGCGATCCTCCATTTTCGAATCCTGTCGGAGGAGGGATGTTTTCTATGAAAATTTCTCGGACATTCAGGCCGTTAAATGTTGTTTAATATAAACAGAGCATTTACTTAAATATTTGTATCTTTAATAAGAATGTATAAACATAAGATGTCATAATATATATATTATAATAAAAATAAAAAACGGTAAGATATATAATCCGGTGTTCTTATTGATATTTTTATTTTTACAAAACAGTGCTCAATTTAAATTTACAGAGCATAAATATTATAAATTAATTGATTTAAAATATGGTTTGTTCACTACACAGGAATTACCATGTTTCAAAAACTGAATCTAAAAACTTCAAATTTAATTATATAATTAAATTAGAAGCATTAGTTCTGTTTCATCTTCAAGCGAATTTTGGAATAATTTATTTTTAAATTTACTGAGTTTTAAACGCACATACAATTCATAATTTTTTGTTTCCAAGTATACAGGGAAATCCAATCATTTAGACAGGGGCGGTAGCGTGTTCATTTTTATTAACTATTATTGTATAAATTATGAGTTACGTTTGAAAAAGAGGTTAAGTCTAGGTAGGATAGGGTGCATTTTTCAACGAATTTTGACATCCGTTAAACGCATGTCATCTGTTTTTTTTGTTTCATCACGACAAAGTTTTTCGACATTTTTTTTCCGTTGTATACATAAAGATTCTTTCTAAAGGGGGGGGTATTTGCGTGAGAATAGGTTATATTGAACTAGAATATTAAAATATTACTTTTACTCTTAATTACTAATAGACTATATTTCTTTTTAAAACAAATAAATATAATACAATTACATAAATTATTATTATTACATATCAAATATAAGTATGTATATTACCAGCTTCCATTTTTTTAATTTAATTATTTTATTTTTTAATATTATTTAAGGAACATTTTTGACAATGTCGGCAAAGAATAGCTATTTCTTTTCTTTGATTCAGTAAATTTTTATTTTTTATAAACTTAGTAATATATAGTTTCTCATGTATGCACAAAGGACATGGGTCTTTTAATGACCTACATATTCTAGCTTTTCTTATTATTTTCCATTTTACTGTAGGTGTTTTATTGTTTTTTTTTTTTAAGTGCCAGAAATATTTCGATAGGGACGTCTGATTTCGGTATTTATTTACCCTAAATAGACTTTAATGTTGATTGAATTTCTTTTTGAACTCATGGCTTGTGCAACCTATATAGATTTTTATGTTTTCGGGATTTTCAATATATGAGATATTGCATTGGTATACTAATGATTCCGTGAGACATTTATTTTGTAGAGAACAGTATATATATATATATATATATATATATATATATATATATATATATATATATATATATATATATATATATATAAAGCTTATTAGTATATAGACCGCACACGCTGTGTCTCCAGTTCAATTCCAAGGGTGTGATTGATTAAAGGTAAAAAAAATGGCTTGATCCGTTCGCTAGTTTTTGCGTAAAATGAAAATTAAACTGTAACTTTTTCGTCCTACAACTCACTAATTTACGTAAGTAAATCAATAGCAGAACACACGTGTATGACAGCTCATAGATATGGCATCAGTCGGAGATGTTTCCCCTGAACTATCAGCCCCCGGTAGAGATTAAGGTAAATTTTTATGTATCAATTTTACGCATATATTTTAGAATAAACACGCCAGCGATTCAGAGTGCTCCATTCATAGTAGAGCTTTTGCATCAGCAGTATCATTCATTGTTTACAAATTCACGCTTTTCCTTCTAAAGTGCTCGACCGAATTTTATTTTTTCGGAGGCGTATATATGTGTCATCCACAGACAGACTGTTTCGCTCTATCACAGCTCATCAGTGTGACTAGACATCCGATTACCTTAAGCCAGAATCGAAACCCAACTGATTTGGCATCAGTCGGATATTTTTCCAGCTCCCGGCAGAGGAAGGGAAATTTTTGCGTATCTATTTTAGAATAATCACGCCAACGACTCAGAGTGCTCAATTCATAGAAGAGCCTTTGCATCAGCAGTAGCAGTCACTGTTTACAAATTCGCATATATATACAGCGTATATCAAAATATTTTTACAAACTTTGGGACGAGTCTCTCACACCAAAAACAAGGAGAAACTCCATATAAACATGCCTGAACATCCTCCGTTTTTTTAATTATTAAGTCTATATGTTTATATAGACATTTTATCTTGTTTTGGTGTGAGGAACCCGCCCCCAAAGTTTGTAAAAGTATTTTTGGATTCTATCTTAGACTGTACATTTAACAGGGTCTAACGTGAACTTTAAACTTAATAACTCAAAAACGAAGGATTTGTGGACATATGCTTATATGAACTTTTGTCCATTTTCTGGTGTGAGTCACCCGTTCCCAAAGTTTATAAAAAGTATTTTTGGATTGTATCTTGGATAAGTACATTTAACAGAGATACCGTGAACTTTAAACTTAATTACTCAAAAAAAGAAGGATTTGCGGACATATGCTTATATGAATTTTTGTCTTTGCTTTGTTTAGAGGACTCGCTCTCAAAGTTTGTAAAAGAATTTTGAAAAATCATGTATATATACATATATATTTATCACCGTAAACATCATTTTCAGTGGATACGCATATTAGAGTAGACGCCCCTTTTATGTTTTAAACAGTATTTATTTTCGTCTACCAGCTTGAATATTCAAGAAATCTTATTAAAGAAAAAAGCGCCATTCCGGTAAAATTCGAAAGTACGCCCCACCCCCTTTGCAGGAGAAAACCATTGTCAGATCTGATGTGTTTTTAACCGACTCAGCTACGAAAAGCGTCAACGATTAAGCAAGGTTCTATACTCAATGTTTCTCGTTCAGATTCCTAAAAGTTCATAACTGCTCAGTTTTCTGTCTATATCTCTGAGATGCGGTATTATGATTACTTACATTATTTACATTATTCGGACTGTTATCCCCATCTTCATTGCCATGTGCACAATGTTTCGGACGTTGTACGCTCTGGCCTTCTTCAGGTAATTGGAATTTCGAGCCGAAACCTTTATTTCGTCCACCGGGGTAGATTGAGTTAAAAAGAAATAACTGAGACACCTGGAAGAGGCATGACACGTGGAACTAGAACAATCTACTCCGGTGGACGAAATAAAGGATTCGGTTCGAAATTCTAATCACTTGAAGAAGGCTGGAGCGTACAACGGCCGAAACGGTCTGAATATCGCAAGGAAGATGAGGGTAACAGTCCGAATGCTGTAAATAATGCTCAGTTCTGTATCGAAAGTGTAAACAAAATAATCTGTAAAGAAGTAAAGGAAATCATCAAACATATTTTTTATTACTTTAAACATTATTTTTAGGGGATACCCCTGTGTGTGTGTGTTTGCGCATGTGTATAATAGATTTAACTAAACCGGAAGAGTGGTGTATCTGTGATACTTGAAGGTGGTTTGAGAAGTCTTTTTTAACATTTTTGCATCCGTTTATACTTTTGACATTTTTCGGGCATATGAGGTCATCCAAAATTGTGGTCATTTGCCAGATTATTCTAATGAGCTCAACTTCTTGGTACCTCGTGAATTTAAGCCTACTACTAGATTGGCTATTAGGTCTCATGAACTAATGAGATATGACCATAAGTTCTATTCTAATAATTTCTGCTCTCGTATTTCCCGCCAGTGGAACTTTCTTCCGATTTGTTGATTCTCTTTCACCTATAATCACCAAAAATGTAAAAGCAACGTCAATGACCAACTTCTGTCTTCCGGAAACCCGTTTTTTTATTTTCATTAAAGTCTTTGTAGAAGAGAAAACGACTTAACTCGTGTGGCAAAGCGAGCACGTCTATGCCTGGCGTGCAAAACAAGTGAAGGAAAGGATAGCAAAAAGAAAGATGGCCGCTCTGACACCTTCATTTAACAAAGACACGGTCTCGGAGCTAGGAGAATTCGCGAGAGTTGATGAACGTATGCAAATTTTTTTTTTTTTTGCGAGATAAGCTGGGCATAAAAACACGACGCAAGAGAGAATAGATAATTCTCTCGTGAACGCGGCGCAGCATGTACGGAGAGACTTTGTCAGTTGGAAAGAGATTAAATTACATTCTCTTTCACTTTCTCTAATCTTGTAGGGAAATGATTAACAGAAGTCTTTCTTCTTAGTGCCAATAACACCCCTTGTAGATTATAAGGGATATAGCCTCACCGGTCTATGGACGACTGGCTTGGTTTTTACATGATAAAATTCAAAGAAGGGTCTGTAGTGTAATCAATTCTGACCAGACATCTCGACATTAATCATTTTCTTACAAATATGATGTGGCTTCTATCTGTCTTTTCTGCAAATATTTTCATGGTAACTGCTCTGATGAGCTTTTGTTTGCCCCTAGTGCCCCGACTACATGAATGTAACTGTAACCCTCTGCGTATTAGTCTTAGTGGCATTATTACCTTCACTTCAGTTGTGTACCATTACGTGATACACGGTGAGGCGATCATGTATCTTTCGATACATGATTGACGAGGCAGAATTTTTTCCCGCATTTGGTTGCCATTTCTTCCTGCGGTAGACCAGTTGCCATCCAAGGTACCCGGTCCATAGCTGGAGGGGGGGAATGAGGAGTCATACCTTTCCTTTCATACCTTTCCCAAGGTTATTAGCCCGTAAGTGAACGTAATGTATTCGACTAAAATTCGAACTCGGCTCTCCGATTCTTCAATCCGAGCCGCTATCCATTGCTCCAGTCGAATCCATTACATTCACTTACGTGCCAATGCCCTTGGGAAAGGTATGTATCCTCTTCTTCTCTCCCCCCCCAGCTATGGGTAAATAGAAGAACAGAACGGGTTTTATAGCCGTAGGGGGAGGCTGGTCTACCGCACAAAGCAATGGCAACTGCAGGAAAAAAAATTCTGCCTCGTCAGTCATGTATCGAGAGATACATTAGCGCCAAAGCGTGTATCACGCATGGTACATAACTGACTGATTATCTCTTTACTTGTTGTGAAATGATTAAAAAAAGGAGTCTGTCAAAAAAAAAAAGAAGGTTATTTCACATCAGAGTGTTCTTTTATATGTAACATCAGGGTGTGGGCGATCATAGTTCTTTCTATTCTTTGTAGCGCTTAGAAATGTTTGCCTTTTACCATCCTTTCCCCCATTCACGGTTATACCATTCGTTTATATAAAATAGGCATACTGTGTTTCCCGTTTTTACGAGCGCCTCGCCTAGATGGGTTTTAATTCAGAGTTGTCCTTCTCCTAGACTGGATACCAGCCACGACTAAAGAGCTCAGCCTGCTCTGTTATTTAACCCATAGCCCGAGGAAGAAATATAGATATATACTTGTCTCAAGGGTATTTGTGAAAAAGTAAACATACCGAACTCGGCCGGAATTTGAACTCGGCCCTCGTCGATAATGGCTACCGTACACACGCATCTTTAGTAAGCAGCCACTTATAATTCTCCGTAGAAGACTTGAAACAGACAGTTAATATTATCTTGAAGGCAATTCTTAGTACATTCAACCCTCGAATAGGGACATTGTTCTAAACTATGATTAGTTACACGTACACACTACTATTTCTCTTGTAGTTTTGTCTTCAAGGTTAGTATTAAGGGTATCTATCAGGGCGCCCTCGTTATCACAGGATGTGCCACAAGGTAAGAATTTAAAGTGGGTCTAATGATCACACTGTAAAAATTCCAAAGCCACCCCTGGCACTTCTCCTTTTGGGGACGACTCGGGCATTGGGTAATAAATCCAGTTCCTTCCTAAGGGAAAGATACAACCTAGAGAGAAAGCACTCTGGAGTTTGAAGGAATATTTAAAGAACACCAATCACAGTCAAAAGATAAGATTAGTAATATAGGGTGACCCTAAAAAATAGGAATTTTTGAAGTGCGTATTGCCAGACATGAGCAAATGGCAACACCGCGAGACAGTGACTGTAAGCAAGTAAACATTTCGCCATTTAGATTTCAAGATGAAATTCACAGTATCCAATGAGGAAGCTCAACAGCAGATTTCAAGAATGCATTCGTACAGGAGGACGCTATCTACAGGACGTAATTTAAAAAAAATGAAAATTCCACCATTGATTCTTAAATTGCATATTTTAAGGTTTCAATTACTATGAAAAAAATATTTTTCTTCCATCACCCTTGGTTTTATTGGATTGTTAAAAAGTTCCCGTTTTTTGGGGTCACCCTGTATTTACCAACCTACCCATGGGGTAGGATGTGACACAAAGCCGAATTTAATATGGGGCAATCCGAGCCCGTAAGCTCGGTCAAAAATTCCCCGTAGACCCCCCCACGTGATTCTGCTCTTTGGCATAGCCTCGTCCGGTTTCCTCTCAGCCCCAAGGCAGAGAGTTCAACAGCAGCTAAGAGCTGAGTAACAGATCCCAGCTAGTCTCAAAGGTTAGGATTAGTTTAATCTCCAGATTTATCAACTACTATTTATATGGTGCAGATTAGCATATGAATACAAAAGGCATTTTTTTACATTTTATTAGACTAATGTAAGCTTAAAAATGGCTTTTAATGATTGGCTATATCAACATGATAAATATATCAATGATATATTTTAAGAGGGGAGTGTAAATGAAAATTATAACAGACAAGCAGCATGGCCTGGCGTTGCCCGTGCTTGATTCCAAAATCATACGACTCATACAGCAATCGCTATCACTTGACTTAAAATATTTTTGCCCTTCCTTGCCTTTAAAGGAGTGCCCTTTGCCGTGCTGATGTTGCTACATGCCTTACTTCTTGCCTATCTCACACTGCAAATTTTTTCGAAGCTCTATACTAAACATTAAATCTGTTACAAAAAAAAAGAACCAAACAAAATGAACACAAAACGATCAGCTTTAAAAAAGGACTCATAACTGGAAAAACCGAATGAAAAAAGAATGTTAACAACAAATACTTTTTCACAGCCAACCCAGTTCTGCGGAATCAGTATCAACGTTGAGTTTAAGCAAGCGAATGAGCCAACTGGAGTAAAGTGACATGCAGATTTAAATTTTTCCCACTCGTGACGAATGCAGCTATCGATTTTTTTGCATGCTAGCATGCTAGTTAATATTCGTGTCAGTCAGCTGTTGGTTCTCACGCTGGCCAATAGAATCTTCCTGCCTATTCGTGGCAGCCAGCTATTGGCTCTCACTCTGGCCAGCAGAAAATGGCCGCAAACTACATGAAAACTGCCGTAGAAGAATGAAAAAATCGATTATTTCCACTATCGATGGGAGTTGGGAAATGCAATGTCGGTCTTGGCGTTCCCGCTAACTTGGAGCATGTGCATGTAAAATCTGGTGCAAATCCACCAAAAATTGCGGCCGTGCATTCGTTAGACGCACACACATATCCTGCCTTTTATAGATAGAGATTGTGTTAAATATTAAATCAATCAAATTAATTCAACTGACAGGAATGACCCCGAGCGTCAATAGGCAACAGGTGTTCTCGGTAATGGATATTTATCCACCGATGAAATGAAATCCAACAGTTAAATGAAGAAACAAAAATAAACATGAAAAATGAAACGTGACAAAGTATTCAATAGATGCGAGGATAAAATATGAAGCATCGAGAAATATGACGAGAGCAAAGAACTAATATAACTTCAAGAAACAATATCAGACGAAGAGAATGAGACGAACGAGGCGAAGCAACAAGAGGAGACAATAAGAATTAAGATGATAGCAAGGATTTAATATAACGTGAAGAAAAAAGATGAGACGAAGATAATGAGACGAGACCAAGGAATGAGAACAAGGTGAAGCAACAAGTTGAGACATCGAGAAATAAGACGATAGCAAGGGCTTAATATAAAATGGAGAAACAATATTAGACTAAGAGAAAGATGAAAGCAAGGAATTTGAACAAGGTGAGGCAACAAGTTGAGACATCGAGAAATAAGACGATACCAAGGGCTTAATATAAAATGGAGAAACAATATTAGACTAAGAGAAAGATGAAAGCAAGGAATTTGAACAAGGTGAAGCAACAAGTTGAGACATCGAGAAATAAGACGATAGCAAGGGCTTAATATAAAATGGAGAAACAATATTAGACTAAGAGAAAGATGAAAGCAAGGAATTTGAACAAGGTGAAGCAACAAGTTGAGACATCGAGAAATAAGACGATACCAAGGGCTTAATATAAAATGGAGAAACAATATTAGACTAAGAGAAAGATGAAAGCAAGGAATTTGAACAAGGTGAAGCAACAAGTTGAGACATCGAGAAATAAGACGATAGCAAGGGCTTAATATAAAATGGAGAAACAATATTAGACTAAGAGAAAGATGAAAGCAAGGAATTTGAACAAGGTGAGGCAACAAGTTGAGACATCGAGAAATAAGACGATACCAAGGGCTTAATATAAAATGGAGAAACAATATTAGACTAAGAGAAAGATGAAAGCAAGGAATTTGAACAAGGTGAAGCAACAAGTTGAGACATCGAGAAATAAGACGATAGCAAGGGCTTAATATAAAATGGAGAAACAATATTAGACTAAGAGAAAGATGAAAGCAAGGAATTTGAACAAGGTGAAGCAACAAGTTGAGACATCGAGAAATAAGACGATACCAAGGGCTTAATATAAAATGGAGAAACAATATTAGACTAAGAGAAAGATGAAAGCAAGGAATTTGAACAAGGTGAAGCAACAAGTTGAGACATCGAGAAATAAGACGATAGCAAGGGCTTAATATAAAATGGAGAAACAATATTAGACTAAGAGAAAGATGAAAGCAAGGAATTTGAACAAGGTGAAGCAACAAGTTGAGACATCGAGAAATAAGACGATAGCAAGGGCTTAATATAAAATGGAGAAACAATATTAGACTAAGAGAAAGATGAAAGCAAGGAATTTGAACAAGGTGAAGCAACAAGTTGAGACATCGAGAAATAAGACGATACCAAGGGCTTAATATAAAATGGAGAAACAATATTAGACTAAGAGAAAGATGAAAGCAAGGAATTTGAACAAGGTGAAGCAACAAGTTGAGACATCGAGAAATAAGACGATAGCAAGGGCTTAATATAAAATGGAGAAACAATATTAGACTAAGAGAAAGATGAAAGCAAGGAATTTGAACAAGGTGAAGCAACAAGTTGAGACATCGAGAAATAAGACGATACCAAGGGCTTAATATAAAATGGAGAAACAATATTAGACTAAGAGAAAGATGAAAGCAAGGAATTTGAACAAGGTGAAGCAACAAGTTGAGACATCGAGAAATAAGACGATAGCAAGGGCTTAATATAAAATGGAGAAACAATATTAGACTAAGAGAAAGATGAAAGCAAGGAATTTGAACAAGGTGAAGCAACAAGTTGAGACATCGAGAAATAAGACGATAGCAAGGGCTTAATATAAAATGGAGAAACAATATTAGACTAAGAGAAAGATGAAAGCAAGGAATTTGAACAAGGTGAAGCAACAAGTTGAGACATCGAGAAATAAGACGATACCAAGGGCTTAATATAAAATGGAGAAACAATATTAGACTAAGAGAAAGATGAAAGCAAGGAATTTGAACAAGGTGAGGCAACAAGTTGAGACATCGAGAAATAAGACGATAGCAAGGGCTTAATATAAAATGGAGAAACAATATTAGACTAAGAGAAAGATGAAAGCAAGGAATTTGAACAAGGTGAAGCAACAAGTTGAGACATCGAGAAATAAGACGATACCAAGGGCTTAATATAAAATGGAGAAACAATATTAGACTAAGAGAAAGATGAAAGCAAGGAATTTGAACAAGGTGAAGCAACAAGTTGAGACATCGAGAAATAAGACGATACCAAGGGCTTAATATAAAATGGAGAAACAATATTAGACTAAGAGAAAGATGAAAGCAAGGAATTTGAACAAGGTGAAGCAACAAGTTGAGACATCGAGAAATAAGACGATAGCAAGGGCTTAATATAAAATGGAGAAACAATATTAGACTAAGAGAAAGATGAAAGCAAGGAATTTGAACAAGGTGAAGCAACAAGTTGAGACATCGAGAAATAAGACGATAGCAAGGGCTTAATATAAAATGGAGAAACAATATTAGACTAAGAGAAAGATGAAAGCAAGGAATTTGAACAAGGTGAAGCAACAAGTTGAGACATCGAGAAATAAGACGATACCAAGGGCTTAATATAAAATGGAGAAACAATATTAGACTAAGAGAAAGATGAAAGCAAGGAATTTGAACAAGGTGAAGCAACAAGTTGAGACATCGAGAAATAAGACGATAGCAAGGGCTTAATATAAAATGGAGAAACAATATTAGACTAAGAGAAAGATGAAAGCAAGGAATTTGAACAAGGTGAAGCAACAAGTTGAGACATCGAGAAATAAGACGATACCAAGGGCTTAATATAAAATGGAGAAACAATATTAGACTAAGAGAAAGATGAAAGCAAGGAATTTGAACAAGGTGAAGCAACAAGTTGAGACATCGAGAAATAAGACGATAGCAAGGGCTTAATATAAAATGAAGAAACAATATTAGACTAAGAGAAAGATGAAAGCAAGGAATTTGAACAAGGTGAAGCAACAAGTTGAGACATCGAGAAATAAGACGATACCAAGGGCTTAATATAAAATGGAGAAACAATATTAGACTAAGAGAAAGATGAAAGCAAGGAATTTGAACAAGGTGAAGCAACAAGTTGAGACATCGAGAAATAAGACGATAGCAAGGGCTTAATATAAAATGGAGAAACAATATTAGACTAAGAGAAAGATGAAAGCAAGGAATTTGAACAAGGTGAAGCAACAAGTTGAGACATCGAGAAATAAGACGATAGCAAGGGCTTAATATAAAATGGAGAAACAATATTAGACTAAGAGAAAGATGAAAGCAAGGAATTTGAACAAGGTGAAGCAACAAGTTGAGACATCGAGAAATAAGACGATACCAAGGGCTTAATATAAAATGGAGAAACAATATTAGACTAAGAGAAAGATGAAAGCAAGGAATTTGAACAAGGTGAAGCAACAAGTTGAGACATCGAGAAATAAGACGATACCAAGGGCTTAATATAAAATGGAGAAACAATATTAGACTAAGAGAAAGATGAAAGCAAGGAATTTGAACAAGGTGAAGCAACAAGTTGAGACATCGAGAAATAAGACGATAGCAAGGGCTTAATATAAAATGGAGAAACAATATTAGACTAAGAGAAAGATGAAAGCAAGGAATTTGAACAAGGTGAAGCAACAAGTTGAGACATCGAGAAATAAGACGATAGCAAGGGCTTAATATAAAATGGAGAAACAATATTAGACTAAGAGAAAGATGAAAGCAAGGAATTTGAACAAGGTGAAGCAACAAGTTGAGACATCGAGAAATAAGACGATAGCAAGGGCTTAATATAAAATGGAGAAACAATATTAGACTAAGAGAAAGATGAAAGCAAGGAATTTGAACAAGGTGAAGCAACAAGTTGAGACATCGAGAAATAAGACGATACCAAGGGCTTAATATAAAATGGAGAAACAATATTAGACTAAGAGAAAGATGAAAGCAAGGAATTTGAACAAGGTGAAGCAACAAGTTGAGACATCGAGAAATAAGACGATAGCAAGGGCTTAATATAAAATGGAGAAACAATATTAGACTAAGAGAAAGATGAAAGCAAGGAATTTGAACAAGGTGAAGCAACAAGTTGAGACATCGAGAAATAAGACGATACCAAGGGCTTAATATAAAATGGAGAAACAATATTAGACTAAGAGAAAGATGAAAGCAAGGAATTTGAACAAGGTGAAGCAACAAGTTGAGACATCGAGAAATAAGACGATAGCAAGGGCTTAATATAAAATGGAGAAACAATATTAGACTAAGAGAAAGATGAAAGCAAGGAATTTGAACAAGGTGAAGCAACAAGTTGAGACATCGAGAAATAAGACGATACCAAGGGCTTAATATAAAATGGAGAAACAATATTAGACTAAGAGAAAGATGAAAGCAAGGAATTTGAACAAGGTGAAGCAACAAGTTGAGACATCGAGAAATAAGACGATAGCAAGGGCTTAATATAAAATGGAGAAACAATATTAGACTAAGAGAAAGATGAAAGCAAGGAATTTGAACAAGGTGAAGCAACAAGTTGAGACATCGAGAAATAAGACGATACCAAGGGCTTAATATAAAATGGAGAAACAATATTAGACTAAGAGAAAGATGAAAGCAAGGAATTTGAACAAGGTGAAGCAACAAGTTGAGACATCGAGAAATAAGACGATACCAAGGGCTTAATATAAAATGGAGAAACAATATTAGACTAAGAGAAAGATGAAAGCAAGGAATTTGAACAAGGTGAAGCAACAAGTTGAGACATCGAGAAATAAGACGATACCAAGGGCTTAATATAAAATGGAGAAACAATATTAGACTAAGAGAAAGATGAAAGCAAGGAATTTGAACAAGGTGAAGCAACAAGTTGAGACATCGAGAAATAAGACGATAGCAAGGGCTTAATATAAAATGGAGAAACAATATTAGACTAAGAGAAAGATGAAAGCAAGGAATTTGAACAAGGTGAAGCAACAAGTTGAGACATCGAGAAATAAGACGATACCAAGGGCTTAATATAAAATGGAGAAACAATATTAGACTAAGAGAAAGATGAAAGCAAGGAATTTGAACAAGGTGAAGCAACAAGTTGAGACATCGAGAAATAAGACGATAGCAAGGGCTTAATATAAAATGGAGAAACAATATTAGACTAAGAGAAAGATGAAAGCAAGGAATTTGAACAAGGTGAAGCAACAAGTTGAGACATCGAGAAATAAGACGATAGCAAGGGCTTAATATAAAATGGAGAAACAATATTAGACTAAGAGAAAGATGAAAGCAAGGAATTTGAACAAGGTGAAGCAACAAGTTGAGACATCGAGAAATAAGACGATACCAAGGGCTTAATATAAAATGGAGAAACAATATGAGACTAAGAGAAAGATGAAAGCAAGGAATCTGAACAAGGTGGAGCAACAAGTTGAGACATCGAGAAATAAGACGATACCAAGGGCTTAATATAAAATGGAGAAACAGTATGAGACTAAGAGAAAGATGAAAGCAAGGAATCAGAAGAAGGTGAAGCAACAAGTTGAGACATCGAGAAATAAGACGATACCAAGGGCTTAATATAAAATGGAGAAACAATATGAGACTAAGAGAAAGATGAAAGCAAGGAATTTGAACAAGGTGAAGCAACAAGTTGAGACATCGAGAAATAAGACGATACCAAGGGCTTAATATAAAATGGAGAAACAGTATGAGACTAAGAGAAAGATGAAAGCAAGGAATCAGAAGAAGGTGGAGCAACAAGTTGAGACATCGAGAAATAAGACGATACCAAGGGCTTAATATAAAATGGAGAAACAATATGAGACTAAGAGAAAGATGAAAGCAAGGAATCAGAAGAAGGTGGAGCAACAAGTTGAGACATCGAGAAATAAGACGATACCAAGGGCTTAATATAAAATGGAGAAACAGTATGAGACTAAGAGAAAGATGAAAGCAAGGAATCAGAAGAAGGTGGAGCAACAAGTTGAGACATCGAGAAATAAGACGATACCAAGGGCTTAATATAAAATGGAGAAACAGTATGAGACTAAGAGAAAGATGAAAGCAAGGAATCAGAAGAAGGTGAAGCAACAAGTTGAGACATCGAGAAATAAGACGATACCAAGGGCTTAATATAAAATGGAGAAACAGTATGAGACTAAGAGAAAGATGAAAGCAAGGAATCAGAAGAAGGTGAAGCAACAAGTTGAGACATCGAGAAATAAGACGATACCAAGGGCTTAATATAAAATGGAGAAACAGTATGAGACTAAGAGAAAGATGAAAGCAAGGAATCAGAAGAAGGTGGAGCAACAAGTTGAGACATCGAGAAATAAGACGATACCAAGGGCTTAATATAAAATGGAGAAACAATATGAGACTAAGAGAAAGATGAAAGCAAGGAATTTGAACAAGGTGAAGCAACAAGTTGAGACATCGAGAAATAAGACGATAGCAAGGGCTTAATATAAAATGGAGAAACAATATTAGACTAAGAGAAAGATGAAAGCAAGGAATTTGAACAAGGTGAAGCAACAAGTTGAGACATCGAGAAATAAGACGATAGCAAGGGCTTAATATAAAATGGAGAAACAATATTAGACTAAGAGAAAGAAGAAAGCAAGGAATTTGAACAATTGAAGCAACAAGTTGAGACATCGAGAAATAAGACGATAGCAAGGGCTTAATATAAAATGGAGAAACAGTATGAGACTAAGAGAAAGATGAAAGCAAGGAATCTGAACAAGGTGGAGCAACAAGTTGAGACATCGAGAAATAAGACGATACCAAGGGCTTAATATAAAATGGAGAAACATTATGAGACTAAGAGAAAGATGAAAGCAAGGAATCAGAACA
>OZ010591.1:32473416-32593416 GCA_963932145.1 Acanthosepion lycidas
ATAACATAAGGGTATGTATCTTTATATGCATGTATATATATATTTTTATGTGTGTATACATGTAAGTGTCTGCATGTTTATGTAGTTGTATATATATGTATGTGTGTATGTATATATATATATATATATATATATATATATGTGTGTGTGTTGGTGTATGTGTATGTATGTGTATGTGTATATATATATATATATATGTGCGTGTGTGCATGTATGTGTATGTGTGCATGTATGTGTATGTGTAAGTATATATATATATATATATATATATATGTATATGTATGTATATATATATATATATATATATATCCTTGTGCAGGTATGCAGAAAATAGAAAAGAACACGTTGGGTGCATAATCCGGGGTTCCTTAGTATTTTTGTTTTTATTTTTAAAAAACAGTGCTCCATACAGAAGTAGAGCTTATATTATAATAATGTTTTTTGTTTAAAAATATGATTCCTTCGCTACATAAGAGTTCTCATGTTTCAAAAACGTGAGCCGAAATCATCCAAATAATTAATAAAATTAAGTTGGATTGAGGTGTTTAGTCACGTACTGGGAACCAACTAAAGGATGACCGTAAACATTAGCCTTGAAATGGATACCCTACCCAACCTTAGCAAAACCTCTCAGAGGATGATGAATCTACTGATAAGAATTAACTCCCTGACCACTTAAAGAATGAAAATAGTATAGCCACTCCCACAATAACAAATTCTGTAAAAATACACGTAAACCGAGAGATAGCTTATTCCTAAAATTTCGCTTGAAGATGAAACGTGACTAAACACCTCAATCCAACTTAATTTTATTAATTATTTGGATGATTTCGGCTCACGTTTTTGAAACATGAGAACTCTTATGTAGCGAAGGAATCATATTTTTAAACAAAAAACATTATTATAATATATATATATATATATATATATATATATATGAATATATGTAGATGTATGTGTATGTATATATATGTATATATGTTTGTATGTGTATTGCTATATTGTGTACCTAAATTTATTTACGTATATTTATGTTGGTATGAATGTGTTTTTTTTTTGTTTTTTTTGGAAACGTGTATTTTTGTGTTTGCATGTATATCGAGGTATGTCTATGCCTATGTATGTGTATGTATGTCTGTATGTTTATATATGTTTTTGGTCAAATGTCGTTGTGTATGTACGTATATATTTGTATTTGTTATTATAGATAGGTATTTTTATGTAGATATTTATGTTTATGTATATTTCCTTATGTGCGTATGCATGTATGTATGTATGTGTGTATATATATATATATATGTGTGTGTGTGTGTGTAATATGTATGTATGTGTATGTATATATATATATACATGTTTGTGTGTGTGTTTACTTATGTAGGTTTGCAGTTGTATATATGTATGTTGACACATACTGTGTATGAAATTGTTTATGTGTACGTGTAGGTAGGGAAACTTGGGTATGTCATTACGGCCACATGGGTTAGTATATATCTGTGTATATATGTTTATATTTGTGTATTGCTATGTATATATATGTATTTATTTGTAAGTATGTGTACACATATTTGAGTGTATATTTGTGGGTACATATGTGTATATGTGTATGTATGTGTACTTGATACCATGGAAATATATACGTATGTATATGTTTATGTATGTATGTGTAGATATTTCGGTGTGTATGTATGTATGTATATTTATGTATGTGTGTGTGTGTGTGTATATATATATATATATATATATGTATATATATGTATATACATATATGTATATATATATATATATATATATATATATATATATATATATATATATATATATATATATATTTGTATGTGTATGTATGCGTATATGTCTGTGTATGTGTATGTCTGTGTGTATATATATATATATATATGTATATGAGGTGGACATCGTAGTTACCGATGGGTGTTTACTGTGTATAACATATTTATGTTATAAATTTTTTTTTAAATAAATAATTATATATATATATATATATATATAAAGAGGGAGAGAGAGAGAGAGAGAGAGCGAAAATCAATTTCATTTGTATTTATTATAAAATTACGCAAAAATGAAAATAACACATTTAAAAAGATATATTTTAACGTATATATTTACCAAAATTATATAAAAATATCTTGAAATGCTAAAGAGTAAATACATTCAATAAAATTGCCATTGGCACCAGCTATGCCCCCCACCCCCGCAGAAGACTTCGGGATCTCCTGCAACTATCATGGACTATCTCCTTGTTGAAGTCGGTGACTGCTGCCATAATTCTTACCTTCAGTTCACCTTTGGTGTTACAAGGAGTTTTGTTGGTCTCTTACTCAACTCCACCCCGCACTTAATAATCAAAGAGGTTGCGGTCTGGGGAGTTAGTTAACCAGATATAAGGGGTGATGCCGTCACAGAAATTGTCTGATAGCCATGACTCGGTTCTCCTGTTTGTGTTGCATGGTGCAGAGTTATATTGCCAGATACAGGGCCCTTCAGCAGCTAGCCTCTTGATTCAGGGAAGCACTACCTTCTTATGACACTTGGTGTATGGCCCCGTGTTAAGTCTGAGGACCTCACCAACAGATTTCGAAGTTCTTTTCTTATCAAAACGATCACAGTGACTTTTACAAGCTACCGTATCTTCGTAATAAACAATTTGACTCATCCAACTCTTTCTGAATCCTCTGCATTGTCCTCAGATTGACACCCAAACACTCTGAAATGTTCGTATTGGAGCTTCCGGCGCGAATGCACATCATTGCAGCATGCTGCTTCCAAATTTTTGGCGGAATGAATTGCATTATGGTGCTCTTTTCATCACTGACGGTGGCAAACTGACCCTACGATACTGTGCAGACGACAAAATCAAAAACAAACAATGCACATGCCCGAAATTAAAAATATAAAATGGCGACAATCTACCACTCTCACCCCCTCTCTCTCTCTCTCTCTCTCTCTCTCTCTCTCTCTCTCTCTATATATATATATATATATATATATATATATATATATTTAGTTTATGAAAAATTAGGTAATCCGTATGGGTAAACCTAAGAAGGATAAAATCCAGAGAGTTCAATGTAAATCCAGAGCAAATAATTTAAATAAAAACAGACAACGTTAAGGTTCCATGTAATAAATTATTTCATCACCGCCCTTTTAAAGGACTGCGGATCATCAGACTTTACTTCCAAACAAAAAATGAAAAGAAAATTTACACATTTTTGACGGGCTGTATTAAACATATGTAAATTAACGAAGTGAGAAAGTGAGAGGGAGAGAGAAGACATGAGTGAGTTAGATGTAATTTAAAATTTCTATTCTTTTATACTTAAAATTACTTGAGAAGCTTCAGATATTGACACATTTAAACGGTTAACTTAACGGAAGTTATATATTGATATCGAAGGGGTAGAGAAGAAAAAACACATAAAGAGAAAAAAAGAGAAGGAAGTCATGAGAGAAGGTGTCACAAATTTTCTTCGGAAAAAAAACGGCTAGAAAAAGATATTGTTATTTTGTTTTACTTTGAAAGTGTTATTTTGGGGGTTCATAAAGATTATAATGTTTGATATAAATTTGAATGTCTAAACTGTCTACAAAGAATTTAATTTGATGTTTGTTAGTGATTTAAATTTTTTAAAAATTTTGGGGATTTTCTATGAAAAAGAATTAGATTAGAAAAATATTCATAGAAAGTACATTAAAAGAATAAAATTTTATTTTAAAATATAGGTTTACTTCTAGTAATCATTTTTATCTTTTTAAATATATATATATATATATATATATATATATATATATATATATATATATATATAATTTAAAGAAAAACAGACCACTTTATGGCTCCATTGTAATAGTTTATTTCACCAGAGACATTTAATTTTCCCTGGATCCTTAGATATCACTATCAAAATGTGAAACGAAAAATGAAATTAAAATTTACACTTTTGACGGGTATTATTAAGCTTATATAAGTTAACATAGAAGGTAGCGAGGAATGGTGTGAGAGACATGATCGAGTTTATATGTTTTTTTTAATAATCTATGCATACTATGTCTATTTATTTTATTTGAACCTTCTCAAATTCACGAATCAATTTCTTAGTGCTTTTACGAAACTGAGTAAGAAAAACGCCGTCGTTTTGGTTATTTTTTTCCTAAGTGGTTTCAATCTCATCCAAGATAATTTATAATTTTCAGGAGTGAATTGCTAAAACAAAAATTAGTGTAATTGATACTTATGGCTTTTATGTTGGTTTCACGACGACGACACTATCAAGAAGACTTACTTTACACATGTCGGTTTGAAGCTCTATTGCACAATATTTAAAAGAACATTACTGTCCAAATTCACGTTTTAGAGAAATATTAATCGACAATATAAGTATACTTCACTATGAAAATAAAAAAAAAACAAAATCTTCAAATTCATGTAGCAATCTATATAAAAATTGAAACCAACACCAAATAGAATTAATTTTGAGTATAGCAACGATGTTTTAAAATGTTTATAAAAAGAAATGTTTTGGGATGCTCAAATTATAAAGTAAAAAATTTAAAAAGTGTTTTTTTTGAGAAAATTGTAAGTTGAGTATTCTTAAAATATTAATTATAAAAAATTCAAACTAATTTACCTCCCTTAGACACCTTTAACGTAAATTGATTATAACGGAGTGCGTGCATGCACATTTACAAAAAAATCCATGCCTATCAGTCACACTATTTTTGTCGTAGCAATTCACCCCTGAAGATGATCTTCTTGGATGATATGGAAAATACTTGGAGAAATGAAAGAAATTACCAAATCTACGGAGTTTTATTTACTTAATTTTGTGAACGCATTAAGACATTAATCCGTCAATTCGAGAGGATTAAAATAAAAAATAAATAGATTAATCCACCAAACATGCTTGAATGAAAATATGCTGTCTTAAAAAAAAAAATTAAAAATATATAAATCTGTTTTTCCAGATTGGCTGGTATATGCCCACATACGTTAATTCTGTTAATTTCCCTCTCCAAATTTATATCCTGCTCTCTTTCCTTCAAAAATCTAAGTCCATCTCTTATTTTTTACATCTTTACTTCTCTCTTTATTTTCTCTCTATATCGTTTCCGGTGAGTTGACCTGTTAAATAGGTCAATGTCTGGGTGAGAAACGAAAAATGTCGATTCTCACCCGTCGATGTGCAGTTGAAATGCACTAAAACCAAGTTGCATCTCTGTAGTGAATAAAATGGTTTTGCCTACACGATAAAATTATAATAAATAAATAATTATCGCTCTACTATGGGAATCGAGCCCTCTTTTGGATTAATGCTGTAAACGGTTGGAATTTATCTATTACTTTCGTTCTCATCGCATCGGATATATATATATATATATATATATATATATATATATATATATATATACAAGTATAGGATCGGTGTATACGGAATAAATTCCAATAACCAACAAATACTATTCTTTCTATATACAACACCATCACTTGATAAGTCACCAGAAGTGTTGAAACAAAATGGCTATTTTTGTAGTGATTATATAACATATTTATGTTATAATTTTCGAATAATTATAGATATATATATATAATTATTCGAAAATTATACACACACACACACACATACATATATATTTATATATATATATATATAATGAATAAATTGATTTTTATTTTTCAGTCCGACATATTTTCTTGCTTGAAATGTTATTTTTAGATGATAACCCATATTTGATTAGTCGATCACTTTATTTTAAACAGAATTCATTTCTATTATCACCTTCTGTAGTCAAGAAAATTTAATGAAGAAAATGTGCCTTCAAGTATTTTCTTTAATAATTTTCCTTGTGTAATATGGACTTCTTATTTGCACCATTTCCACCTTTACGGCATCCTCATCCACTTACCCTGTAAGTTGAGTGACTCTTGGCCTTGTATCGAGTGGACAACAATATAAAAATACGTTTGTCAGTAAACATTCGTATATGGTTATTTATTTGATGTTCGATGAATTAATATTTACGTTGCTATTGTGCGTTATTCGTTTTCTCAATAATTCCTGATATTCTTGTACACTAAAAAAAAAAAAAAAATCGTTCCAAATTCTTCGGGCGGATTCAGTATTAATATTCACGAATTTGTATTCTTGGATCCGCTGCAGTTCGATCCTGATTGGCTGCCTCATTCTCCTTACCTTGTAGCAAAACTAAATAACAATCTGATATCCACCTAATACAAGGCCCGAGAGCCACTCAAGATGAGAGGGATCGTTGTGAGAGAGGTGAAAGTGCATATTATGAGGATATTTTTTAAGGCAATTCACTGCAAGCAAGGCGGGAGTGCCACTAGCACGCAAAGGGTTACAGAGGACTGAGAACAAGTGTAAAGAGGCGTGTTTGAGGAAAGGATACAGAGAAGGACGGAGAACAAGCTCAGGGTGTCAGATGTCAATTGACATTACACTTGAATATTTGAATATTATAGTCATCGTTGAAGTAAGTAAGAAGAAGGGAGTTCTACAGACGGGAAGTGTGAGAGAAGAAGTTGTTTGAGAAGACTCGGTTATATTTTAACCGTTTTGAAAGTGAAAGGGTGGGACCAAGATGCCAACCTGGTAGCTCGTTTAAATTCATGCAGAGAAACAGCGAAAGTAGATCGTCGGAACAGTTGCCGTGAAAATATTTCTTGAAGAGACAGAGGGAGGCCATAGCGATTGTAAGCTAGATGCCAGATCAGGACTTATCATATTGCATATTCGTCTCTGGATTTTGTCGAGACGTACAGCGGGAGCACCAGACCATATATGACAGCAATATTCCATGCAAATATGGATGGTTGATTTATAGATTGGACTCAGACGGGAAAAACTTTCTGGCACGCCACAGAGAGCCAACTTTCTTTGTGGTAGATGAAGCTATTGATTCAATGTATTTATTTCACATCAATATGGAGGATATATAAAGGTTGATCCTGGACTTGAAGAGATTTTTAGTGGTCTGGGAAGCATCCACGTGGGAGACTGTTTGAGAAAGTAACAATTCTGAGAAGAAGCTGTCTGAATGGAAATTCCTTCTCACCAATGGAACGCAGTAGGACAAATGGGAATGGTTTGCCACCGTTAACAATGCATGGAAGGCCCTAACTTTGAAGGTTTGAACTGGGTGGTCGTAACTAGGTTTAACATTTGCCATAGCAATAGAGTAACGAGATGCAAGCAACGTGGGATAAGGTTTTGCTAGATGGGAAATAATTCGCTACCCACAAGGCAGCCTAATCGCTTTTGAAATCTGTCAAGATATGACAGTGAGGACTTTCCAAATATATGGCAGCAAGATTTCATTCTTGGTCGGATCTGGTTCTTGTCCTCGGGTATCTAGTTAGCCATTTTTGTGTGTATGTGTATATGCGAGCGTTCTACATACCTGTCTTCTATAGACATTATACATTTTTGCCGCCACTGTTGATCCTGTTCTCTTTCGATGTCGTTTACCATAAAAAATATACGGAAGTCCGGCAGGCCATAATTAGTAATATAATAATCCCGTGTGTGTTTTCTCATATGATACCCAAATCAGCCATAATTAAAGCGTCGATCATTTATGTTTGTTTTGTCATAATTAGTGTCTCTTATTCAGCTTGTTAAAGATATCTGTCCTTTCTATTTTCAATGTTCTTTTTCAGCTTGAAATATTTATTTCTTCGTTTCCGTTATTCCATCAATAAAGATTTTATTCTTTGCGTCATTCTTGGTTTAATTTCCGAGGTAATTATTTTAGTTATTTCCCTGATTTTTGCCTCTTTTTTTTTTCTCGTGTGTATATTACGAAGGAGGCGTAGTCTTTCACAATGTTAGGTGTGGTGAGATAAAAAGATTGCTTGGCGTCACTTTTTTAGGTGGGTGAGGGGAGAATTACATATTTTAAAAATGAAACGCGAATCACTGGCATTCGAAAGAAATACACATAATTTATTCAACCAGCAGGCCATGGCCCTCTCTTCTAATTTCTTTCTTTCTTTCTTTTCTTTCTTTCGTTTTTCCTTTCTTTAATTATTGATTTCATTCTTCATTAATACATTTTAATCCTTAATTCTCTTTCATTTATTTCTTCCGTCCTGGGTAAGACGATAAACTACGTCCAACCGCAAGGATACTGATCAGGAGGTTTCGAGGAGCATGGAGCCACATCTTAATTGCTGAACTGAACCAGGTTGGGTCCCTGCTATGGGTAAATAGTTCACCCCCCCAAAAAACAGGGTTAAAACACTATGAAAATGTAAAAATAAGGTTGAATACCAGAAATACTTTGTAAAAATGATTACCAGCAATGCATGATTACTAGCAATGCATTTTTGAAAAAAATATTACCAGTTATAAATTTTTTTGAAAAATATTACCAGCGATTAATTTTTGAAGGAAAAAATATTACAAGAAACACATTTTTGAAGGAAAATATTACCAGCAGTAAAAATTGTCGGCATTAAATAACTCATAATAAGTCGTAAATCGTTGTCGTTGATAAGTCGTAAAATCAACCGCCCCACAAAAAAAACCCACAAACCAAAGCAAACCAAATCATCCTTCAGTAATTCTTTATTATTCTGAAAATCATTTTTCTTTCTTTTTTTTTTAATTACGTTCTTATTGTTCATTCATTTTTTATTACTCATTCTCATTTGCTTACGTCTTTATTAATTATTTCGCATTATGAATCTTGGTAGGACGTCAAATTCCCTGAGAATAGCCTCCCTGCATAGGTTAAATAAGTCCGGCGAGAAGGTATATTCTTGTCGCTTTCCCTGTTACTATGTTGACTACATTGTGACATCTGCATATCAGACTGCTAAAATTATGGCTATCAATTATGAAAGCTAGTAAGGCGTACAAATCTCAGAGAGTCGCCTTACAGTAAAGGTTGAATTAATCAGGTGATAGAGAGGTTCTTATCTCTTTCCGTTACTATGCTGGCTACACTGTGTCATCTGTATATCTTAGGCAGCTAAAAGTATGGTTATCAATTATCAAATCTAGTAAGGTGCACAAATCTCAGAGAGTCGCCTTACAGTAAAGGTTGAATTAATCAAGTGATAGAGAGGTTCTTGTCTCTTTCCCTGTTACTATGCTGACTACACTGTGTCATCTGCATGTCTAAGGTAGCTAAAATTATGGTTAACAATTACCAAATTTAGTAAGGCGTACAAGTCTCAGAGTCACCTTACAGTATAGGATGAATTAATCAGGTGATAGAGAGGTTCTTGTCTCTTTCCCTGTTATTATGCTGACTACACTGTGTCATCTGCATATCTTAGGCAGCTAAAATTATGGTTATCCATTATCAAATCTAGTAAGGCGTACTAATCTCAGAGAGTCGCCTTACAGTATAGGTTGAATTAATCAGGTGATAGGGAGGTTCCTGTCGCTTTCCCTGTTACTATGCTGATTACACTATGTTATCTGCGCATTTTATGCTGTTCAAATTACAGCCGGCATTAATGAATCCTTGTAGGACGTCTAATTCTTTCTTAATGAATGATTGCATACACATCTATATATTCAACTCTGCGTTTATTTTCGTTACTATTTTCTGACCGTATATTTGCATCCACATTGCTGTTTATTTATAGTATAAATAAAAATAGAAGAGAAAAGAAAGAAAAGGATAGCGAGTGAAATAAATAAAAGAAAGCAAATACGAAAAATGGGGCAGTTTAAAATAGATTGTTCACAAAATGTGAAAAATAATATTTAGTTTAAATTTTTTTTTGAGATATGATTGCTTTGTCTTTCCACAGATGTTTAGAAAAGTTATTTTGTAACAGTGATAAGAATATTAAAGCAATATGGCTCCCATGAAGCTTCTGATTTCTTGCCCGGAAACGAAAGAAAGAAAGAAAGAAAGAAAGAAAGAGAATAAATAAACAAAAATAAAAGAATGAAAAATGAAGAAGAAAGAAGATAGAAAAATAGAAAGAAAGAAAGAAAAATATATTTATTTATTCGGTCGAGCTTATAAGAATTTAAAGCTGTTGTATCTTCTGCTTTTCTGAGAGTTAAACAGGACCTGTGTTGTGTTCTTGATTAAACTTTTGAATTTCAAAAATATTTCGGGTGCATTTCGATTTGTGGGAAAATCGTGCATTTGTTTTTCCTTCGGAACCAAACAAAAGGTTTCCCTCCGAATTGAGAGAAGTGAAACCTTTATCTTATCTGGATGAATAAATGGAATACCAGCAAATGAATTCGTGGTGTCGACAAGCAGCTACTGCATGAACCCAGGTCGGCCTGGTCAAGGAAAAACAACAGAGAAGAAATTTGACGACCATCAGACGAGAATTGACAGGAACATCAAAGTCGCTTCCACATGAAGGAAAATTCTTGGCCTGCTGTGATTGTTCTGTTCTTTGTTGCTTCAACGAACTTTTCCTTCGAAAATTGTACATCGTCTTTGAAAACTATTCAGAGCAGTATTTTTCCACTTTCTTCATTTATTTTCATGTTGTTTACCTTTCCTGAAGACGTCAGGCAACATTGTAATGTCTATTGTTAAAGAGACATATTTCATTTGCATCGATTATTTTTATATACATATTATTGGCTATCATTTGGCACACAAAGCACTTAATTCTTTCTTTTTTGTGTTGTAACAATAAATTTATCGTCTTTTTTTCGAATTCTGCTGCCGGCTCTGGCTACGCCATTGAGCAAACAATATATTCATCTACTGTAGTAAAAAATTACAGCTTTATTTGAAGTAAATTTGATTTTAATAAATCTCATGTGAATGATTAATTTAAAAAACAGAAAACTTCTTTTTTGAAAGAGAAAGAGAAGAGGAAAAAATAAAAAAAAAACAGAATTAAAATGAGGCTTGTAGGTTTACCATGATTAACCAATCAAATATGTGAAATTAATCGATCATTCACCAGTAATTTACTATCGCCCGAGGAGAAACATTTGTAGTGTTGAAACATGATTGGTATTGTGTAGCGATTTTTAACATGTTTTAGTTTTAATCTCCGATAATAAATTACACACACACACACACACACACACACACATATATATATATATATATATATATATATATATATATGAAACATTTCTCAGAGTTAACCTGTATAAAAAGGCAATATCTATAAAGGTAAAAGACAATAGGAAAACTGTATTATTAGCCGACGCGTTTCGTCCAATGTGGACTTTTTCAAGGCAAAAACGAAATGAATTTATGAAAACAAAGTAACTATTAAAACAGAATGTTCTTAGCAACTCGAATAATTTAGAAAACGCTATCATATTTCATATTGTCAACTGAAAGTGGAAATATTGTTTTTATTGTTGTGTTGACGGATTCAACCATTTTCTTTTGAATTCTTGATACTTTTGTGTACGTTTGCTTGGGAGAGTAGTAATTCTGTTAGGAATGGTGATGCTGGGAAAAAGCCTGGGCGTAGATTAATATTTGGATAATATTCTATGGCGGCATTCTCGAGAATTTTCCTTCTGAGTGAGTTATTTTCTTTTTTATAAGTGTAGCATTTTTAAAACCAAACAATGGTATGATTAGTGAATTAGTTGTTTTTTTTAGGTCTCTTTTGTGCTCATAAATGCGTTTTTTTTTTAAAGTTCTAGTTGTTTCTCCAATATATTGGGAGGAACAGGTTTGGCAATCTATTTTATAAATGCCTACTTGAGAAATATTATTGCTATTAGTGTTTGAGGATCTGATTATATCCATAATGGTTTTGGAAGTGTTTGTGATTATTTTAAGATTATTTAGATGGGATAGGTTATTCTGGATAGTGGACGTGACAGAGTTGGTCGGTAGTATTATGTATCTGTTTTCATGTAATTTATTATTACGGATTATGTTATTAGTCTTGTTGCGGTTGTATATTTTGTATGCCTTTCTTTCTTCTTGCGTTATGGATGAAATGATATGGGTATTGTAGGTTTTTGAATGCGTTTTCTATGTATGTTGCTTCTTTAGGTAAATATTGGGGGCTGCAGATTCTTAATGCTCTCAGATAGAAACCTATAATAATTCCAGATTTAATTTTAGAAGAGTAGTTTGTGTAGAAATTGATCAGGTCAATTTGCTTTGTAGCCTTTCTGTAAACCTCAAATTGAGTTCGTTATTTTTTCTGTGCAACATGATATCTATGAAGGTAAGAGTGTAGTTGGTTTCAGTTTCAAAAGGGAAGTCTATTGTATGTTCAACACTGTTATTATAGGCTTCTATCTGAGAATTAAGAATCTGAAATTTCATAAGCTACATGACAGTTCCGAGTAGGATACAGGTTCGATTCACGTCGGAGGACGCATATATTCTATGAAATTTCTCGGACGTTCAGGCCGGTAAATGTTGCTAATACTCTTTATTATAAACAGAGCATAGCATTTATTTAAATATTTGTGTATATATAAAAAATAATATATATATATATATATATATATATATATATATATATATATATATATATATATATATATATATATATATATATATATATATATATATTTGAAATCTCCACAAATATTCTTAAATGCCTATAATTGATAACAGAAGCCACTGGTTTATACCAATGGCTCCCCATACTTAATACTTTTCGTTTTCACTCTCGCGTGATCGTGTGTGACGTCATGAGCTGTGGTGCGATTTTCGCTTCCAGCGTCTCGTATGCACGAGTTTGTCGTTGCTTGGAAATCTTCCATGTAAACAAAAACAGACTGTCATTATTGTTTTGTCCGTGTATTGTTTAATATATATATATATATATATATATATATATATATATATATATATATATATGGATATGTACTTTACTCTATATGCTTTATATTAATTTATATTTTTTGTTTCACGTCCTGTGCCCCTTTGTGTGTTTTATTGCCTTGCTTGGGTGAAATGATTAAAAAATACTGTTGATGTTAACTAGTTTACTAACGTTAACTAATTTGGTTGGTACTTAAAATGGTGTCTCCTTATACACACCAGCTAGTGCAAATATGAGGCCATTAGCCCCCCCCCCTACCATGCTCAAGATTGTTCTATTCCCGACTTGGCCTCCTGAGCAACGTCGGTTTCTGATATCGTAGCGGCACCGAGTGGTACCGACGACTGTAAATATATATATATATATATGTCATTAAAAGGTGACTTATTTAGATATCAAATATTTTAAAAATGCAACTTTATTTACAGGGTAATCGTTGTATAATTAAGAAAATCATTTTTTTTTTGTTCGTTTAAGTGATGCGAAAATATTCAGTCAATTTTCGTGGAACTTTATTCGTGCTTTGCAGGGAAACAGTTTTTCTTTTCTTTCTTTTTTCTCCTTCCGACATTTTCTTTTCTTTTCGAATTGGAATAAATGTCTAACGATTCTATCGCAAAACTGGTATCAGGAACAAACACTGACCAAAATTCACGCAATTAGATGACGAATATCGATCAATCACACACACACATATACATATATAATTTTAAACAATATTTATTTAATATGTATGTAAAGTTTATAACTTAATTAAAACCAATTTCTAACGTAGAAGGAACTAAATACCAGGAAATTAGATTTCTACATTAGAATTATCAAATTTAATGATTTCTTCGAATGCTCGACGCAATTTCAAAATTAAATGGAAATAAAATTCGTGTCCAATGCCTATTCGCATAAAGTTTATTTATGCATATATTTGTCAAAAAAGTAAAAACTATATTGTTCTATAATTCTAGTTGTCCACACGCACACAGATATAAATATATATATATATATAAGCTCTTAAAAATATATTTTTTATTGAGCACTCCTAAGAGATAGGCTGATTCTATAAACAACACCCATATACGCTAATGCAAAGCTCTTCAGTAAAATGAATTGGAGCACTCTAACTTATTGGCGTTTGTTTACATTCGTAAAAACAATACGCTAGAATCATGACAGCTTAGGAGTAGAAACTGGCTGACATAAAATCGGTCGGGTTTCGATCCTTGCTTGTCTAGTCGCACTGAGGAGCTACGAAAGAGTACTGACAGATATATATATATATATATATATATATATATATATATATATATATATATATATATATATATATACCTTTGGAGGAGGCTTCCTCACACCAAAACAAGGACAAATGTCCATAAACACATATGTCCCCCAAAGCCTTCGTTTTTGGGTTATTAACAATTTTCGAGGGATTTGCACCAAATTTTACATGCACATGCTCCAAGTTAGCGGGAAGGCCAAGACCGACTTTGCATTTCCCAACTCCCATCGATAGTGGAAATAATCGATTTTTTCATTCTTCTACGGCAGTTTTCATGTAGTTTGCGGCCATTTTCTGCTGGCCAGAGTGAGAGCCAATAGCTGGCTGCCACGAATAGGCAGGAAGATTCTATTGGCCAGCGTGAGAGCCAACAGCTGACTGACACGAATATTAACTAGCATGCTAGCATGCAAAAAAATCGATAGCTGCATTCGTCACGAGTGGGAAAAATTTAAATCTGCATGGCACTTTACTTCAATTGGCTCATTCGCTTGCTTAAACTCAACGTTGATTCTGATTCCGCAGAACTGGGTTGGGTGTGAAAAAGTATTTGTTGTTAACATTCTTTTTTCATTCGGTTTTTCCAGTTACGAGTCCTTTTTTAAAGCTGATCGTTTTGTGTTCATTTTGTTTAGTTCTTTTTTCATAACAGATTTAATGTTTAGTATAGAGCTCAGAAAAAATTTGCAGTGTGAGATAGGCAAGAAGTAAGGCATGTAGCAACATCAGCACGGCAAAGGGCACTCCTTTAAAGGCAAGGAAGGGCAAAAATATTTTAAGTCAAGTAATAGCGATTGCTGTATGAGTCGTACGATTTTTTAATCAAGCCCGGGCAACGCCGGGCCATGCTGCTAGTCCATATCTATAATTATCAAAATGTGTGTGTGTTTGTATGTGTGTGTGTATGGTAGGGTGTTGTTTATGCGTTTCCACAGTTTTCATCCGATTTCAATGACATTATTTTTGATTTATAGATAATTCTTCAGTGCCGGCTTTTGAGTCCAAATTGTTGGCGGCAAGGGCTCTCCACTACTTCCTGTCCATTATAACTCTCAGCAACGTTTTACTATTTACTATCTGTTCTTGGATATATATCTTTCATAAAAACTTTAATAAAAATAAAAAGTTTTAATTATTACAATAACATTATTTATATCTATAAAAATAATATTATCTGTATCTGTAAAAATTCCAAATAAGGAAAGACCCAGTCGGAGACGGGGTTCTATTGTTGGTGCTCAATAAAAGCACTAGACATTCTTTCGATTGAATGGTAAATATAGAGATTTTTCTTTCAAACATTTGCAAATGGAGAGTTGTATTTGTGTCATGTTTTCGGGATGCCAAATATTGGAAAACCACAATCGTTTGAGTGAACTACTTCTGTAAAGTTCTCGAAATCAATAGCTTTTGATCTAAGACTACGTCTAGATTTGAATGAAGAAGCGTTTTCAATTTCTAGAATGTTGTATTTGAAATATTTTTTTTTTATTTACTAATAATGACAATTCACAGAACACATTCCATTTTTCTTTCTTTCTCTTCAACGAGTCTGAAAGATTTGACCAAATCGAGTCAG
Source organism: Acanthosepion lycidas (assembly GCA_963932145.1). Lineage (NCBI taxonomy): Eukaryota > Metazoa > Mollusca > Cephalopoda > Sepiida > Sepiidae > Acanthosepion > Acanthosepion lycidas. Next base: position 32,489,059 of record OZ010591.1, read on the forward strand.
TAATTAACTTTTTCCATTTTCATTTAATGAGAAAACACATCAATTATAAATTTTCCTTCTAAAGTTTACTTTAACACTATAGTTCGAACGCAGTGTTTCTCAACCTTTTTAAGCAGAACTAAGAGCTAATGAAAATATCACGGCGTACTTAGCAAAATCTTTCTTACGTTATGAAATCTCTATCTATAAAAGGCAGGATGTGTGTGTGTGTGTGTGTGTAACGAATGCACGGCCGCAATTTTCGACGGAATGGCACCGAGATTTACATGCACATGCGCCAAGTTAGTGGGAAGGCCAAGACCGACATTTCCCAAATCCCATCGATAGTGGAAATAATCGATTTTTTCATGCTTCTACGGCAGTTTTCATGTAGTTTGCGGTTATTTTGTACTGGCCAGAGTGAGAGCCTATAGCTGGCTGCTACGAATAGGCAGGAAGATTCTATTGACCAGCGTGAGAGCCAACAGCTGACTGACACGAATATCAACTAGCATGCTAGCACGCAAAAAAATTGATAGCTGCATTCGTCACAAGTGGGAAAAATTTAAATCTGCATGGCACTTTCGTCAATTGGCTCATTCGCTTGCTTAAACTCGACGTTCACCCTGTTTCCGCAGAACTGGGTTGGGTGTGAAAAAGTATTTGTTGTTAACATTCTTTTTTCATTCGGTTTTTCCAGTTACGAGTTCTTTTTTTTAAAGCTGATCGTTTTGTGTTCATTTTGTTTAGTTCTTTTTTCGTAACAGATTTAATGTTTAGTATAGAGCTTAGAAAAAATTTGCAGTGTGAGATAGGCAAGAAGTAAGGCATGTAGCAACATCAGCACAGCAAAGGGCACTCCTTTAAAGGCAAGGAAGGGCAAAAATATTTTAAGTCAAGTAATAGCGATTGCTGTATGAGTCGTATGATTTTTGAATCAAGACCGGGCAACGCCGGGCCATGCTACTAGTTAAACCATAGATCAAAAACAAATACACACACAAATATAAACTTCAATTGTTTCAATGTTTATATTCAACTATTTGTGCAGCTTATTTAGTGTGAAACCTGGGCCTGGTGTTTTGTTTTTCGCGATTTCTTCAATGTTTATCGAATAAGCAGAACCTCATTTCTTCTTCAGTTGAGCGACGTCTTTCTCGCTTCTCATTTTTGATGTTATTTTGGCTTGAGGAACCTTATTCACATAAATAAGAAGTAGAAGATTGCAATAAAACTGATAAATCCTTTTTAGCTAATATAGGATATTCCTTTTGTATTGAAATCCAAACTTCTACAGACTCGCATGTATATGTATGCCGTGAGAATATTTTACGGCACGCTTAAGAGGATCGTGCGGCACGCTTGTATGTCGCGGCACGCTTGTGTGCCGTGGCACGGCAGTTGAGAATCATTGTTCTAACGTCTCTGAAATATTATTTACTATTTTTTATTTATTTATTTTTCTCCTCAACAGGAGTAGACAGGTTCGCCTATTGTCCGGTTCATACTCCTCTACGGTCTTTTGAACAAGAGTAGAGTTTTGTCACTTGTTTCCTGTTTAGGATTTGGTATCCGCTACCTTCTAAAGTCTTCTCGTTCTCTTTCACTTCCCATAACTCCCCGCGTCCTAGTGTCATTATCGCCTTCCTTGGGGCGAATTGGTTAAAGAAAAAGAAATTATAAGAAGACAGAATTCACGATTGAAATAAAAAGGAACAAGAAAGTGCGGATATTTAAGTATCTGAGATATGTCATAACAGACAACGAAAAATGTATCACGAAAGATGCCTTCCAAGAAGCTAAGCAAGAAGTATTGCGTTAAGAACAAACAAAAGACCGGTGAACTGATACGTAATATCAATCCTCCTATAAGACAGTGAATGCTGGACAATTTTCTCACAGATGAAGAGAAAATTTGAGGCAATACAGATGTGGTTCTATAGAAAGATACCCAGAATACTATGGACGGTCTACACATATTTCGTCTTAGTGTTTGCCTATGTATTGGAAAATTGGGCCCTGAAAATGACAATTTGAAATTGTCGAAAGAAATTGGCATGTGTCTTCCATTTGACAACAGTTCGTATATAAAGATATTATTATTCAAGGAATTAATAGTAAGTTAATGTGTCATTAAGTCTTGATAGTGAAGTGATTTCGCTAATGGTAACATTAACATTGCTATTTAATTCTTTGTGTAAATTGTTTCTTTATGATATAATATATATATATGTGTGTGTGTTTCTGTGTGTGTGTGTGAAAAGTGTGTGTATATAAATATAAACATATATATATATATATATATATATATATATATGTGTGTATATATATATATATATATATATGTAATATATATATTATTATTTATATATTATATGTATGGTACTTATTAGAAAGTGCTCGATATTAGAGATAGAGCTAACATATTTGGTTGGATTGATGTGTGTTTTTGATCCAGGGTTTCACGCTTTTGTGATCTTCAGAGAGTTTGACTGGCGATCGCAAAAACGTGAAACCCAGGGTCACAAAATCACATTAATCCAACCATATATATATATATATATATATATATATATTGATATGTCCCGGAAAGGGATATATTTGTTCGAAGTAGCAAAGTGGTTTTGGACTACTGTAACCAAGTAGGACAATCTAGTAGGTAACCTTAATGGATTGGTCCTTGTCGTAGTGGTAGACAATAGGCGTAGGCAATAGGCGTCGTCCATAGGCGTCGTTGTGTACCTCCACATCAGTCTGTATTTATGACTGACACCAGTCAATCATATTACTGTGAGGGGGAACTCAGAAGATGACAGTTAGGCATATTCATTACATCATATATATATATATATATATATATATATATATATATATATATATATATATTGAATAAAAGACAGAACACTTTAAGGTTCCATGTAATAAGTTATTTCACCACAACCCTTTTAAAGGGCTCTGGATTATCAGACTTTACTTCCAAAGGTTGAAATGAAAAATGAAAAGAAATTTACACATTTTTGACGGACCGCACCAAGCATATGTAAAATGAACGAAGTGAGGGAGTGAGGTCGGAGAGAAAACATGGTATCATCCTCCTTGGGTCTACCCATACGGATTACCTAATTTTGCATAAACTATATATATATATATATATATATATATATATATATATATATTGAGAGAGAGAGAGAGAGAGAGAGAGAGAGAGGTTGAGTACCTTTTATTCGAAATTCAAACATCCGAGGACCTGCAAAATTCAGTTTTTCAGAGGTGTTGACATGACTTGTAAGAAATTGAAAATTTCAGAATGCAACATGGCTCCCCGTAGTATGATTACTGCGTCTTAGCGTTACAAACAAATGCTGACTTTTTTCAGTTTTCATTACATTTAACTGTAATCAGAATCCATGTTTTGTTTTTATACAAAATACTATACCTGCACCTATTGTAGCATTTTAATCAAAACACTACATCGTAGGTACAGGCTGATAGCTTACCAAATTTTCCTTCTCACACTCATTGTAATGTCATCAAATCAATGATATCCCCTCTCGCCGCAGTTTCTCACACCAGATGTAAAAGTAGTGTTTGGTGTTGCATTTATATATTTTTGTAAGTAGTGATCATGTTTTTTTTTTGTACATATACAGAAAGTGCAAAACATTATTTTTACGTGAAATCTTTATTTCGCCACTTAAAAATCCGTGTGTGCTTTGATGACGAGTTTCATTACTTGTATCTAACACAAAATCTATATAAAACTACTTTTATGGTAAATCTCTAGGGTGACCCAAAAAACGGGAACTTTTTAACAATCCAATAAAACCAAAGAGTGACGTAAGAAAAATATTTTATTCATGTTAATTGAAACCTTAAAACATGCCATTTAAGAAACAATGATGGAATTTTCATTTTTTAAAAATTACGTCCTGTAGATGGCGTCCTCCTGTACGAATGCATTCTTGAAATCTGTTGTTGAGATTCCTCATTGTCTGCTGCAACATCTCAGCTGGGATACTGTGAATTTCATCTTGAATTCTAAACGGCGAAATGTTTACTTGCTCAAGGTTACTGTCTCGCAGTGTTGCCATTTGCTCAAGTCTGGCAATACGCACTTCAAAAATTCCCGTTTTTTTGGGTCACCCTGTATAAGCTGTTTTATGAAATGTAAAGGGATTATCCTTGGGTTTTATTACCAAGCTGACCCATTTCATAGATGCTATATATGCAAATTAAATCCGATATATATGAGATTAGGTATTATGATTATCTGCATTATTTATATTTTTCGGACTGTTATCCTCATCAATCATTTCCATATTTCTCCGGCCTTCTTCAGGAGATTGGAATTTCGAACTGAACCCTTTATTTCTAGTTCCACATTTTCCTGATTTCCCTTTAACTCAATTCTCAAAAGTTTTTGGTTCACTACTGCTGTGCCCTGGTATTGAACTCACAACACTTCGGGTCTAGTCACTGGATTTAACAAACATCTTTATTCACTGGGCAATGTATCCTTGAGAACATCTGTGTATGAATTTTTGGGACTTATAAACCTAATATCTCAGCTCTCATTTTTTTATCAGTGCTCATATTACAATTTTTTATGTTATTATTTTCATTTTTTTACCAGTGCTCATATTGTAATTTTTTATGTTATTATTTTCATTTTTTTACCAGTGCACATATTACAATTTTTTATGCTATTATTTTCATTTTTTTACCAGTGCTCATATTGCAATTTTTTATGTTATTATTTTCATTTTTTTTACCAGTGCTCATATTGCAATTTCTTATGTTATTATTTTCATTTTTTTACCGGAGCTTATATTGCATTTTTGTTGCTATTCATTGCTTTTCTCTATCACTATTACTAGTTCCCATATTGTATTCATTTCTATGCTTGGCTGTCTCTGAAGATTTTTTGTGGCTTAGCATATGCGCTGATTCCTTAAGTTTTCGTATTTTCCAGTGATGTTCTCTGTCTATTATTTCGAATTCATTGAACAGGGAATGGTGATCTTGCTATTCTCTCCATATGTGGTTAGCCACACCTGATTTTTCCATTCCCCCTCGTGTTACCGCTTTACGATATTCTTGTAGTGTTACCTTAAGGGGGGCTGTTTCCCCTTCGTATTTCTTAACACATCTCAGAGATATAAGACTGTTGTGGCCTTGTTAGGGCCAGAAATAAAGACACAAGACAGGAATTGAGTTAAACAAATATATTAACAGAAACAGTAATACAAACATATACAAACGAGAGTGTTACAGCAAAAATGTTCGGTCCGACTGACTGCTGGAAACTTCACACTCCAAAAGGCAGTACCTGCTCCTATTTATAGCTGGGAGAGTCCATGCGTGCATGGGTAAATTACCATAACAGATAGATAGATATGTTTAACATCTCCAGCCAATACCTCATGAATAATGGACTATTCCATTTTAACCACTTGGAAGAGTGGAAGGGGAAGCACACTACTTGGTTTCAATGTGAAAATGAAAGATAGATAGTGTTGTGGTCTTGTTAGGGCCAAAAATAAAGACACAAAATGACGAATTGAGTTAAACAAATATATTAAAAGAAACAATACTACAAACATACAAACAAGAGTATTACAGCAAGAATGTTCGGTCCGACTGTCAGAGCTGACTGCTGGAAGCTTTCCTCTCCAAAAGGCAGTACCTGCTCCTATTTATAGGTGGGAGAGTCCATGTGTGCATGGACTCTCCCAGCTATAACATAGACAGATACCGAAGAATCCGTACGGACCTGATATACTAAAAATATGGGAACTACAAGAAAAGTCGCACCAGAAGCTGGCAGGAATTTCAAACCATCTGACATTCCTACACGGATTCAGAGACCTACGACTCATTCCTTCAGGCTTGGCATTTTGTAATAATAACAGCAAAGATGAGGAAAATAGTGTGCGTATAAATAATGAAACTAAGAACTTCTCATCCGCAAAATTCGTAGGGAAATGTCTAAATTTATTTCACAGTTACCATTTTTAATTTCGGAATGTAAGTATTTTTCTACAGTCGTCTTAACATCGGCTTGGCAAGTTTTGTATAATTTGGAAATTTTGGAGTGAATCGATTTCGATAAAAACTACAGAGTGATGATTAATATTCTTCCGCCAGTTCGAACTTCGCGATGTTGTAGGTAAATTTGCGTAGTGTAGTGGTGAGTGTCATCGTATACAGCGAGGCAATTCTGAGAGAACTAGAAATCCTACCAGGATTTATCGTTGGCCGCCACATTCTTAACAATATAAGATATGCAGAATACACAGTACTGATAACAAACAGGGGGAGGAAACTACAAAACCTACTACAGAAGACGGTGAAGGAAAGCAAGAAGAAAGGACTAAGTATAAACGAGAAGAAGACAAAATGCATGGTTATCAGTAAAAGGGTGAGCCCAAAATGCAAATTACAAATCGAGGATACCAAAATCAAACAAGTAAAACAATTTAAATATCTAGGAAGTGTTTTAACAGAGGAAGGAAAGTTGGACTCTGAAATCCTAAGGCACAGTTGGGTAGGGAAAGATGCCTTTCAAAAGCTGAGCAGAGTATTAAGAGACAGGAAAATTTGTTAGAAACAAAGAAATTAGTACTGAATTTTTACGTGATATCTGTCCTCTTTGACAATTTTCTTAAAGATAAAGAAGAGGCCTGAAGCAACAGAACCGTGGTTCTACAGAAGGATACTGAGGATCCATAGACCAAACATGTGAGCCAAAATACACTGTCACCAACAACTAATTGTTTGAAACTATTAAATAACACAGAGAATTAGAAACTCTAGCAAGATTCATTATTGGGGACCATAATTTTAATAATATAAGATATGCAGATGACAGTGTTGATACCAGGCATGAAAGAAAACTAAAAAAAGTTCCTACAGAAGTTAGTGAAGGAAAGTAAACGACAAGAAAACAGAATGCATGGTTATCAGCAAAAGGGTCAGCCCAAAATGCAAATTACAAATCGGGGATACCAAAATCAAACAAGTACAACAATTTAAATATCTGAGAACAGAGGACGGAAAGTGCGACACTGAGATCCGAAGACGTATTGGGATGGCCGAAGATGAATTCCGAAAGTTAAGCAGAGTATTAAGAAAGAGAAAAATTACGTTAGAAACAAACAAAAGAGTACTGAACTGTTATGTGATATCTGTCCTCCTGTATGGCAAGGTGGAGTAATGGAATGATGTTCGGATTGAGGAATCGGAGATTATCGAGTTCAAATTCTAGTTGGATACATTACATTCACCTACGTGCTAAAGGTAGGAATCCTCTTCTCCTTCTCCTTCCAGCTATGCGTAAATAGCAGGGCAGACTGGGTTCTATAGACTTGGGTGGCATCCGGTCTAGGAGAAGGAAAAACTCTGAATTCAAAACCAGACTACAGAGTGTTGGGCTCCGTCAGGCCATGTTGCCCAGGAAACATCGCTGTTACTACGGCTACAATACATATGGTTCCCCAGAACTACTTCGACAGACCTATAATTATAACTTTACCATCAACTAGTTTATACCAAGCAAATAATAACATATTTCTGACTTTTGTTATTATCATTATTATTTTTATTAGTAGTAGTAGTAATAGTAATAGTAGTAGTAGTAGTATCGTTGCTTTTATGGTTCAAGGAGGGTAACTCTTATTTTCCTTTTGGTGGAGTAATGGATAGCGGTTCGGAATGAGGAATCGGAGATTACTGAGTTAAGATGCCAGTCGGATACATTACATTCACCTACGTGCTAAAGTTAGGAATCCTTTTCTTATCCCCCATCCTCAGCTATGAGTAAATAGCAGGGCAGACTGGGTTCTATAGCCTTGGGTGGCATCCGGTCTAGGAGAAGGAAAAACTCTGAATTCAAAACCAGCCTGGAGAGGGTTGCGCTCCGTCAGGCTGTCTTGTCCAAGAAACACCACTGCAGCTGCAGTACACATGGTACCACTACGACCCTACAGTGATAAAAAAAATGTGAATGCTGGATAATCTCACGAAAGATGAAGAAGAAACTTACAGCAACAGAAATGTGGTTCTACAGAAAGATTCTGAGGATACTATGGACCGAATATTTGAGAAACAACGAGGTTTTAGAGAAAATGGAAACAAAAAGGAAATATACATAACCTCAAGAAGAGGCAGTTGAAATTTCTGTGGCACGTAATAAGAAAGGAGGGCTTGGAAAAACCTGCCACTCACAAGGCAGATTGAAGGAAGAAAGCAGCGCGTGACATACTTGATAAGCATGAGCATAAGCATGAGCATGGTAGAACAGGGTTGAAGAAACAACAAAAAGACAATATTTATTAAGAGCTATAAGAGATAGGAAGGTGTGAAGGACCATGGTCGCCTACGTCCTGAAGGGACAGGGCACATAAAAGAAGAAAGAGGAATTAGTGATTGGCGCAGAAAAATGGGATTGGCGTAAAACGTGTGATTGGAGCGTAAAACGGGTTTGGCGCGTAAAGTGGTGATTGACGTGTTAGGTTCAAATTGCAGCCAAAACAATTCGGTTCGCTTTCCTATAAATAACGGAAGTCAAATGTCAGTAACAAACATACACATTTAATATCATGTCACCAATATTCTTAAAAACCCCCAAATTTAAAGTGTGTATAAAACAAGGCAACATTAATTGCAAGCACTTGCTTGCAATTAATGTTGCCTAGTTTTATATATTAACTAGCAGCATGGCCCGACGTTGCCCGTGCTTGATTCAAAAATCGTACGACTCATACAGCAATCGCTATCACTTGACTTAAAATATTTTTGCCCTTCCTTGCCTTTAAAGGAGTACCCTTTGCCATGCTGATGTTGCTACATGCCTTACTTCTTGCCTATCTCACACTGCGAATTTTTTCTAAGCTCTATACTAAGCATTAAATCTGTTACGAAAAAAGAACTAAACAAAATGAACACAAAACGATCAGCTTTAAAAAAGGACTCGTAACTGGAAAAACCGAATTAAAAAAGAATGTTAACAACAAATACATCCTGCCTTTTATAGATAGAGATTTAAAAATTCGTCATATTCATCATATAATCACAATCTTATATATAAAGTACAGTGAATATGTGTGTGTGTGTTTGTGCGTGTGTGTGTGTCCAAGCGTCACCTCTGCCCACACTGGCCCGATTTCAATGATCCATAGCTACTTCAAAAGTGCTAGAAAATCTAGGCAGAGGGAAAGATTTTATCAGGTCATCCCATAAGTTCTGTCCGAATTTTAACTTTTTGTTAAAATGAACGAAATTTAAAGAGTATTTTATAATGTCTAATGGAGCTGAACATTATTTTTATGTTTAGATGCATTTAAACTGATCAAATTTTATTTCAGAGAACAATAAAATTAATTTTTGTTTGATTAAAACCCTGCTAACATGGAAGTACCCAAGAATCATTTGAGGCACATAATGCTTTATGAGTTCAAGAAAGGAAACTCAGCAGCCGAAGCGGCTAGAAACATTCATTCAGTTTATGGAGAGGAATGTGTGAATGAAAGAACTTGCAGAAGATGCTTTGCAAAATTCAGAGGTGGAGATTTCACCCTTGAAGATGAAGATCGAACCGGACGTCCAGTTGAGTTTGATGAAAAGCTTCTTGAAGCAGCCCTTGAAGAAAATCCTGTTTTATCAGTTGAGGAATTGGCAGTGGTTCTCAGTTCAAACCATACAACTGTTCATCGTCATCTTCAACAACTTGGAAAAGTTCCTAAACTTGGAAAATGGGTGCCTCATAAATTGTCTGAAAACAACCTCAAATCCCGAGTTGACATCTGCTCTTCTCTCCATTCTCGCCAACTTGTTTCACCTTTTTTGGATAGACTTGTGACTGGCGATGAAAAATGGATCTTTTATTGAAATGTTAAGCATCGTAGACAGTGGCTTGGTAAAGGGGTAAGGACCCCAGCCACAGCCGAGAAGGGAACTTCATGGGCAAAAGGTTCTTTCAATCTGGTGGGATCGCCAAGGAATAATCCACTTTGAATTCTTACCACCTAATGCAACAATTAATGCTCAAATATACTGTCAGCAATTAGAGCGTTTGAACCAAGCTTTGAGGGGAAAAGACCTGCTCTAGTGAATCGAAAAGAGGTGATGTTTCATCAGGACAATGCACGATCCCACGCAGCAAGAATCACGTCACAAAAGATCGAAGAACTTGGTTGGGAGAAAACTCATTATTCTTAATCTTATTCTCCCGATCTTGCTCCTTCAGACTATCATTTGTTTCGTAGCTTACAGAATCATTTGGAAGAAACAGCTTTTGTAACACAGGAAGGGGCTTAAACTGACATTTGTGAGTTCTTCGAATCAACGCCAAAAGAATTTTACAGTAATGGAATTAGTAAGCTTGTTAATAGATGGAAGGAAGTCATAGATAATCAGGGAAAATACATTGTTGATTGAATCTGTAATTAAATGTAACATTTGGTCACTTGTTTTCTTTATTCAAAATTCGGACAGAACTTATGGGATGACCTGATAGTTGAGCTCAGATTCAGGGTTGCCAGGCTTATACGAGGCTAAAAATATATATTAATATATTATACTAGCTATCGTTGCTTTCATGGTTCAAGGAAAGTAACTCTTATTTTCCGTTGGTATCCAAAATTGCAGTGCACGGTTTATCATAAACTAGCTTAAAAGCTGCTCTATCGGTCAGCATTTAAGTTAGCTGTCGTGGAGGATTCTCGGTTTGGCTATCATCACAATAGCTAGGGAGAAGTAGATACGATAGGCATCAAACTACAGAAGAACTCAAAATTGATCGCTGCATTTAAGTACTGAATTAATGTTTAAGCTTACCTTTTAAAAAGTTCAACAATAAATCTTCTGCTTCCAGTTAATTTAAAGACAATTTGATGTACATAGATCATTATTTTCCATACAAACAATTATTTTTATTTCATGGCTGACAGAACAGGTGACAATTTATAAGATAAAATTAATATAGTGAAAAGATGGGAAAATAGAAATTAGAATTAGTGATACATTCAACATTTGAAGAGTTAGAGAAACATAATAGCTAATTATATTCCATAATATAGGTTTTATTGTAGTTTTTAAGTTGCAGGGATTGCAACAAAACAGGTTTGGCAACCTTGCTGGCTAGGGAAGGTGTTGAAAATGTTCCCGAACATGTTTAGCAGCATGAACATCATGTTAGCAGGCATTACACTGCTGGAAAAGCAAAGTGACTTTCTGTTGCAGGGATTGCAACAAAACAGGTTTGTATTGAAATAGAATATATGTTCTAGTAAATATAGTATTTTAAATGGACAAACAATTTAATTTGGTACTTCTTTTTACGAATCGCACTACTAGATTGGTAGGTAGGTCTCGTCATTTTACAGTTGAAATATATCTAACCGTAAATTCTATGCTAACAATTTCTTTTCTCGCATTTCTTTTCCTGGTGAAACTCTCTTCCGGTTCCATTCTTTTCAGCCAGTTTTTACCTTCAAAAATTTAAATGCAATTTCCATCGTTATCTACAGTCTTGATTACTCTTCTTAAAGTTTTTTATTTTTTTTTCACATTTGTGTCTTAGTGGCTTTACTGCCTTATATGACGTGGGCTGATTAAAAAACTGTAAATGTTCTTCTTATATCCATTTTCCTTAAATCTTTTCCATTGCTCAATTGTTCTGTCCGTGGTATTCTGGATATCCTTCTATAGAACCATATCTGTACTGTCTCAGATCTTGTCTTCATGTGTGAAGAAATTGTCCAACATTGACTGCCTTATAGGAGGAATGGTATTACATATTAGTTCACCCGTCTTTTCTTGGTTCCTAACGAAATACTTCCGTTTCTTAATACTTTGCTTAACTTTTAGAAGGCATCTTTCGCGATATTCACTGAGTTTTATAAGCACATACATTATGTGCTTATAAAACTCAGTAAATTTCAAAATAAGTCATTCCAAAATTTGCTTGAAAATGAAACAGAACTAGAGCCTTTAATTTAATTCTTTAATTTCTGAATCATGGTAATTCCTGTGTAGCGATGAACCATATTTTGAAATCACTTAATTTATAATATATATAGTTATCTAAAGACAGACTGCTCCGCAGCTCATCAGTGTGACTAGATCCAATCGGCTCAAGCCGGGATCGAAACCAGACCGATACGGTATTAGTCGAAGATTTTACCCCTAAGCCATTGGCGTACGACAGGGATGAAGCCGAATTTAGACATATTTATTTTTAGATAAACACACCAGTGACCGGAGAATCTGATACCGGGTGTAAAAGCAAAATTGTCCAAATCGTGTAACAGCATAATTGTCCATCCCACAAAATGTTTAATATCTAAAAAAATAAACTAATTGAGTTTCTTTTTTCCAGGTATTCAGATAAGGCGTTTAGCCATCTTGATAACATTTGTCATAAAAATCATTGAAGAAGTCTTACAGTTATTCAACTAGAAAGAGAATAGGTTAAAAAATTGTTTTGGGTCAGCCGCACTGTCTTCTCAACTAAACAATGGCGAGAGGAAAAAGATCATTTAGGCCTGCAATAATAGTACCAACATTCATACTCTGGCTTCCGTCTTCAAAGTCTATTCAAGAACCATCAAGAGAACGGCGAATAAGATTAAAAAAGAGGGAACAGTAGAGAGGAAAACTGGACCAGGAGGTCACAACAGGAAGAGGGATCATCATTTCAACATAGAGCTCAATAGATCAATTAGAAAAGATTCAACTCTATCCATAAGACGTTTGGTACGCGAGAGAGGAGTTTCACCTATGACAGTTAAAAAAAGTCTGGAAAATGAAATGGTACGTGAAACCTGTAAGGCAACTAGTTACTCCAGGACAGAATGTTAGAAGGTTAGACAGGGCAAAGATAATCTTAAATAAGTTGGAAAATGATCATGGAATAATATATATATATATATATATATATTTATATATATTAATTATGAACATGTTATTTTCGTTTATGATTGATTTCATCACGATTCTTCTGTTAAGTTTGGAGATTAATTATACATGCTTATTGCTCAAAGTAGAGTCCAATAGCATTTAAAAAACCTCGGAGAATTCCAGTAAGATATCTTTAATCATTTCTAACATACAACGTTTCAAAGCTTAATTTAACAATTGTACAATTTTGCTGTTACACGATTTTGACAATTTTGCCGTTACACCCGGTATATATATATATATATATATATATATATATATATAGAGAGAGAGAGAGAGAGAGAGATAGAGAGAGAGAGAGAGTGGTAACTTTTTGATTTGCCAATAATCAAATCAATCTTGAAGGAAAAAAAGGTTTTAAAAAAAGAAAGAGCCAGGAACATGAAAGTCGCATAGATACAGGTTTAAAGCCCAAAGAAAAACCCCGACAATAGTAGACAACTAACTAACAAAAGAGCTCAATACAACCGTAGAGCAGACCTAGATACACCTAGTGAGCCAGACAAACCTACCTAGGTTTCACCTAAGCGGATCGTCAGGGAAAGCTGGCTAAAGAGGCAAAAGAGAAACGGCTCATTAGGTTTGACTATATATATATATATATATATATATATATATATATATATATATATATATATATATATATATATATGTCTGTGTGTGTGAAAAATGAAAAAAAATACGGAACGGCTATTTAGAACATAACCTCTTTCCTTGTATAAAGTGGCACTGAAATATATTCTCGCCTTGATCAATAAGAGCTTAAGTCATTTTTTAACTGTGCAAGTCTTGAATACAGCTTGTAGAATTGGAGACATATTGAAATTAACTGTCGCAAAAGAACAAGTGTTATAATCCTTTTTAAGCGCGCCGTTAGCTGCTTACGACGAATGATCACGTCTGTTCCTTTTTGACAGTTAATTTCAACCTGTCTCCGATTCTTCGAGCTGAATTTAAAAGGTGATTAAAAAAGGAGTACTTCTGATGGTTGGTCAAATTTTGGCAACTTGTTCAGGTGGAGAACTTTTCAGTAATATTTTCCGATAGCAGGGTGACTATGAACCTCATTTAACATTATACAATAAGAATTTCAGACCAAAAGTCAGCTAATCACTATTAGGCTGAGTCATAAAGCATTTCCATTTTTGCATATCAACCTTATTCTTCAATGGCAAACTCTCACAACTCTCGCTATTTCCATGGCAAATGTCCATTCCTTAGTTCCTCCAGTTCAGACCTTCACAGCTAAGGCCCACCATGCCACGTACAAAGGGTTAACTCATCCATATTCCCTTTGTAGTCCATTGGTAAGAAGAAAGTTTCACTCAGAAAAATAAGACTCCTGAGATGATGCTTTCTTGGTCGCAATAAATTAACAATTGAACCGTAAGTTCTATGCTAACAGTTTCTTTTTTCGCACTTCTCGCTTGTGGAAGTTTCTTCCCGCTTCATGTTTCCCAGTTACGTTTGATCTTCAAAAACTTAAATGCTATGTCAATCGTCATTTACTATCTTATTGATTACTCTTCTATTGTTTTTGCGACTTTATAATGTTTCTCTCTTTTCTTATTCTTTCACACCCAGTAACCCCCTTGCATCTTAGTGACTTTATCGCCTTGCATGTAGCGAAATGATAAAAAAATAAAATTATTTCTTTCCAGGTAAAATGCTAAAGTAGGAACAATGCCGAAAAATAAACCTCATTTCGCAACATTCCATGAAAATATCTTGTAGGCTATGAACTTTTAAGCTGAACGGAGGGGGGGTATGTAAAGATTTCGACTTGATTCACAACAGTATCTCTTATTTAACGCCGCATGAAGAGCATTAATTTTTATAGATAGAATTCTTGAAAAATGAAAACGAAATATTTCGAATATTTTAATGGATAAAAAAAAAAAAAATCCTAAAGGAAAAGAAAAAAAAAATTATGAAAAAGAAACTGCCTCGGAAAGTTCATTAAGTCATACTCAGAATTTTTCAGGAGAAAAACATCTGGAAATATAACGATAGGGGGAAAAAAAGTTTTTAATATTATTTCTTCAAACAAAACAAAAGAAGTGATACAAAAAAGTTAAATTAATATTTCTACATGAAAATCTAGCAGAAATATATAAAAAAAAAATATATTGTGTTGCTCTAAACAAAAGTAATAATATCCTCACTAAGCTTCTGGGTACACATTATCGCTTCTTCCATTCGTTGCCAGTATGAAAAGGGTGTTTTGGGAGCCAACCCGATGCAACTATATTATATTATTTAACTTTCAGAAAATTCCGCTGACACGGGAACAAAATGCACACTTTTTCGAATGCGATCACAAGCTAATTATTTCATACGCATTTTTAAGGTGCTAAATTTGTGTTATACGGTACAGAATACAATATATACGGCGAGTGGTTAAAGGGTCTTTGCTGCTGTCTATATAAACACGTTATCCCCACTTTACATCCAGTGTATATATTCTATTATTATATTAGGTTGGTGCAAAAATAATGACGTAATAATGTCGTTTTTGACGTTAAAAAATACGTCAAAAAACGACATTATTACGTCATTATTTTTGCACGAACCTAATAAATGCAACTGAATAGTTGTCACCCAAACACGTCTGCCAAAATTGCCAAAAAATTACCCGATGGCCAAACGTTAGAATTTAATTTGGAATCTCTTCTTAGTCCAACCAAGGATGTTACAGCCCATTTATTAAAGCTTATTTTGTTTAGTATATACAGAAAATGATTCCGGGGGTGGGGGGGCAGAATAATTTTCGGCCCAATCCATTTGCCAAAGCCTGAACAGAATTTCTTTTGGTATGCCTTCATGGTTTGACTGAGGATGTTACAGCACAACGTATTTAATAAATGTGGGGTATCATTTTATCTCTTAATAATAACAGAAATATGATCCCCCACTTTATGCCCAGTATATCCACATAAATACTGCGAGGAGGTGTTGAATAGTTCTTGGTCCGACACGTTTTCTAAAATCTGACCAGACAACAGAAATTCTGTTAGAATCTTCTTAGTTGGACTGAGAAGATCCACGTAGTTAATAAAAGTGGGGGATCAATTTATTACTTAAAAACAAGAGAAAATCGATACCCTGACTTTATTTACAGTATAGTCATATAAATATTATCAGAAAGTGCTGGTTTGGTTTGTTTTGTTTTACAGCATATCAACGACAAGATTTTTAATGCAGGTAATAGTTTTTTTTATCTATCTATCTATCTATCTATCTATCTATCTATCTATCTATCTATCTATCTATCTCAGTATATATTTGGTTTTATTTTGTTTTACGGCTTATAAATCTCAATGGGTTATTTAATGCCGACGAGATTTTATTGCTGGTAATAATTTTTATCTATCTATCTATCTATCTATCTATCTATCTATCTATCTATCTATCTATCTATCTATCTATCTATCTATCTATCTATCCCTCTATCTATCTATCTATCTATCTATCTATCTATCTCAGTATGTATTGGTTTGGTTTGTATTGGTTTAGGTTGTTTTGTTTTACGTCATATCAACCTCAATGGGACCTTTAATGCCAGAAAGATTTTTATTTCTGGTAAAATTTTTCCTTCAAAAATGCATTGCTGGTAATATTTTTTCTTCAAAAACGTATTGATGGTAATATTCTTTCATTCAAAAAAACATTGCTGGTAATAATTTTTCTTTCAAAAATGCATTCCTGGTAATATCATTTTCTTCAAAAATCTATTTCTGGTAATATTATTATTGCTGGTAATATTTTTCTTTCAAAATGCATTGCTGGTAATATTTTTTCCCCTCAAAAAGGCATTCCTAGTAATTTTTTTCCTTCAAAAATGCATTGCGGGAAATATTTTTTCTTCAAAAATGCATTCCTGGTAATATTTTTTCTTCAAAAATGCATTGCTGGCAACATTTTTTCTTGAAAAATGCATTGCTGGTAACATTTTTCCTTAAAAAATGCATTCCTGGTAATATTTTTCTTCAAAAATGCATTCCTGGTAATATTTTTTCTTCAAAAATGCATTGCTGGCAACATTTTTCCTTAAAAAATTAATTCCTGGTAACATTTTTTCTTCAAAAATGCATTCCTGGTAATATTTTTTCTACAAAAATGCATTGCTGGTAACATTTTTCCTTAAAAAATTCATTCCTGTTAATATCTTTTATTCAAAAATGTATTGCTGGTAATATGTTTTCTTCAAAAATGCATTGATGATAACATTTTTTCCTAAACAATGATTTGCTGGTAACATTTTATCTTCAAAAATGCGTTGCTGGTAACATTTTTTCTTTAAAAATGCATTGCTGGTAACATTTTTTTCTTGTAAAATGCATAGCTGCAACATTTTTTCTACAAAAATGCGTTGCTGGTAACATTTTTTCTTCAAAAATGCATTCCTGGTGAGATTTTTCCCTAAAAAATGCATTCCTGGTAATATTTTTTCTTCAAAAATGCATTACTCGAAACATTTTTCCTTAAAAAATGTATTGCTGGTAATATGTTTTCTTCAAAAATGCATTGCTGGTAACATTTTTTATTAAACAATGCATTGCTGGTAACATTTTTTCTTCAAAAATGCATTGCTGGTAAAATTTTCCTTAAAAAATTCATTCCTGGTAATATCTTTTCTTCAAAAATGCATTGCTGGTAACATTTTTTCTTAGACAATGCATTGCTGGTAACATTATTCCTTAAAAAATTCATTCCTGGTAACATTTTTACTTCAAAAATGCATTCCTGGTGACATTTTTCCTTCAAAAATGCATTCCTGGTAATATTTTTTCTTCAAAAACGCATTGCTCGTAACATTTTTCCTTAAAAAATGTATTGCTGGTAATATGTTTTCTTGAAAAATGCATTGCTGGTAAAATTTTTTCTTAAACAATACATTGCTGGTAACATTTTTCCTTAAAAAATTAATACCTGGTAATATATTTTCTTCAAAAATGCATTGCTGGTGATATTTTCATTAAAAAATGCATTCCTAGTAATATTTTTTCTTCAAAAATGTATTGCTGGTAATATGTTTTCTTCAAAAATGCATTGCTGGTAAAATTTTTTCTTAAACAATGCATTGCTGGTAACATTTTTTCTTCAAAAATGCATTGCTGGTAACATTTTTCCTTGAAAAATTCATTCCTGGTAATATCTTTTCTTCAAAAATGTATTGCTGGTAACATTTTTCCTTAAAAAATGTATTGCTGGTAATATGTATTCTTGAAAAATGCATTGCTGGTAAAATTTTTTCTTAAACAATACATTTTTGGTAACATTTTTTCTTTAAAAAATTAATACTTGGTAATATCTTTTCTTCAAAAATGCATTGCTGGTGATATTTTCATTAAAAAATGCATTCCTAGTAATATTTCTTCTTCAAAAATGCATTGCTGGTAACATTTTTTCTTCAAAAATGCATTGCTGGGAACATTTTTCTTCAAAAATGCATTGCTGGTAACATTTTTCCTTAAAAAATTCATTCCTGGTAATATTTTTTCTTCAAAAATGCATTGCTGGTAACATTTTTACTTCAAAAATGCATTCCTGGTAACATTTTTTCTTCAAAAATGCATTGCTGGTAATATTTTTTCTTCAAAAATATATTGCTGGTAACATTTTTACTTCAAAAATGCATTCCTGGTGACATTTTTCCTTAAAAAATGCATTCCTAGTAATATTTTTTCTTCAAAAATGCGTTGCTGGTAACATTTTTCATTAAAAAATGTGTTGCTGGTTATATGTTTTCGTCAAAAAAGCATTGCTGGTAACATTTTTTCTTAAACAATGCATTGCTGGTAACATTTTTCCTTACAAAAATGCATTCCTGGTAATATTTTTTCTTCAAAAATGCATTGATGGTGACCCTTTTTCTTCAAAAATGCATTGCTGGGAACATTTTTCTTCAAAAATGCAATGCTGATAACATTTTTTCTTCAAACATGTATTGCTAGTAACATTTTTTCTTAAACAATGCATTGCTGGTAACATTTTTCCTTAAAAAATTCATTCCTGGTAATATCTTTTCTTCAAAAATGTATTGCTGGTAACATTTTTTCTTAAACAATGCATTGCTGGTAACATTTTTCCTTAAAAAATGTATTGCTGGTAATATGTATTCTTGAAAAATGCATTGCTGGTAAAATTTTTTCTTAAACAATACATTTTTGGTAACATTTTTTCTTTAAAAAATTAATACTTGGTAATATCTTTTCTTCAAAAATGCATTGCTGGTGATATTTTCATTAAAAAATGCATTCCTAGTAATATTTCTTCTTCAAAAATGCATTGCTGGTAACATTTTTTCTTCAAAAATGCATTGCTGGGAACATTTTTCTTCAAAAATGCATTGCTGGTAACATTTTTCCTTAAAAAATTCATTCCTGGTAATATTTTTTCTTCAAAAATGCATTGCTGGTAACATTTTTACTTCAAAAATGCATTCCTGGTAACATTTTTTCTTCAAAAATGCATTGCTGGTAATATTTTTTCTTCAAAAATATATTGCTGGTAACATTTTTACTTCAAAAATGCATTCCTGGTGACATTTTTCCTTAAAAAATGCATTCCTAGTAATATTTTTTCTTCAAAAATGCGTTGCTGGTAACATTTTTCATTAAAAAATGTGTTGCTGGTTATATGTTTTCGTCAAAAAAGCATTGCTGGTAACATTTTTTCTTAAACAATGCATTGCTGGTAACATTTTTCCTTACAAAAATGCATTCCTGGTAATATTTTTTCTTCAAAAATGCATTGATGGTGACCCTTTTTCTTCAAAAATGCATTGCTGGGAACATTTTTCTTCAAAAATGCAATGCTGATAACATTTTTTCTTCAAACATGTATTGCTAGTAACATTTTTTCTTAAACAATGCATTGCTGGTAACATTTTTCCTTAAAAAATTCATTCCTGGTAATATCTTTTCTTCAAAAATGTATTGCTGGTAACATTTTTTCTTAAACAATGCATTGCTGGTAACATTTTTCCTTAAAAAATTCATTCCTGGTAATATCTTTTCTTCAAAAATGTATTGCTGGTAACATTTTTTCTTAAACAATGCATTGCTGGTAACATTTTTCCTTAAAAAATTAATTCCTGGTAATATCTTTTCTTCAAAAATGCATTGCTGGTAACATTTTTACTTCAAAAATGCATTCCTGGTGACATTTTTCCTTAAAAAATGCATTCCTAGTAATATTTTTTCTTCGAAATGCATTGCTGGTAATATTTTTCCTTAAAAAATGTATTGCTGGTAATATGTTTTCTTCAAAAAAGCATTGCTGGTAACATTTTTCCTTAAAAAATTCATTCCTGGTAATATCTTTTCTTCAAAAATGTATTGCCGGTAACATTTTTTCTTCAAAAATGCGTTGCTGGTAAAATTTTTTCTTCAAAAATTGCTGGTAACATTTCTCCCAAAAAATGTATTGCTGGTAACATTTTTTCTTCAAAATGCATTGCTGGTAACATTTTTCCTTACAAAAATTATTTGCTGGTAACATTTTTTTTCAAAAATTTATTTCTGATAACATTTTTTCTTCAAAAATGTATTGCTGGTAATTTTTTTTCTTCAAAAATGCATTGCTGTTAACATTTTCTATTCAAAAATGCATTGCTGGTAACATTTTTCCTTAAAAAATATATTACTGGTAAAATTTTTTCTTCAAAAATGCATTGGTGGTTACATTTTTCCTAAAAAAATGCATTGCTGTTAATATTTTTTCTTCCAAAATGCATTGCTGGTAATCTTTTATCTTCAAAAATGCATTACTGGTAATATTTTTCTTCAAAAATGCTCTGCTGGTAAAATTTTTTCTTCAAAAATGCATTGCTGGCAACATTTTTTCTTAAAACATGCTTTGGTGGTAATATTTTTTCTTCAAAAATGCGTTGCTGGTAACATTTTCGCTTCAAAAATGCATTGCTGGTATCATTTTTCCTTAACAAATGTATTGCTGGTAACATTTTTTCTTCAAAAATGCTTTGCTGTAAACATTTTTTTTTAAAAAATTCATAGCTGGTAATATTTTCCGTAAAAAATGCATTGCTGGTAACATTTTTCCATAAAAAATACATTCATGGTAATATATTTTCTTCAAATATGTATTGCTGTTAATATTTTTTCTTTAAAAATTCGTGGCTGGTAACATTTTTTCTTCAAAAATGCATTGCTGGTAACATTTCTCCCCAAAAATGTATTGCTGGTAACATTTTTTCTTTAAAAATGCATTGCTGGTAACATTTTTCTTCAAAAAGCATTGCTGGTAACATTTTTCTTCAAAAATTTATTGTTGATAACAATTTTTCTTCAAAACTGCATTACTGGTAATATTTTTCTCCAAAAATGCTTTGCTGGTAAAAGTTTTTCTTCAAAAATGCATTGCTGGTAACATTTTTCCTTAACAAATGTATTTCTGGTAACATTTTTTCTTCAAAAATGCGTTGCTGGTAATTTTTTATCTTCAAAAATGCATTGCTGGTATCATTTTCCGTAAAAAATGCATTCGTGGTAATATATTTTCCTTTAAAAATATATTGCTGGTAATATTTTTCTTCAAAAATGCTTTGCTGGTAACATTTTTTCTTCAAATATTCATTGCTGCTAAAATTTTTTCTTCAAAAATGCATTGCTGGTAACATTTTTCCTTAAAAAATATATTGCTGGTAACATTTTTTTCTTCAAAAATGCATTGCTGGTAATATTTTTTCTTCCAAAATGCATTGCGTGTAAGATTTTTTCTTCAAAAATGCATTGCTGGTAATATTTTACCTTCAAAAATGCATTACTGGTAATATTTTTCTTCCAAAATGCTTTGCTGGTAAAATTTTTTCTTCAAAAATGCATTGCTGGCAACATTTTTTCTTCAAAAATGCTTTGTTGGTAACATTTTTTTCTTCAAAAATGCGTTGTTGGTAACATTTTTTCTTCAAAAATGCAATGTTGGTAACATTTTTCCTTAACAAATGTATTGCTGGTAACAGTTTTTCTTCAAAAATGCTTTGCTGTAAAAATTTTTTCTCCAAAAATGCGTTGCTGGTAATATTTTATCTTCAAAAATGCATTGCTGGTAACATTTTCTGTAAAAAATGCATTGTTGGTAACATTTTTCCGTAAAAAATACATACATGGTAATATTTTTTCTTCAAAAATGCATTGCTTGTAATATTTTTTTCTTCAAAAATGCATTCCAGGTAACATTTTTCTTCAAAAATGCATTGCCAGTAATATTTTGTCTTCAAAAATGCATTCATGGTAATATTTTTTCTTCAAAAATGCGTTGCTGCAAACATTTTTTCTTCAAAAATGCATTGCTGGTAACATTTTTCCTTAAAAAATACATTCTTGGTTTTATTTTTTCTTCAAAAATGTACTTATTATTATTAAAAATGCATTGCTGGTTCCATTTTTCCTTAAAAAATGTACTGCTGTAACATTTTTTCTTCAAAAATGCATTGCTAATAACATTTTTTCTTTAAAAATGCATTCCTATAATATTTTTTGTTCAAAAATGCATTGCTGGTAAAATTTTTTCTTCAAAAATGCATTCCTGGTAACATTTTTTCTTCAAAAATGCATTGGTGGTAACATTTTTTTTTAAAAGTGTATTGCTGGTAATATTTTTTCTTCAAAAATGCATTGCTGGTAACATTTTGTCTTCAAATATGCATTCCTGGTAACATTTTTTCTTCAAAAATGCATTGGTGGTAACATTTTTTCTTCAAAAATGCATTCCTGGTAACATTTTTTCTTCAAAAATGTATAGCTGGTAACATTTTTCCTTAAAAAAATGCAGTCCTGGTAATATTTTTTCTTCAAAAATGCGTTTCTGGTAACATTCTTTCTTCAAAAATGCATTGCTGTTAATAGTTTTCCTTCAAAAATCTATTGCTTGTAATATTTATTTTTCCCCAAATATATTGCTGGTAAGAATTTTTCCTTCAAAAAATGTATTGCTGATATTAAAACCTATTTTTACACTTTCATAATATTTTGACCCTTGTTTGGCAGTCAACTATTTGCTGGGACCCTAACAAGTGCTACCACCCTAAGTCAGGGTGGGCCTGGGAACACCAGCAATTAAGAAGTGGTTCCATTTTCCTCAAAACCTCCTGATCGGAGGCCTTGCTGTTGGACGGATTTTATCGTCTTACCCAGGATGCGGATGTAGTTTATCGTCATACCCAGGCCGAGAGAAAGTGCTGAATATTTCTCGATCCGATACACTTGCCAAAAGACGTCCCCTGCTTTCATGTGTAGTTGGCCTCATCGATCTGTGCCACGGCCGAGCGTTACATTAGCTCGAAACACTTGGAATCATTGGATTAGGCAACATGTTTCCAGGGTCCAATTTGCGATGTCACAAGCCCAGATGAGACGTTTTGTCTAGTGTTGTACTCTTAAAACGAGCACCCTCGTTCATCTTGCGCTCGTATAGAAACGGACGTCGGTCGTCCCCAAATTGTAGCGTTGACGCGATGTAAAGAAACTCAGGACTAGCCACGTGGTCATCAAAATTCTGTTACTAGATTAGGGGCCGTGTGTTGAAAAAAAAAAAAAACGAATTGTTCAGAAAACAGACAAACAACGGAGTGATACAAAACGATTGATTCGTTTTTACGGTTTATCAACCTCTTGACGGTTATTTAAACCAAGAAAATATTATTGATTGTAAAAAAAAAAAAATGGATATAATAGTTGTTTAGTGATACAAATCTTATTAATTAACCCATAGCTGGGGAAGAAGAGGTCAAGAGGTTTCCAAAAGGTGTTTGTGCGCAAGTGAATGTAACGAATCCAGCGCGAATTGAAACTCGGCTCTGTCATTACCAATAACATTATCCATTACACCACCTGCACATCCAAGCTTATAGTACCTGGTATCTAGGTACTGACCAGGATGAACGTTTCTTAACTTCGGTGATCCTACCGGGACCGGTGTTTCAAGCCTCAAGAGAAAACATAACAGAAACATTTATACTATCGAGAACATTTTTCGTGTAGAGAAAAATCTGAAGGAATGTTCTCAAGAGTCTCTGTAAATAATGCAGGAATAGTTGATTTTACTCTGCTGGTGAATTAGCGAGCGAGCAAGTTGTACTGCCTACGTCATGTTCCATCTATTCAATGGCTCACTAACGTCCGGTCGCGAAGTCAGCCCGAAGTGAAAGAGAGCTAGCCTCTCAGGTTCACGGCACGCATGCCCGAAAGCTGAGATGAGGTTACTTCCTGTTATGACAGTTGACATGGTGATAATAATGAGACTGACAACTGGATGCAATACTACACAAACACTTTATTTACACGTTTTATTAAGCGAGGACTTTGCTCGTATAACGATATTTACCCGCACCTCCACGTCGCAAAGGAAATGCGACACAAAGGACGATGTTTAGTGTGGGGCGTTTTCGGCAGTAACTTAAAAAAATTGGACAAAACTCCCTCGGCACTTCTTCATTTTGGAGATGCCTCAGGCGCCGGGTAATGACCTCAGCACCTTCTCAAAGAAGAGGTACTGTTTGGGGAGATGCCCCCTTCACATCCCCGGAGGGCCGTCTAGTTATACTTTGTTGATAGCAATTTTTTTTCTTTTTTGATTTTTATTGTGTTCATCTGGAAGGCTTTCTGATAATTGGATCAGCACTTTGAATTTTTGTAGTATATATACAGGGTGTGATGGGTAAATTGTCGCCATTTTATATTTTTAATTTTGCGCATGCGCATCGTTTGTTTTTGATTTTGTCGACCACCCAGTATAGTAGGGTCAGTTGGGCACTGTCTGTGAGAAAAAGAGCACCATGCTGTATGGCTTGGCATTCCCGCCGGAAGCTCCAATAAGAACATTTCAGAGTATTTGACCGACAATTTGAGGACAGTGCAGAGGATTCGGAAAGAGTTGGGTGAGTCTAATGGTGATCAAGAAGGTACGGCAGCTGGGAGATCTCACTATAATTGTTCTGATAAGAAAAGAACTTCCGAATTTGTTGATGAGGGCCTTAGACTCAACACCGAGGCCTACATCAAGTGCCTTGAGCAGGTAGTGCTGCACATGATCAATAGGGTGGTTGCTGGAGGACCCTATTTCTTGTAAAAGGACCCTGCACCATGCCACACAAGCGGTAGAACCCAGTCATAGCAGTCTGACAATTTCTGCAACCACATCACCCGTTACATCTGGTCGCCTAACTCCCCAAACTGCAACCCCCTTGATTATTATGTGTGGGACGCAGTTGAGGAAGAGACCAACAAAATTTCTTGTAACATTAAAGATGAACTAAAGGCAAGCCTTATGGCAGCATTCATCAACTAAATCAAGGACACCGTCCAGAAGTGTTGCAGGAGGTTCTGAAGTTGTCTGGAGGCCAATCACGATTATACTGAATAAATTTACTCTTTAGTATGTGAAGATATTTTTGAGTAATTTTGGAAAATATATTTGTTAAAATGAGATTTCAGTGTTATTTTCATTTTTGCGTAATTTAGACAATTTATCCATCGCGTTCTGCGCACGCGTGTATATATATATATATATATATATGTGTGTGTGTGTGTGTGTGTGTGTAATTATATATATATATATATATATTATTTATATATTATATATACGCGGTACTTATTGGAAAGCGCACAATATCAGTTATAGAGCGAACATGTTTAGTGGATTGATGGGAGTTTGTGACTCTTAGTTTCACGCCCTTGTGATCTTCAGACAAACTCTGACGATCGCAAAGGCGTGAAACCCAGACACAAACTCACATCATTCCAACTATATATATATATATATATATATATATATATATATATATATATATAAATATAGGTTTTGCCTATTGTTCTGTTCACACACCTCCGATTTTTTAACAAGAGATTTATCCCTTGTTTCCTCTTTAGGATTGTGTTTTCGGTTCCTTCTAAAGTTTTCTCATCTCCTTTTACGCCTAGTAGCCTCTTCCATCTTAGTAGCATTATCGTCTTCGCCTATATATATATATATATATATATATATATGAGTAAAACTGAGGTCAAGAGCAGCGGCGACAGTCTTTCATGCTT
Source organism: Acanthosepion lycidas (assembly GCA_963932145.1). Classification (NCBI taxonomy): domain Eukaryota; kingdom Metazoa; phylum Mollusca; class Cephalopoda; order Sepiida; family Sepiidae; genus Acanthosepion; species Acanthosepion lycidas. The sequence continues at coordinate 32,515,053 of OZ010591.1, forward strand.
AAATATACACTTTTATATTTTTCTATTTACATACGCTCTACCCATGATATTGAGCTCTTTAATCCATAAACAAATCATACCGTAAGAAAAGACAACTACATCTTACAACTAAATCATTTGATACAAAACTTGGTAGACAGATGCATTAATGGTTGAATTACATGTTCGTTTGATGTAACCGCCTTCAGCAGCACTGATATCTCCTATACGGAACTGCAATCACTGACATGCGCACATCATACGGTCTGTATTAATATTGAATATTACTCGTGTAATAGCTGCTTTCCGGAAATCAGTCGTACTGTAGCAACGTTGTTTCGTCTTCCGTTCAACAACGCCTCATAAGTAATAGTCAAGACGATTTAAGCGAGGCGAGTTTGGTGTGATGCAGTCCTGCAGATTGTCTGTCATCCAATTTTAGTTTACTACATCTTTGTGAGCAATTGCAGAGTCTTGCTGAAACACATACTGTTGTCCATTTTATACAAGGGTCTATTCAGGGATTCACAACTGGTTTCAGCACCTGAGTGTGACCAGCAGCATTCAACCGTAAACCCTACGCTTGGCCACTGGCGTTTGTATACATCTTGTATATAAGCTAAAATTTCTATTTCTCAACCGTGTTCCGATGATTTAGGGGTAAGATGAGGCCAATTTGGTCGAGTTTCGATCCCGGCTTGAAGCAATACGACGTCTAGTCACACTTATGAGTTGTGATACAGCGAAACACGCTTGTATGCGAATGACTATATATATATATATATATATATATATATATATATATATATATATATATATATATACTTGCGTGGGTATGTATTGGGGAAATTGTATGACAAAGTGGAAAAAGTTTACTTGTGGCGCGTTTCGTCCTTCAGGACTTCATCAGACTATTTTTTTTATGTTGGTTGGACTAAACATTCGCACAACGGAGAAGTGTTGGGAATTTAAGAATTTTTCTTTTTATCTAGTCGAATTTCTTTAAAGTTTTTTCTTACCATCACTTATGTTATTCTAATATATATATATTAGGTTGGTGCAAAAATAACGACGAAATAATGTCGTTTTTTGACGTATTTTTAACGTAAAAAAACGACATTATTACGTCATTATTTTTGCACCAACCTAATATATATATATATATATATATATATATATATATATATATATATATGTGTGTGTGTGTGTAGATAAGTTTCCAATGATAAAAAAGCATAAATGAATATATATATATCAATATATATATATATATATATATATATATATATATATATATATATATATATATATACATATAAATAATAAAAAGGCTTAAACACTAATATTCCATGACCATGGAATATTAGTGTTTAAGCCTTTTTATTATATCTCTACTCTGTCCTAGACATTGAGTTCTACCTGGATTCTATCCTCTTGGAATTTTTTTATTCAAAAAATATATATATGTATGTGTATGCATGTATATATATATATTTATATATTTTGCTAATATTATCTATCTATCTATCTATCTATCTATATATGTATGTATGTATATATATATAAAGATATATATATATATATATATATGTATATATATAAAGATATTGCTCTTCTTTATTTTTGGTTTAATTCTATCGTTTCGCCATTTTCCATTCCCGTTCGTTTCAAATTTCAAGAAACCTTAAAACAAAACGATGCCATAGTCGCACTCTTTCTCGCTTTTTGAATAAAATATGTATCTCTCGGTCATAGACACCATTTCTTGCTTCTCTGGCACTCGCAACAGTGAACGAACCTCAGAGGCTTCAGATCTCATCTTGCATATATTGCGCTCATTACAGATCTCCCAAAACGTGATGAAACTGTCTAGGTGTGTTTGTATTTAGCATTTTGGCATCTCTGTCGTCAATATGAAACTGCGGAGAGACAAACCATTATGAGAAAAAAAAAAAAAGTGGAATCGGAAGCTTCAGTTTAAGAGTTTGTATTCAGATTTAGGTCGTTTGAACATGTTCAATGACAATAGCAATATAGTAGTTGTTTTATTATTTATATCTAATAGAATCTGTCTTATATAAATAACGTAAAATTTTCTTTAATACCGATAACTAATTTTCATATTTTAAATCAGTTTTGCTATTCATTTTCAATTTGGCTTTATGTGATTTTATTTATATGTGATTGTTTTGTTGAATTTCATGATTAAATTACTTAGGTATCAAAATGATATGTCCCGGAAAGGGATATATTTGATCGAAGTAGCTAAGTGGTTTTGGCTACCGTAACCACGGTAGCATAATCAACTGGTACTCGTCGTAGTCACAGGTAATAGGTGTAGACCAATAGAATAGCCAATGGCGTAGTCCAATGGGCGTCGTCATAGACTTGAACTTTGTCGTACCTAAACGTCCGTCTGTATTTATGACGGACACCAGCCAATCATATTCCAGTGAGGGGGAACACAGGTGCATGCATATTCCATTATACCACTAAAAAAGGCCATTTCTGTTCTGAAAATGGTAACCACCTTAGCATTTAGATCACAGCTATGAAATAAAAGGACGTGAGCGATATCTAAAGAGAAATAAACAATATAGTAATATTATAAATTATTATATTATAACGTACCATATACAAATGTTTGAAGCTACTGAATTGCTTTATTTAAGATAATTTGATTTAATAGCGTTTAAGGTGTATGCAAATTTCGCAAAGGAAAATCAGGAATCGTTGCTTTGATAACAGTTATAGAATCAACGTCTTCTTTTATATTCTTTTTTCCCTTACATCTTCAGCAACTGAATAAAATAAAAATACAGTCGTCCCTCGGCACTTCGCGCTTCGCGTTTGGCTACGATCTACTGCAGGGTTGGAAAAAAAGTTCTTGTCTAGATTTTAGGAGCAGACTTACAGCCGTTCCTTTAGGTGATTGAGACAGTGAAAATAATACAACGCGCGCTCGGTTGTCTGATGTACCTCTGTATTAAAATTACTGTAGGCCTATGTATTCGAGCACCCCCGCAAATCCTTCAACGCCAGGTGCAGCTGCTCGACCACTCCCTTCTGTGTGGACAAGAACTTTTTTCCAGGCCTGTAATTATTCAAAAACCAGGTGTGGTGAAACCAAGGAAATCAGAACTTGTTGTTCACTAATTGGCTATGATAGTGCGTGTGCTATGGATCAAGTGCAGGTGTAGCTGCATGTTAGTACAAAGGAGTCTGTCAACAAAATTGCTTAGAAGATAGTAAATTGACAACAAGGCAATAGTATTTGATTAAAATAAAACCAAATTTTATGTTTAGTAACAAAACCAAAACTACATACAAAAATATTTAGGCAAATAGGATAATTGATTTCAAGGATGTGCTGAAAAGAAAACAAAATTGCGCTGAATAGTCTTTCCAAAGTATAAAGAATGATTATGCAAATGATTTAGACAAGCAGTAACCTTTGTTGTGCAGTACATATCCTCAACACTTTATTATTGAACAAGTTGCATTATTTTCTAGATTCATATTAACCTAGAAAAATAACATGTTTAATGATGAAGTGGTGTACCCGTAAGAACTTTGTGTGGGAGTTTAATGTACAGTAATCATAATATGATATTTGTAACGTCTAATATGTCTTATTTTGTCTAATATATTGGGCAATATAAGTGTAACAGTAACTACAGAGGCGTTTCATCTCTAGAGAGCTTTTATGATTTCAAAAACCGTATTTAAACAGGTTTTCTATGCTCTACGAAAATATTCGATTTATAAATAATCTTACTTCGTGTAAATTCACTTATCGCGGTAGGGTCTGGAACTGATTAATCGCGATAAACGAGAGTCGGGATAATTCCATTAAATAATCTAATTAATATTTTTAAGATTGGGTGAGATGTGAGTATTTAGCTGATATCACCACATAGACTTTATTTTATTGTTCACCCAATCTAAGGCCCAAGAGCCATTTAAGGTAGAGGTTTACTGAATGAGACGGTTGTGAGAGCTTAAAGGTAGGCGAGAGATGTGAAGATTAAGAGGGTATGTACGGTAGATAACGGTTGAATCCGGAGGTTCCGATTGTAGTAGTTGGGCAAGTATCCTCTCGGGTGTCAAGTAACATTTCTGAGGAAGAAGCTGCTTGAGTGAAACTTCTTTTTTACTTACGGGATCCGAAGTGAATGAGGATCAGTTGACGTCGTGTTCATGGCGAGTCCTAATTGTGAGGGTTTGAAATGGTGGAACTAAGGAACATAGTTTGTCTAAACAACTGCAATAGAAATAACCCGATAGGTACAAGAAGCTAGCAAAATTTCATGCTCTAAAGTTATTTCTAATTTGCAAAAAGCCTTCCACGACATTTTGGTTTACAGTCTTTAGCACTAATAGTATTTAAGTATCAATTCGAACTGTTTTTTTTTTTGGTGGGGGGAATTTAGTACTTTGTGAAACTGTTATGGTCCCGGTTAGGACCAAGGAAGAACAACACAAACACAAGAGTAGAAATAACGAAGGTATATTCCACAAAATAATAATACAAGATGTGGAAGGTGTTAGCATGACTGTCAGTCTGGTTTGGAGTGAACTACTATCGGCTCGACTCAATATCTAGCCCCCCCACGAGGGTTGCATATGGCACAAGGCCGAGTTTAATGTGGGTTTCCCGAGCCCGTAGGCTCGGCCAAAAAATGCCTGTAGAAAATTTAAAAACAGAATCGGATTGGTCAACCTCCCCGAACGAGACTCTGCCCTTCGGCGGAGACTCGTCCGGGTTCCTCTCCGCTCAGAGGCAGAGAGTTCGACCGTCAAGCCGAGAAGCTCGGCTTGAATCGGTATCTCGCCCCCCACGAGGGTTGCATGTGGCACAAGGCCGAGTTTAAAGTGGGTTTCCCGAGCCCGTAGGCTCGGCCAAAAAATGCCCGTAGAACCCATATAAACGGGATCGGATTGGTCAACCTCCCCGAACGAGACTCTGCCCTTCGGCGGAGCCTCGTCCGGGTTCCTCTCTGCTCTGAGGCAGAGAGTTCGACCGTCAAGCCGAGAAGCTCGGGTCGATTCGGTATCTAGCCACCCCACCCCACGAGGGTTGTATGTGGAACAAGGCCGATTTTAACGGCAGAGAGTTCGACCGTCAAGCCGAGAAGCTCGGCTTGATTCGACCCTCTCTCTTGAGAGGCGTAGTATACATAATGTTAGGAAGCGTTCATTCTGTAGTTATAGGTAAGGACCCATGACAGAAACACAATCGGCGAGTATTTTAATAAGAGACGAAGAGAAATTTACTCACAATAATGATCTTTGTGATTTTGATAAGCTCCAATGGAAACATTAGTAAATACTTCTCCGTCAAATTCTAGGGAGTCAGCTCTAGAGCCATGAAGCAGAGCAAGAAGCTATTTCTTTTTTGCTTTTTCTGAAAATAGGTGAGCGTCAAACTTTACCGAAGCGATAAAATGAAGACATCATTTTTTGACTAATGGATCGGATACATGAGTTCCTCTCCTCTCGTGCATATATGTGTTTCTCTTGGGGTTTTGAGTGTTATTTTGTTATGTGTAAATTTCCATAGAAAAAAAAATCTGAGCGGAAGTTTCATTTACATCTGGAGTTACGAGTAAAAGGAAGGTTCGCTTTCATGGTGTGTCTTTGCTGTAAAAATCTGTTCTAACCAAATAATTGAGATCATCTGAATATTTGAGAAATGGAATATAATTCATCTTCCTCATGACACCATAAACGGTTTGGGATTTTATCAAAGCTGGAAAGTGAGAATCAAGCATTTCCAGCACATATATGATATCAATACTCCATTTTCCGTCAGATCTGATTTTTGTAAGAGTAAAGCGTAGCAGAGGGAGTCGGATTCTTCCTGGAGGTATGGAGTGAAGCAATTGTTTTTTTTTCCAACATTTTTAGCAACAACTCCTTTATATAAATTTCTCTTGGGGTCTGGAGTGTTGCTTTGTTATGTTGAAATGTCCTTCATAATAAGAATTGCAAAAATAATTTGAATTTTCATATTGCTGAATAAACCTTAGAAACGAATCCCACTTCCGAATCAATTTGAGGCAAATACCGACAGCCTTCGTTCTTATTGACTAGAAAAAAAGATATAAAAAATATTTAATGTCCCGGAGCTACAAGAGGGAAAGACAAATTCATCCATATTGACGATCATTCTGAAGTATTCGCAAAAGTACGCAGGCGCAGGCTTTAAGAAAGCTTTATTCAACTGGGAATACAAGGTTCGCGTATAGTGTTCTTTTATAATAACAGTAAACAGAAATAGCTCTCTCAAAGAGGAGAGTAACAAAACAAGGGGAGACTACTCTTGATTATTGATGACACATCGTATTGCAGAACAAATATTAGAACATTATAGAATGGCAAATAAGAACATTTACAACATTGTTTAAACTTATTGAACTGCTTTATTTACGGCAATTTGACCAATATCACTTTACGGCAGAAGGAAATTTGTCAAAAAAAGAAAAGAAGCGACATTCAATGGGATCATTATTTATATTTTTATTATTTAGGCAAACAAACAATTGAATGAAATAAAACAAATAACATCAAATAGCCAGGGATGATTCCATTAAATAAATTAATATTTAAGATTGTGTGCGATAACAACGTTTTGCTGATATAAATTTGCCTGCTCTAAAGTTATTTCTAATTTGAAAAATTGTATTCCTTATGAAAACACCCAGAATATTTTTGTCTTCACAGGGCTTTTATGTTATTGCCCACCCAATCAAACGCCCAAGAGCTATATTACTGAATTGGGATGGTTGTATGATCCTAAGATGGAGAGGTGCAGATTAAAAGAGTAGATAACGGCTGAACCCAGACTAGAAGAGATTCTGTTTGTAGTTGACGGAGAAGCAGACTCTCGGGGATCTGATCCATAAATTAATAGTTCTGGGGAAGCAGGTGCTTGAGTGAAACTTCCACATCTCTATCTATAAAAGGCAGGATGTGTGTGTGTGTGTGTGTGTGTGCAACGAATGCACGGCCGAAATTTTCGACGGATTTGCACCACAATTTACATGCGCACGCTCCAAGTTAGCGAGAAGGCCAAGACCGACCTTGCATTTCCCAACTCCCATCTATAGTGGAAATAATCGATTTTTTCATTCTTCTACGGCAGTTTTCATGTAGTTTGCGGCCATTTTGTACTGGCCAGAGTGAGAGCCTGGCTTCCACGAATAGGCAAGAAGATTCTATTGGCCAGCATGAGAGCCAACAGCTGACTGACACGAATGTTTACTAGCATGCTAGCATACAAAAAAATCGATAGCTGCATTCGCCACAAGTGGGAAAAATTTAAATCTGCATGGCACTTTACCCCAATTGGCTCATTCGCTTGCTTAAACTCAAAGTTGATTCTGATTCCGCAGAACTGGGTTGGGTGTGAAAAAGTATTTGTTGTTAACATTCTTTTTTCATTCGGTTTTTCCAGTTACGAGTCCTTTTTTAAAGCTGATCGTTTTGTGTTCATTTTGTTTAGTTCTTTTTTCGTAACAGATTTAATGTTTAGTATAGAGCTTAGAAAAAATTCGCAGTGTGAGATAGGCAAGAAGTAACGTATGTAGCAAGGAAGAGCAAAACTATTTTAAGTCAAGTGATAGCGATTGCTGTATGAGTTGTACGATTTTTTAATCAAGCCCGGGCAACGCCGGGCCATGCTGCTAGTTATTAATAGAATACGAAGGGAAATAAGGATAAGTTGACGCCGTGCGCGTGGCATAGTGAATCCTAGCTGTGAAGGCCTGAACTGGTGGGACTAAGGAACCTACTTTGTCTAAACATTTGCCATGGAAATAACGCTAGAATTTCGTCTGTGGGGGAAAGAGATTTGCAGAGTGGGAAATAATTCATCACCCAGAAGGCTACGTAATCGCTTTTGAGTTCTGTCAAGAGTGGACAGTGAGAACTGAGCAGCACTTGTTCTCATATAGCAGCAAAGAGAGAGCATGGCGTTTTCATTAAGTGAATTTAGGTAACAGCTGTAACCGCTTTTTCAGAAATTGGCGTTTTGTCACCTCCAGCGTTTTAACAAGGGACGAAGAGAAGTCTTATCCAAAATGGCGATCTTTATGATTCTGACACGTTCAGTATGTCGCTATCGAGCGAGTGTTTGACGTTATTTCAACGACTGCCTAATCTATTTGTGTATCAATGTATCAGCTGTAGTCAAAAGCGCTATTCAATGTCCTTATTGCATGAAAAAAAAAAAATAACAGCAGAAATATATTATTAAGTGTATGGAGAGATTCAGCAATCACGGTGATCATTATAATTTTAACAAGTTCAGTAAGCCGGTTAAAATGGCTGTGTTGACATTGAGAGATAGAGAGAGAAAGAGAGAGTGAGTGTGTGTGAGAGAGGAGGGAGGAGAGGAGGAAAGGAAGAAGAAAAAAAATACACAACTAAAGAAGACATAGAAAAAATGGCGGAATGTTTTGTAGAATCGATCAACACAGCCGTGGTTCTTCCTCTGTCGAAAGAACCACGGAAAAAAAAAGGAAGGCTGAAATAACACGTAACAGAAGGGGGGAAACAGTGCTTAGATCTACAGGGGATGGGGAGTTATGGGGAGTCATGATCGCCCACGTCGAGAACGGACACGGCATATAAAAAGAAAAGATGTACACGACAAGATTGCGAAAATTGCTGTATAGATAGATTTGTTTTTTGTTCTTTTTTGTAGATTTATAGAATAAAATCCGCATAAAATATGTAGTTTATATATTATATTAAAGTTTGTAATAAAAAAGAAATCTTTTTTAGATTCGTGGAAAGAGAATTCGCCAGAAGAGTCATAAAAATATATATAAAGATATGAATCTTCTAACTCGCTACTATCGCACTCGTTAATGGGGCGTTTGGTGTAACATTCGGAGTTACTTCTCCAGTTGTCATTTAGTATTTAGCAAGTGTGTCACCGACAGTTTAAAAAGGTACACTGCGTCCATCTTGCTCGAAAAAAAAAGGAAAAAAAAAGCCATTATATTCTAGAGTTAAAAAAAAGTCTTATTTTTTTTTTCTTGAACACCCTGCTGCAAAATGATAAAAGTAATATTAACCATTTTTCTTGCAAGGAAGCATACAATTAGCTAAATGCTTGTCATGAGTGTGGACACCGGCATATTTGATTTTGACGTTAAAATATGTGCAAAAAAGTGAGAAAAATCTGACGATAATATATATATATATATATATATATATATATATATATATAAACGACTTTAGAAGAAAAAAGACATCTTTGCTATTAGATAACATGAAAATGGTGCTAGAAGATATTTACCAAACTCACCTCGCGGTCAGATTTGGCACAAGGCCGATTTTAATGCGCGAAGAACCGGGTAACTGTCTACAATCACCAGACAAGACTCTGCCCTTCGACATAGCCTCGTTTGGGTTCCTGTCTGCCCGGAGCCAGAGAGTTTGACAAGCACACTTGGAAGTGAATCCCGGTGAAGATATTCACTAATCTCCCCACGCAGTCAGATGTGGCACGAGGCTGAATTTAATTTGAGGTGAACCGACCCCATAGGCTGGGTAAAAAATTCCACGTAGACCCCGTATAAACAGGGTCGGGTAGCTTTCTACAATCCACAGACGAAACTCTGTCCTTCGACATAGCCTCGTCTGGGTTCCTGTCTGCCCGGAGCCAGAGAATTTGACCATCACACTTGGAAGTGAATTCCCAACTGGAAGATATTCACTAACCTCCCCACGCGGTCAGATCTGGCTAAAGGCCGAATTTAATGTGGGGGTGAACCGAGCCTGCAGGCTCGAGCAAAAATTCCCCGTAGACTCCGTATACACAGGGTCGGGTAGGTGTCTGTAATCCCCAGACGAGATTTTGCCCTTCGACATAGTCTCGTCTGGGATCCTCTCTGCCCGGATCCAGAGAGTTTGACAAGCACACTTTGAAGTGAATTCCCAACTGGAAGATATTCACTAACCTTACCACACGGTCAGATGTGGCAAAAGGCCGAATGTACTGTGGGGTGAACCGAACCCCTAGGCTCCGGCAAAATTTTCCTGTAGACTCCGTATACACAGGGTTGAGTAGCTGTCTAGAATCCCCAGACGAGATTCTGCCCTTCGACATAACCTCGTCTGGGTTCCTGTTTTCCCGGAGGCAAAGATTTTGACCAAGCATACCTTAGGAAGAGAATTCAACAGTGAAGACATTCACTAACCCAACGCGGTCAGATGTGGCAAAAGGTCGAATTTAATATGGTTGTTGTTTGATCTGGGTTTTCATTTGCACGGGACTTTTTTTTTTGCTCGCTACAGCCTTGGCTCTTTTGATTGCAATCTGGTTCTCTGTTGGCGGAGATTTCTTTTTGCGAGGCATACTGCTGCCGTATGCAATAGGCAACAATAAACTACAGAAGAACTAAAAATTGATCTCTGCATTTAAGTATTGCATTAATATTTAAGCTTACCTTTTAAAAGTTTAACGATAATTCTTCTGTCACCACGTAATTTGAAGACAATTTGATAGGTCCTTACTTTCCGTACAAACAATTATTTTTATTTCACGAGCGACTTTCACTGGCTTTCACAATTACAGTGTAACCCGGATATAAGAGAGTTGTCGGGACCGGAGAAGAAGTCTCTTATATCCGGGTTTGGTCTGTTATATATACATTAACACAGGCTCTAATTTGGGACCAGAGAAAATCTCTCTTATATCAGGGTCTCTTATATCCGGGTTACACTGTAATTTCAGTTATTCTCAAATTTATTTTCAAGCTATAAAAATTGTTATCGTACAAGAATATTCGTCGCAAAAAATCACGTAAAAAATCGCCGAAGATAATCGCGGTAATGAAAATTTGGGAATCCAAAATTTCAGAATTGCTGAGTCTTGATCCGGCCCGGGATGTTTTTAATTTGCTCACGGAGTTGGCCTGATTCCAAAATGGTATGATGTGTTGGGCTACGGCCCTTAGGAGTAAAATTGGAAAAGTGTGACAAACTGATATTTGCATTTATTTATACAGATATATAGGTTCGTTTATCGTCCGATTCAACCACCCCACCCTTTGAGCTTTTGAACAAGAGGAGATGTTTATCTCTTGTTTCCTTTTTAGGATTGCATTTCCGGTTCCTTCTAAAGTTTTTTTCATTCTCTTTTATGCCCAGTAGTACCTTGCGTCTTAGTGGCATTATCGCCTTGCTTGGGGTGAATTGATTAAAAAAAATATCAATACTGTTAAACGCTTCAAGAATTAAGCAGTGATTTTCTACTGAACTTTCTCGATTTCTTATTTAAAATCTGAACAGACATTGTATGGCCCTTTTTTTTGAGATGCCACAGAACGTTGCGCAAATTAATTTGCTGATGACGCTTGATTTCATTTTTGGGCGGGAAGCTAGTTATCTTTTCTTGCAAGGTCGTCTTTAAGGTCATTATATGCTTGAAAGGTCATTTCATAGCAGATCGCGTTGAGTTTATTAACTATCAGATAGTTAATGTCAAAAAAGAAATGTCAGAATTATTTAATGTCAAAGAACGGAGACAAAAGAGAAAATAATTAATTGTAACACCGGTTTATTAAGAAGTTGTTTGTTTTTTTTTCGTAGTGTTTGATTTAAAAGTATAATGAATAAGATAAAAAACGCGTTTATGATCTTTACTTCATTTACTGTATATCTAAACTAAAGATATGGCTAATGTCAACAATGGCGACCACCCCTCCGGTGTTTGTATTTAAAATGTTTTTTTTTTTGTTTTTTTTTTTTGCTGAGTAAGTTTATTTTGTTAGCTAAAGTTTTCAGATGATATACCTAGAAAAATGATTTGGATAAGTATTAATGTTTTTGTCTTTTCAGTGAATGTGGTAATCAAAAAACAGCTTTCCAAACCCAATTCAGGTACACGTCACGCCGAGCATTATTTTTCCCTCCTTACTGACACAAGCCGAACCTTTATCATTTGGTTTATTGAAAAATTTTATACGAGAGCGGGAAAGCGCACGCGCATGCGTGCGAGGGAGAGAGAGAACGAGAGAGAGAGGAGGGGAGGGATAAAGATAATAGATATACTGATAGATATACTGATAGATAATAGATATACTGAGTGAGAGAGAGAAATAAATAGAGAAAACGAGAGAGAGAGAGAGAGAGAGGAAGTATAAAGAAAGGAAAAATCGAAAAAGAGAGAGAGGGAGGGATAGATAGAGATAGGACGAGATCCTAAAAGAAAGGAATAGATAAATATAAATGAGTGAGTGAGTGAGAGAGAGAGAGAGAGAGAGAGAGAGAGAGAGAGAGAGAGAGAGAGAACGAAAGAGAGAGATGAGGGTGAGGGATAAAGATAATAGATAGATATACTGATAGATGATAGATATACTGAGTGAGAGAGAGAGAGAAATAGGTAGAGAAAACGAGAGAGTGAGAGAGAGAAGAAGTATAAAGAAAAGAAAAATAGAAAAGAGAGAGGGAGTGAGGGATATATAGAGATAGAACGAGATCTTAAAAGAAAGAAATAGATAAATATAAATGAGTGAGTGAATGAGAAAGAGAGAGACAGAGACAGAGAGACAGAGAGAAAGCGAGAATGAATGAGAAATAGATAGGGAGTGAGAAAGAAAGAAAGAAAGAAAGAAAGAAAGAAAGAAAGAAAGAAAGAAAGAAAGAAAGAAAGACACGAGTGTGAGAGAGAAAGATTGAGAGATTGATAGAAGTACTAAGTGAAAAAGAAATAGAAAAAGAATGTGATAGACATAGATACTGAGTGAGAAAGAAAGAGATAGAGAAGGTGAAAGAGAGTGTGAGGGAGAAAGAGATAGTGGGAAATAGAGATTTTGAGAGAGGGAGAGAGAAGAGGAGGCATTAGAGAGAGAGAGAGAGAGGAAGAGAGAGAGAGAGAGAGAGAGAGAGAGAGGAGAATGAAAACTTTTTTTTTTATTGATGTTAGCATAAATCAGGATAATATGTGTTTACTCAGCGAGCCAAATATGAAATGATATCTAGGAACTGATGATAATAACTTGTTTCAACCTCAACAGTAAAGCCAACGAGGGAAACGTAATGTAAATACAGAAACAAGAATGAAAAGAACGCAGGGCGAATGAGAGGCCAGCGTCTCTGTTATTTACAGACGCAGGGACACGAATAATGGCTGGGGGGGGGGGATAAAAAAAATAACCCCGATAAAAGAGACAAACAAGGCGAATAAAATCTGACTGGAGGTAAAAAGGGATAAAAATGATGGGACTGGCACTTTAACAAAAGATAAAACATTTCAAAGCGAACAAGTAGCATTCGGAGAGAAGGAACGTCAATTTTCAAAGATAGATAGATAGATAGATAGAGAGAGAGAGAGAGAGAGAGAGAGAGAGAGAGAGAGAGGGGGGATGAGAAAAAGTGAGGAGTATAGAAGGAAAGAGAGATACAGATTGAGAGAAAGAGAAGAAAAAAAAAGGACAAAGAGAGGGAGAGAGATAGAGAGAGAGAGAGAGAGTGATAAATTTAGAGAAAGAGAAGGAGAAAACGGACAGAGAACGAGAAAGAGAAACTGAAACACAAAAAAGAAAGAGCGAAATAGAAAGATAGAGAGAAAAAGAGTGAGAGAAAGAGAGAGTGAGAGATAAAGAAGAAAAGGACAAAGAGAGAGAGAAATTGAGAGAAAGAGAAAGGGGGAGAACGGAGAGAGAATAAGAAAGAGAAACCAGGAATAAAACACAGAAAAAGAAAGAAAGAAAGAAAGAAAGAGTGAGAGAGAGAGAGAGAGAGAGAGAGACAGAGAGAGAGAGAGAGAGAGAGAAAAAGAAAGGGAGAAAACGGAGAAAGAATGAGAAACAGAAAGAGAAACAGAGAATGAAACACAAAAAAAGAATGAGCGAAAAAGAAAGAGAGAGAAAGGGATAGAGAGAGAAAGCGAAAGTGAGAGAAATAAATAAAAAAAGACAGAAAGACAGAAAGAGTAAGATAGATAAAGAAAGTCAAAGTGAAAAGAAAAAAGAAAAGAGGGAGAAAGAGAAAGAGAGAGAACGCAGAGGAAAAGAAAAAGAGAACACAGGAGTGAGAGACAGAGAAAGAGAAAGAGAGAGATATAAAAGGATGGTAAAGAGAGTAAGCGAATGAGAGAAAAACGATAGAGAGAATACAGCAAGTGCCGGAGAAAATGAATATTTACTTAGATTTACAAAGCTTATCTAAGTCTGGCACAAGGATATGATAGGGATATTATTCTTACTATACTATCAATAGTATGCAGTGATAGGATACTAAATAGCGTTCAACAAACAAATGCTGTTCCATGTTCTGAAACTAGTTACAAAAATTCTTCATCTCTTGATATTGCATACTATTTCATTCTTCATCGGAAACAAATGTATGATAAATTGCCATTCGCTATTGTAAACATTCCTCTACAGGATGCTCTAAATATTTTCAGTCTGGTTATGGTCGAATGATCAAGATGGCTACTACATCAGATAAGGTTCTTTGAAACCCATGTTATTAAGATATTCGCTAATTTTACGTTTCGAATCTGATGGAACATTGTCCTGCACAAAAATAATTTTTTCTTTTGCTGAAAGCGTTGGTCTTGAAATACATATGTAAATAAAAAAAAAAAAGAAGACGAAATTCTTTTAAAAACGACACCCGTAAATGAAAAATCATTCGGATATAGAGATACATCATTCTTATTTACATTATTCAGACTATTGTCCTCATCTTTGTCGCCATATTTTGTAATACCTCATCTCAGAAATATAGACAAATACTGAAAGGCCGAAACGTTGTAATAAATATGGCGACAAAGATGAGGACAATAGTTCGAATAATGTAAATAGTGTACATAATACCTCATCTCAGAAATATAGACAGATACTGAAGGGCCGAAACGTTGTAATAAATATGCAGAAAAAGATGAGGACAATAGTCCGAATAATGTAAATAGTGTACATAACACCCCATCTCAGAAATATAGACAGATACTGAAAGGCCGAAACGTTGTAATAAATATGGCGACAAAGATGAGGACAATAGTTCGAATAATGTAAATAGTGTACATAATACCTCATCTCAGAAATATAGACAGATACTGAAGGGCCGAAACGTTGTAATAAATATGCAGAAAAAGATGAGGACAATAGTCCGAATAATGTAAATAGTGTACATAACACCCCATCTCAGAAATATAGACAGATACTGAAAGGCCGAAACGTTGTAATAAATATGGCGACAAAGATGAGGACAATAGTTCGAATAATGTAAATAGTGTACATAATACCTCATCTCAGAAATATAGACAGATACTGAAAGGCCGAAACGTTGTAATAAATATGGCGACAAAGATGAGGACAATAGTTCGAATAATGTAAATAGTGTACATAATACCTCATCTCAGAAATATAGACAGATACTGAAAGGCCGAAACGTTGTAATAAATATGGCGACAAAGATGAGGACAATAGTTCGAATAATGTAAATAGTGTACATAATACCTCATCTCAGAAATATAGACAGATACTGAAAGGCCGAAACGTTGTAATAAATATGGCGACAAAGATGAGGACAATAGTTCGAATAATGTAAATAGTGTACATAATACCTCATCTCAGAAATATAGACAGATATTGAAAGGCCGAAACGTTGTAATAAATATGGCGACAAAGATGAGGACAATAGTTCGAATAATGTAAATAGTGTACATAATACCTCATCTCAGAAATATAGACAGATACCGAAAGACCGAAACGTTGTAATAAATATGGCGACAAAGATGAGGACAATAGTTCGAATAATGTAAATAGTGTACATAATACCTCATCTCAGAAATATAGACAGATATCATTCTTTCCGAATAAAAATATTCAGTTGCAAAACTCGGAATTATCGTATGAGGGAATTAATCTGAGCTGTAACCTTAACATTCTCTTAAACTCGTAATGTGCACATGACTTTACTATCTATAATCAGGGCCGGCGCGTCTTACTCCAGAAACCACCAACCGGGGGCGGGGTGCTATTTTGGGGCCCCATTGTGGCTTGTGATATTTTTTTCAGCATTGTTTTATGGCCATCCGCCTTTTTCAAAAATTATTTTTAAACTGACGTTATATTGTGAGTCATCAACTAACTTCTTTTGTGTGCTGTATCCTTTCAGGACGTAGGCGATCATGGCTCTCCACTTTCTCCTATCCCTTGTAGCTTTCAATAAGTTTCGTCCCTCTGTCACGTTCTGTCATCCACTTAGTCAATCCAGCAAGGTATGCCATGCGTTGCTTTCCCCTGTCCCTCTTTCCGTCTATTCGACCTGTGAGTATCACATTCTCCAAGCCCTCCTTTCTCATTACGTATCTCAGAAATTTCATCTGCTTCTTCCTTATGTCAAGTATTAAGCTTCTTCCTTGTTTGCATCCTCTCCAAAACCTCATCGTTGGTCACACGTTCGGTCCATGATATCCTCAGCATCCTTCTGTAGAACCATACCTCCGTCGCCTCGAGTCTCTTCTTAATCTTTCAGGAGACCGTCCAACATTCGCTGCCGTAAAGAAAGACAGATATCACGTAGCAACTCAGTACTCTTTTCTTTGTTACCAAAGAGATCCTCCTGTCTTTGCCCAGCTTTCGAAATACGTCCTTGGCGATCCCAATACATCTACGGGTACACATCGGGCATCTGCATGGTCGGTGAGGTGCGTACTACGCAGGAAACTTAGATGAATTTAGAGCCCCAAAAGGGCTAGTTTCAGCATTGATTTTTTGCTTTTAGTACTTTTTTTTTTCTACCTAAGTTATATATCCTTTTTTTTTTTTAATTTCTAGAAAGATAAAACCAAGAAAATGATCGCTTAAAAAATAAAAACGCTTAAAGATTTGTAGACATGAAAAAATTTCCCGAAAACTGAAATACTATTTTTAAAACAAAATTTTAATACAATCCCGCTTGTGTCGTGTTGAAATCTTTGTAAAACATTTTTTCAGACGAGATGCGTTGGTGATTAATCCTTCATGGAAATATAAAAATTTGCAACATTTTTTTCGAATAAAATTTATGAAAATGTTTGTTGGTTATTACAAATAGAATAACATTTTCCCAGATGTTTTTAAATAAAAAAAAAATTAAAAAAAAATCTATTTGTTATAAAAGTAGATAATTATTGAATATGTACTTAAATTTTCATTTACCAGATTTTTGGTAATTCAAAAAAAAAAAAAAAAAGAAAAACAAAACAAGAACCCCCCCAAAAAAAAGTTACCACTACCCGCAATTTTCCTTCGAAGGTTTATGGCACCCAGTTTGGGAAACATTGAAATCGACATGTAGCAGAGAGAGGGGACCTATATCAAAGTTTCGGGTGTGGTGATGTTTCAGCGTGATATGGCTGTAACTTATAATAAACATGAGAAAGAGACAGCGATTGACATAACATTTTAATATCTGAATATAATAGCTATCAGAGAAGAGCGTAGAGCGCATAATGAGGAAAGAGGGCGTAGAAATTTTGATACTCAAAAGGCAGATTGAAGGCAACGGGAACAGAGGAAGAACAACGTATAACCTGCCTAGCGAGATTGTGCAAACGGATGACAGAAAAGGGTTTAGGAGAGATAATTAATGAATATGTACTTAAAGTTTACTTAATAATGAGGAAAGAGGGCTTAGAAAATTTGATACTCAAAAGGCAGATTGAAGGCAACGAAAACAGAAGAACAACGTATAACCTGCCTAGCGTTATTGTGCAAACGGATGGCAGAAAAGGGTTTAGGAGAGATAATGAATATGTACTTAAATTTTACTTAATATTGAGGAAAGAGGGCTTAGAAAATTTGATACTCAAAAGGCAGATTGAAGGCAACGGGAACAGAGGAAGAACAACGTATAACCTGCCTAGCGTTATTGTGCAAACGGATGGCAGAACAGGGTTTAGGAGAGATAACAAAAAGACAACCTTTATTAAGGGCAACAAAGGGCTGGAAATTGTTGTGATCAATGATTGCCAATATTCTTAAGGAACACGGCAATCATAGAAGATTTTTTTAAAATTCCCCCGCCCTTGTTGTGTCATGCTAGTATAGCTTTCAAAATCCTGAACTAAATGTGCGATTTGGGTGTTTGAGTCTATGTTGTTCATTGAAGTAAATGTTTCTTGTCTCGTAACTTTTAATCATGTTTTTGTTCTAATTCAACGAGTATTACATTTCCAGCATTATCGCTCATCAAAATGTAGTTTATTTTGCAGTCACATGCAACGTGATAGGTTCTGATCTGGCATCTTGTCTACAGTCAACATCTCACAGACGTGCTGTGGCTTCCATCTGTCTTTTCTAAAAACGTTTTCATGGCAACTGCTCTGACGAGCTACTTTCACTGGTAACCACACTGCATGAATTTAAGCGTGGTACTAGGTTGGCGTATCGGTCCCACCCTTTCACTGTCGAAACAGTTAAACGTAACAGCCTCTTCTACTCTAACAGCTTCTTCACTCGCACTTCCCGACAGTGGAACTCCCTTCCTCTTACTTGCTTCCCTGATAGCTATAATATTCAAATATTCAAATGTAATGTCAATCGACATCTTCTGATACCTTGATATTGATCCCTGTCCTTCTCTTTATCCTTTCCTCAAATACCCTTCTATATTCTCATTCTGGAACCTCTTGCGTGCAATTGGCACTCCCGCCTTGCTTGGGGTGAAATGCTTAAAAATATTCTATTAGAAATATGTCTTATCAATTGCGCTCAGTGCATATTTGATAATTCTTTGGTTAGATGAACCTCTGCCCTCATGTGCCGCTTTTTTTTTGACTTAATTGTGTGTAGCTTAATTATCATTTACCCTGTTATTCATGTTGAAACAGGACTCGTTGCGTCTGCCCCGATTAATGTTCTCAGCTGACATAATGTAGAAAGACTACATTGAATCTATTGCTAGGATAGCTGCTAAGAAAGTTGGTTCACTGTGTTGTGTGAGATAATTTTTCTCTCCAGAATCTATCTTAAATATCTATAAGTCTACCATTCGTCCATGCTTAGAATATTGCCGCCATATATAGTCCGGTTTCCCTGCTATTTACCTGGAGCTCCTTGATAAAATCTAAAGAAGAATCAGCAATATTATCGGTCCTGGTCTGGCATCTCGGCTTTAGTTATGTTTCCAACAGCCGTAATGTTGCCTCTCTATGTCTTTTCTATGAATACTTTCATGGTAATTGTTCGGGTGAGCTTTTCACTATCGCATTGTAAATACTCATTGGAGTTGGTTTTCTAAATTGATTTTATTCCCCTCTCCCCACAGACAATTGAATATTGAGATTGATATTTACCGTTTTAATATTGATATTGACATTTACCGTTTAAATGTGTCAATGTCTGCTAACTCACTCATGTCTTCTCTCTCCCCACTCACTTCTTCACTTCGTTAATTTACTTATGTTTAATACGGCCCGTCAAAAATGTGTAAATTTTCTTTTCATTTTTTGTTTGGAAGTAAAGCCTGATGATGCGCAGTCCTTTTAAAAGGGCTGTGGTGAAATAATTTATTACATGGAACCTTAAAGTGGTCTGTTTTTATTTAAATTATTTGCTCTGGATTTACATTGAGCTCTCTGGATTTTATCCTTCTTAGGTTTACCCATACGGATTACCTAGTTTTTCATAAACTATATATATATATATATATATATATATATATATATATACACAAGTATAGGATTGGTGTATACAGAATAAATTCCAATAACCAACAATTACTATTCTTAAAAGAGTGCTCAATACAGAGTAGAGCATAATGGCTATTTTTGTAGAGATTTTATAACATATTTATGTTATAATTTTTAAATAAATAATTTTATATATATATATATATATATATATATATATATATATATATATATATATATATATATATATATAATGTTGATTTTGTTTAGAATCTTTCTTTTCGTTTGCCAGAATATCACAGGCTTAAAAGCCGCTTCTTTTGGGAGATCGATTTTCATATTCATCACCGAACGAAAATTGAGTTTTCTTTTCTGTGACACGCAACTCCGAGGTCATTTTCGGAATTTTGTCCAAGACTTCATGCGGTAGACCTGGCATGCAAGAACAGAACAAATCTTGCTGGAAACCATATCAACTTTCTTGGAGAGGGTCATATATGCAGATGGCATCTACGTCTGATATTTTATAGAAAGCCTCGCACCACAGATTCATGCAATTATTCTGCGCAATAAAGCTTTACTGCCGAACGCTTACGAAAATAAAAACCGTTTCTGACAAAACATTCACCTGCCATTTTCCTGGTTGCCTTTAAAATCTCATGAAAAGAAATGATGACTTGGCTGTAGTAGGTGATTAATGGCGAACTCCTCCCTTGATGTTGCTTTCAAAAACTTGGCATCGAGTCCATATTAGCTATCCACAGGCTGGAGATATGTGATGTTCTTGGGTGGGATTGATGCACTAAGAAACAATAAGAAATGTAGATATTTTTGTTATACAAAAGCTTAATGCCAAGCTCGTAATTTTGACAAAAAATAATGAATTAATTTCATTTTTTATAATCATATCACCCCGTGCAAGCCAGTAAAGCTATTAAGACATAGGGAGTTACTGAGTGTGAAAGAATAATAATAAAAAAAAAATATTATCAAGAATCGAGAACATTTGAGGAGTATCTGTCTATATTTTTGAGATGAGGTATATGTACATTATTTACATTATTCGGACTATTGTCCTCATCTTTGTCGCCATATTTATTACAACGTTTCGACCGTTGTATGCTCCGGCCTTCTTCAGGTGGTTGAAATGTCGAACTGAACCCTTTATTTCGCTCACTGGGGTAGACTGTTCTAGTTCCACGTGCCATGTTTTAATGGATGTCAGTTATCAGATATCTCCTGTTAATTTTCCCTCTGAAAGTTCTCCACTGCCTTAACCGGGTATTGAACTCACACTCTTTGGGTCCTCAAGGACACATGACACAGTGGATAAAGGCGTTGGTTAGATCCAGTGACAGAACCCAAAGAGTGTGAGTTCAATACCCGGCTAAGGCAGTGGAGAACTTTCAGAGGGAAAGAAGAGTAATCACGAAGACAGTAGATAACGATTGACATTGAATTAAATTTTTGAATTTTAAAGTTGACTGGAAAGCATGGAGCTAGAAGAGAGTTTCACAAGCGAGAAGCGCGAGAGAAGAAACTCTTAGGATAGAACTTACGGTTATATTAAGCCAGTTCCACTGTAAATTGAGGTGTCTTTGCCGCCGACCTCGTCCAGAGACTAAATTCATAAAGCCTCGGTATCACAGCGAAAAGTTCATCTGAACAGTTACCATGAAAGTATTTATAGAAAAGGCAGAGGGGAGTTATATTAAGGCGGTAAGAATGAAACTGAAGCCGAGATACCATGTTAAGACCAATAATATTGCTGGTTCTTCTTTGGATTTTTATCAAGAAGCTATAGATATACAACAGAAGAACCAGGCCAGATGTAGTAGCAATATGCACAGCATAGACGAATATAGATATGTAAGATAGATTCAGGGGGAAAAATTGTCTAGCCCGACAGAGTGAACCAACTTTCTTAGCAATGGACTTAATATAATCTTTCCACATCATGTTAGACGAGAATGTTAGCCCGAGAAATTGCAACGGGTCACTCTTGTGGTGGTTAGTATCAGCCATGATAATGGGTGGCAGGAGCGTGTATTTCAGGCGATTGATAGAGATAAGTTTTATTTTGATGCCAGTTTCATTATTTTGTCGATATACAGGTATACCTCACCCTACGTCGTTAATTGCTTCCAGCGATCACGACTTCGGTCGAAAAACGACTTAAGCCGAAATAACCACGCTACAATCGGCAAATAAGCACGCCTCATTGCCTGAATACTGTACGTACATATAATAAATACTGTATTTAAGATATGTACGTACAGTATTCATAATAAATTAATAAATTTCCACCTTATCGTCCAGCGATATAGCCTTACGCTTAGCATTAGCACTTGCACTGTGACTTTTCTCCAGAGCCATGGGCAAAAATGTATTCTAAATCACAATTGAAATGTAATTGAAAGAACGTCAACGGCAGAGCACAGATGTAAACAAATCTGAATTCAAAACCAGTATTGGAGCAGAAAACAACTCACGAGTACCGCCTGTCGACAGGAATTTGAAATAAAAACATCTGCTGAATATACCTTATTATGCTAATTTTTTTGTTTTTGATGATTATATGATATGCCTGACGATCGCATAGGAAGAGTTTGTCTGACGATCGCAAAGAGCGTAAAACCCAGGGTCACAAACTCGCATCAATCCAGCTAAATATGTTAGTCACTAAGTACCGGGCATATATAAAAATTGCATGCATATATATATATATATATATATATATATATATATATATTATTTTTACCTTTATTTCAATATGATTTTATGTGCT
Source organism: Acanthosepion lycidas (assembly GCA_963932145.1). NCBI lineage: Eukaryota > Metazoa > Mollusca > Cephalopoda > Sepiida > Sepiidae > Acanthosepion > Acanthosepion lycidas. The sequence goes on from OZ010591.1 coordinate 32,537,462, forward strand.
TTTTTTGTTATTTTAGTGTTTCGTCGTTTCTAATATTTTTAACGGCCGACGTAGCCTCGAGTAAAACTATCCAAGGCGATCTGTCTATATTTCTGAGATGAGGTATTATGTACATTATTCGGACTATTGTCCTCATCTTTGTCGCCATATTTATTACAACGTTTCGGCCGTTGTACGCTCCGGCCTTCTTCTGGTGGTTGGAATATCGAATTGAACCCTTTATTTCGCTCACTGGGGTGAACTGTTTAATGGATATCAGTTATCTCCTTCTGAATGTTCTCCACTGCCTTAGCCGGGTATTGAACTCACACTCTTTGGGTCCTGTCACTGGATCTAACCAACGCCTTTATCCACTGTGCCGTGTGTCCTTGCAAATAATAGACCAAAGGCGAGTTTTACTTTTCCATATAATATTTCAGAAAAACCGACGTATCTTAACTCGAAACGACTTAAGTATCACTGTGCTTGTTATATAGAATTGGGGACTAAAATGTTACTTTATTAAGACACACACGTACACATGCAGACTCACACAGAGCAACTGCTTGTTTTGTTTTTTCCCCAAGTAAAAAAAATGGCGATTTGGCAAACATTGACAATTTTCACATTCACTGAATTCTTTTTGGTTGGTGGGGTGCGTTATGAACTAACGAAAAGACTTTGAACAACTTTGGTAAGTAAAAAGCCGGGGTAGGCTGTTCTAAAAAATCGATTCAATTTTTTGTATATCATGATGTATGCTTTTGGGGTTTAGTTAATCAGCGCGAGACAAATTCGATTCGGTAGATTTAAAACGAAAATCATGATTTCCCTGGCAGTAATTTTCCATCTTTATTTTTTTATGTTTCATCCTTATAAAAATGAACGATGACGTTGATATTAAAATGAAAATAAGAATGTCCTCCTCATATATATAGGCTTACTGCTATATGACGTTCAAACAACGGTTTTCACACGATCATCGAAAATAAGCAACATTTAGCCTGGTCAGTATCTAGATGGGGGACCGCTTAGGGTTACCCGGTGCTGTAAGCTTGGGGGTGTGGTTAGTATAAGGGGCTCATTGGTTCTTGTACGATCATCGAAGTTAAGCAACGACAAGCATGGTCAGTACCTAGATGGGTGACCGCTTGGGAATACGAGGTGCTGTAAACTTGGATGTGTGTGTGGCATAAGGAGGTTATTGCCATATGACGTTGAAACGCTGGTTCTAGTACGATCACCGAAGTTAAGCAACGACAAGCCCGATCAATATCTAGATGAGGGACCGCTTAGAGATACCCGGTGCTGTGGGCTTGGGTATTTGGTTAGTATAAGGGGGTTACTGGTTCTCGTACATTCACCGAAGTTAAGCAACGACAAGCATGGTCAGTACCTATTAGGTTGGTGCAAAAATAATGACGTAATAAAGTCGTTTTTTAACGTCAATAAACGACATTATTACGTCATTATTTTTGCACCAACCTAATAGATGGGTGACCGCTTGGGAATACGAGGTGGTGTAAGCTTGGATGTGTGTGTGGTATAAGGGGTTTATTGCCATATGACGTTGAAACGCTGGTTCTTACGATCAGCGAAGTTAAGCAACGACAAGACCGATCAGTGTCTAGATGGGGGCCCGCTTAGGAATACCAGGTTGTATAAGATTAGATGTGCGGTAGTATAAATGGCTTACGTCCATATGACGTTGAAACACCGGTTTTCGTAGGATTACCGAAGTTAAGCAACGTCAAGCTTGGTCATTACCGATATGAATGATCGTTTAGGAATACAAGTTGCTGTAAGTTTTGATTTGCGGGGGGTCTAATAGATAACTGATTGGAATTTGAAACTGGCGTGCTGAGTTCCAATTTCAGTCAGTTTTGTTATATTCACTAACGCCCGAATATCCTTAGAAAAATATGAATACGCCTCTCCTTCCCCCTGCTAATGGTTAATTAGTAAGACATGTATTAATAAATCATTATTACCTCCCGAAAATTCTTAAATCTAAAAATAATTTCTGGCTCTGAATAACCTTCAAAATCTTGATAAGCTGTAAAACGCATACACACACATATATAAAAACACACACACACGCAAACTAATATATATATATATATATATATATATATATATATATATGTCTATATACACACACAAATACATATATATATATATATATATATATATATATATATATATATATATATATATAGATGTTTCATTAAATAATATAGACAAGTTTTGTCTATTTATTTTATGTAAATTCTTTCTATAACGTCTGATAAGCTTAATAACATTATCATTAAACGAAGAAAGATAATCACAATATTGATTCATATTTATTTAATCTAATATATATATATATATATATATATATATATATATATATATATAACGTGTGTAACAGAAAAATTGCCCAAACAGTGTGACAGCATAATTGTCCATCCTAAAAACTGTTTAATATCTAAAAAAAAACCCAAAATAAAACACTAAACTAATTGAATTTCTTTTTTTTTTTCAGATATGACGTCCAGCCATCTTGACACCATTTGTCGTAATAATCACAGAAAATCCATTTGTGTTATTCAGTTAAAAAGACGGCAGATTAAAATTGTTTTGTGTCAGACATATTGTCCTCACAATTGAGCAATAGAGATGAAAAAGATCATTTAGTAATGGTGCCAAGATTCATACTCTGGCTTCCATCTTCAAAGTCTATTCAAGAACCATCAAGAGAACGGTGAATAAGTTTAAATAAGAGGGAACAGTAGAGAGGAAACTGGATCAGGAGGTTACAACAGGAAGAGGGATCATCATTTCAACTTAGAGCTAAAAAGATCAATTAGAAAAGATCCAACTTAATCCATAAGACGTTTGGTACGTGAGAGAGGAGTTTCAGCTATAACAGTCCAAAGAGTAGTGAAAAAAGACTTGAAAGTGGATTAGTACATAAAACCTGTGAGGCGCTTTGTTACTCCAGGACAGAAAGTTAAAAAGTTAGAGTGGGTGAAGATCATCTTGAATAACTTATAAAATGATCCTGGAATATATATATATATATATATATGAAGAAATATAGTCTTAAGATGTGCTATATTTATGGGATAAAAAAAAACAAAAAAAAAATCAAGCCAAATAATTTAACCCAAATAAATAAATAAACGACTTGCGGTAAAATAACCGCCAAAACAGACTACCCACAATGCACCACTGACCCGTATATATAAATAGCCGAGAAAAATAACAGCACTCGTCGTCTGACGATTGCATCTAGCATAAAACAGACTGTCGACTCTAAGTGTTGACTTCTATGTTCACTTTTATATACATATATATATATATATATATATATATATATATATATATATATATATATATATATAAACTTTATTGATACTTAGCTATGATTAATTAATGATGAACATGTCATTTTTGCTTATGATCGAATTCATCGCGATCCTTCTTTTAAGATTGGAGAGTAATTATACATTAGAGTCCAATAGAGTTATAAAAACTTCGGAGAATTCCTGTAAGATATCTTTAATCATTTCTAAGATACAATAATTCAAAGCTTAATCTAACAATTAGATAATTTTCCCCTGTCACGATTTGAACAATTTTGTTGTTACTCCCTATATATATATATATATATATATATATATATATATATATATATATATATATATATATATATATCAATTTCTATTAAAGACGACCAACAAGACAAGGTACTGTAACTATGCGTTATGTTAAATTTTTCTTGTGTTCATATACATGTTTTCTTTTCTAGACATAAAGTGTGTAAAAACTCTCTGAATATTCTACAGGGTACGATGGATAAATTGCCGTCTAAATTATGCAAAAATGAAAATAACACTGACATCTCATTTTAACAGATATATTTACCAAACATTGGCTTCAACCACGGCCTCCAGACGACTTCAGAATCCCCTGCACCTCTTCTGGGCGGTCTCTTTGTTTAAAATGGTGAGGGCCGCCATAATCTTTGCTTTCAGGTGGGGTTGCAGTCTGGGGAGTTAGGTGGCTAGATATAAGGGCTGATGTAGTCGCAGAAATTGTCTGACGGACATAACTGGGTTCTCCTGCTTGTATGGTACTGTGCAGTGTCCTGATGTCAGACATAGGATCTTTCAGCGGCCACTCTCTTGACCGAAGGCAACGCTACCTCCTCAAAGCACTTTATGTGGACCTTCGTCTTGAGTCTGAAGCCCTGTAGGAAGATGAATGGAGGTATAACATTGCCATCACTGGTGATCACTCCAAACACCTTCGTAATCACCATTAAACACATCCAACTCTTTCAGAATCTTCTGCACTGCACTGCCATCAGATTGGCACCCAAACACACTAAAATGTTCGTATTCCGGCGCGAATGCCAAGCAGTACAGGATGTTGTTTCCAATTTTTTGGCGGAGTGAATTGCGTCATGGTGCACTTTTTCTCACAGACGGTGTCTAATTGACCCTACTATATTGTGCAGTCGACAAAATTAAAAAAAATCGATGCGCATGCGTAAAATTAAAAATATAAAATGATAACAATCTAGCCATCGCATCCTGAAAAAATATGAGCGCTTTCGGCTTCTTTTAGCAATTATAAACGATGATTTTTATTTTTAACAAAATATACAGATTTTTTATGTTTGCATCTAGAGTTAAGGGAACTTTTTTTTTATTTTCCAAACACGGTCAGCACATTGTGGCGGTGTTCGTAGTTGATGTTATTGTGTCTTAGCTTTTACTATTTTTTTTTAATTAATGCTTCCATTATTTTTAAACTTTTACATGTGGATGAAGCTATTATAGTAGCATTTTCTACAAGTATGTTGCGGATGGAGTTTAGTAGGTTTTCTGGTGTGTTTAAATATATATATATATATATATATATATATATACAAGTATATGATTGGTGTATACGGAATAATTTCCAACAACCAACAATTGCTATTCTTAAAAGAGTGCTCAATACAGAGTAGAGCAGATATAATTATTTATTTAAAAATTATAACATAAATATGTTATAAAATCACTACAAAAATATCCATTTTGTTTCAACACCTCCGGTGTCTTATCAAGTGATGATGTTGAATGTAAAATAAATGGTTTTAAAAGTTTCAAATTATTTAACGATCCTTCGCCAGGGGAAAACGCTGTTACAAAAGTTAAAATGACCACTCAATATAATTATATATATATATATATATATATATATATATATATATATATATATATATATATATATATATATATATACAGGATGTATCAAAAATACTTTTACAACATTTGAGGGCGCGTTCATGACACCAAAACAAGGTAAAATGTCAAATCATCACATATGTTCAAATGTGCTCCGCTTCTTTCTACACACGCATGCACCCGTCAGATCTGGTGGTCCCTTTCAAATACTCACATATGGTGTGGAATGGTTTCGCAGGCCCTCATAACACGTTGATGAAGCGTCTCTGCATGACTAATGTCTGTTGCATAAACCAGTTTTTAGTTGGCCCCACAGATAAACATCCAAAAGGAGTGAGGTCATCGGAACTTGCAGGCCATGAAACAAGTCCTCCCTTAACTATTGATCTTTCATGGTAGATGTCAGCCAGTGCATCACGAACAATATGATTAACATTTTCTGAAGCCCTATCATGCATGAATCACATGCGTCTTCGTATTAGCAGGGGTACATCCTAATGTGATTGAAATAATGTTCCTGTAAAGTTTCATGTAAAACGGCTGGAAGAACATATGGACCTACCAGACAGTCACCTACAGTTCCAGGCAATACATTAATTGTAAACTGATGTAAATTTTTTATTCCATCTCTTCTAAATGTTTTCTTATCTGAAAACAAGACTTAAGAGACAAAAAAGGATCGACAGTTTGTGCAATAAATCATTGGCAAAAGTTCTCCTCTGGTGAGTGATCAGACGGTGAAAGACCATGTACATGTTGCAAATGATACGGATACAGGAGTCTTGAAGTACCCTTCATGTGGTACTATGAGATGTACGACATGCTAGGGCCACTTGATGTATGTTGATACCTGATCGTCTGATCCTGTAGAATGTGTTCGTTGTGGTCAAGCGTACGAGCAGTTTTCGGTCTTCTGAGACGGTGGAGTAATGGATAACGGCTCGGATTGAGGAATCGGAGAGCCGAGTTCGAATTTCAATTGAATCCATTACATTCGCTTACGTGCTAATACCCTTGGGAAAGGTATGAATCCTCTTCTTCTACCCCCACCAGCTATGGGTAAATAGCAGGACAGGCCGGGTTCTATAGCCTTGGATGGCAGCTGGTCTACCGCAGAAAGAAATGGCAACCTACTTGCAGGAAAAAATCTGCCTCGACAGTCATGTATCAAAAGATGCAAGATCGCTGAAGCGTGTATCACGCATAGCATATAACGGACTGAATTCCTCGTCACTAACGTTGAAATTAGTCTGTTTTCCTCTTATTAATTCTACTGAATCTCATTTTCTTTTTCATCATTATCGTTATTAAAATATCCCACATTGAAGATGATAGAATATATACCCCTCAAAATTTGAAAGAACCTGGACGTCAATCTACTGTGGATGATTTAGGGATTAAACCACTTTCGATACATTTTCCTCTTAGTAACTTCCTTTCTCCCTTAACGAAAGTAGTATATTTAAATAAAAAAAGTATGGTCAAACTTGTTACGCTACCCATCCTGGGTATGATGATAAACTACATCCGCGTCCTGAGTAAGACGATAAACTTCCAACAGCAAGGCCTCTGATCAGGAGGTTTTGATGAGCGTGGAACCACCTCTTAATTGCTGGTGTTCTCAGGTCCACCGTGACTCGGACGTTCAAACACAAATGCAATGAGAATTTTCCAGGTCGCATCATCACTCGGAACAGCGAAGTCAATTGGCCACCACGATCGTGCGACTTGACGCCTTTAGATTTCTTCGTTTGGGGTCATCTCAAAAGTAAGGTCTATGCCAACAAGTCAACAACAATTCAACAGCTGAAGGATGAGATAATAAGGCATATTGGTGAGATCGAGGAGCAATTATGCAGCGACATCATCAAAAACTTTGACCATCGAGTGGAGGTGTGCCGCCGAGGCGTTGGCAGACAATTGGGCGATATTAATCTTCACACATAATTGCCATGGCTTAAATAATATGATCCAACAGAGAAATAAATAAATTTTCGCCAATAACACTGATTTATTTACTACTGACTTGGATCCGTCTTAATGAAACACCCTTATATATAATCCGTCTTAATGAAACACCCATTAGGATATACAAATGAATTCTTGATATTAGCTATACTCCAAATTCAAAACAGCTGATATAACACTACTCAAAAATAATTATTTATAAAAGTAGATTTTTAAGAGATCTTATTTAAAACTGATCGTTATGATTATCATCCGATAATCTCTCTTATATACAATGACAATCAATCCATATTTACTAGTAAAATTACTAATCAATAGGAGCAGATAGGTTTGCCTATCGACCGGTTGACACTCCTCCCCTGTCTTTTGAACAGGAGTAGAGGTTTATCCCTTGTTTCCTGTTTAGGATCTGGTTTCCAGTTCATTCTAAAGTTTGCTTCAACTCTATACTTCTAACGTCTCTGCCTAAACTTTAAAATTTTATTTACTATTTATTTGTTATCTTTTTTTTTCCATCAATAGGAGTAGATAGGTTTGCCTATCACCCAGATCATAAAACTCTCCAATCTTTTTAACAGAAGTAGATGTTTATTCCTTATTTCCTTTTTAGGATTGGGATTCTAGTTCCTTCTAAAATCTTCTCATTCTCTTTCACTTCCAGTAATCCCTTGCATCTTAGTGGCATTATTGACTTCCTTAGGGTGAATTAATTTTTTTAAAAAAGGAAAAAATAGAAATTACTTATACATTTTAATATCACTATGATAATTAAAGTATTATTCAAATATTAAATATATAAGCTGATTCTTATGGTTTCACTCAGTAAATCCCAAATTTTTTTTCTAGCTGCCATACCTGTGGCTCACAGGCCATACCCCTAGCATCCCCCATGCACATATGAAGATACTTCTTTCTTGGTATTACGTATATTTAAAATTCAAAGCTGCAGATATAACACTGTAAAAGCACATATACATTTCAGTTTTTCTTTGATCCCATTGAAAAGATGTCACCAGACAAACATCTATGGCTATATCATTACACCTAGAAACCTAGAATATTAGTCCCTGCAGACATCGGCTGTATGATCTGGCTGGCATGTGGTGCATCCAATCTAGTAAACAACAGCAAGATATGAACTTTTGGACATTAACTTTGGACAACAATATAAAGTAAAATCATTCTTTGCAATATGTTCCTGAAGTGACTTAGATTATATCATAAAAAATACTTATTTCTAATGCCACCTTGCTAACTTCTCATTACTTCTTCCCCCCCACTACCCTTTTCACTCACAGCTTCCTGGAGGGAGGGATGGTACCGTACACTTTGGAATCCTAGGTATAACTCAACAGAAAATGGTTCATTTAATAATGTTCACCTTCTCATAAGTACACTTAAATGTACTTCATCTTCACGAATTACCTCCCTTGTCTTTTAAGCGCATTGTGAGGAAAATTATTGTTATAGAATTATTGATATTATCAAAATATTAAAAAAAATATCTTGATACTTTATTCCAAGGGAAATAATGATTTCTCAAAAGAAATTATTTAACTCAAAATGTTATATACTTATTTAATTTAGAAATCTTAATTATTAAGACATGATATTAGGTTGATGCAAAAATAATGACGAAATAATGTCGTGTTTTGACGTTGTTTTAACGTCAAAAAACGACATTATTACGTCATTATTTTTGCATCAACCTAATACGTAATGATCAGTATTTTATATTCATATTAAATACTTGCAAGATATTTTAACAAGATATCCTAAATAGAAATACTATACATTGCATATATGTGCGTGTGTTTATATATATATATATATATATATATATATATATATATATATATATATATATATATATATATATATATATATGTGTGGTATAAGTATGACAATTGTAAGACCAGGTGTCCATGTATATACAACTCTGTTCTTAATTTGATTCTTATTAATGTGTATGTGTGTATGTGTTCTTGAAGTATAACTGACTTAGATTATGTCACAGTTATTTTGCAAAAAAAAACCCAAAAAACAATGAAGGAAAATAGACTTTTTTCTAACCATCTCCATTGGCCCTTTTTCTTGACCGTTCTCTGCATCAATATAGCGTACCCCAGAGAAGTATTCCAGTCTACTTTGGGAACCTTAGCTTCAGACTTTTCTATTAATTAAACCCAAAATATTAATTCACTCCAAAGTAAAAATAATTTATATTTACTAAAATTCACACCAAATTCTCACAGAGCGAGGCCCTTCCACTGTATTCCGGTTGGGTTAACAATTTGCCCTCGCACCAAACGTAGGCGAACAACAACAACAACAACAAAAAAAAAAAGAAAAACTTTCATTTAAAGTTTATAATTTCAAAAGAGTCCTAAAAATTTCATAAAAAAACAAACATTGATTCATAATTTCTTTGTATGAATTAATATTTGTGATAAGTAACTTTACATAGGAGGCTAGGTGGGGTAACGGACAAATGCATTTGAATTCCAGTCGAATCCATTACATTCACTTACGTCCTATAGCCTTGGAAAAATAGGAATCCTCTTCTCAACCCCTGCTATGGGTAAATAGCAGGACAGACCAGCTTCTATATCTTTGAATGGCAACTGGTCTACCGCAGGAAAAAAGTGGCAACATACTGCGGGAAAAATCTGCCTCCTCAGTCATGTATCGAAAGATACATGATCGCCTAAGCGTGTATCACGCATGGCACATAACTGACTAAACTTTACATTAATTGGAGGAATTAACAGAAAAAATCCCCAGGTTCATTTGGATTCCCTTAAACTGTCTGTCTGTCATCAGATTGCCCTAACTAATCCGTCATACAAGATAATGTTGGCTTCAGAACAGGACATCTGGTACGCCAACCAGTGAATTAGACGTGTCGAGCTTACTTTGTTTCTCATTTTAGAAATCCCAAATTTTATTTTCAGAAAAAAAAATCGCGTGCTTTTATGCGCTCAGATCAATGCAGATCCCAGCCACCTAATTTTGTTGTAATATATGGACGAATTAATGGTGGTAGGAGAACTATTATGCACGTGATACATGTCTGACCAATGAAAATCAACCCACACAAAACTGAAAATATCAGAATTTCTGTCTGTTTCTCTGTTTTTTTTTTATCAATCTCTGACGAAGCTTTAATAAAAGTGAAACATGTTAAAGGGATAAACCTTTCCAGTTGTTCTTTATCTTATCATATATAATCATCAAACCGAAAGGAGAAGCGTAAGACATGTTTCAAACGGTTTTGAAGACAGCAGACTGAAGCACCGTGATCAGCTTCGTCAAGCTCTGAAGCAGAGACGCCTGATTTTCTCCACAACAGCCCCTGCAACATGCATAAGTGTAAAACAAAAGACACCATTCAGTGCTAACCTTCATTTATCGCTCACGATAGGAGAGCCCACTATATATATATATATATATATATATATATATATATATATATATATATATATATATATATATATATATATACACATGTTTCATTATTGGATTAAAAAATATGGATCAATATTTTGATTTTCTTTCTTCGTTTAATGATAATGCTATTAAGCTTGTCAGACGTTATGAAAAGAATTTACATAAAATGAATAGACAACTCTTGTTTAATGAAACATGTATGAATGAAAAAATGCTGCCTAAATACACACACACACACAATATATATATATATATATATATATATATATAATTACTTAAACGTTATCTTTTAGTGTATTCTCGTATTTCTCCAAGTAAACTTATTAGAGAAAAATATGCAATCTCCAGGATGCGGAGATATGTTCAGCTAGAGTAAAGCGTCAGTAGATGATATTTCTTATTTATCTTATCATCCACCCAGATTCCGGTCGATATTTGATCTGCATTTGATCTTTAACGTTTTTTTTTTAAAAAAGAAAGTCAGTAAGTTTAGTGTTAATTTTTTTTTTTAGATATTAAACATTTCGGTGTCATAAACTATTATGTTGTTACATAATTTGGACACTTTTGCTGTTACACCCCGTAAATATAGGTATATATAATTTAAAACATTTTATACCTATTTTTTTTTTTTTTATAGATACAAATATTTAAGTAAATGCTCTGCTTATGATAAACAGTATTAACGACATTTACATGCCTTAATGTCCGAGAAAATTTCATAGAAAACATGCGTCCTTCCACAGGAATCGAACCTGTACCCTATACGGAAGCGTCATATAACCTGACGTGTTTTTACCGATTTAGCCACAGGGGAGCGTTTCGGTTAGCAAGGTCGATTTTACTGTTTTTAAAATACAATTCTCCATAATATTAAAACTGATTATAATTGGGGGACTTTGTCCATTTCATATATATATATATATATATATATATATATATATATATATATATATATATATATATATATATATATATATATATATATATATGCGACAAAGAAAGCCGATCAGGTAAGGCTGAATAGAGACTTAAGCGAAATTCTTGTCATCATAGATTCTCGAAACTTTTATATTTGCTCAGTTTAGTATCCAAAAGTAAACAAAGAAATTTTCTATTGAAGTTATAAGTTTCTTATTTATTAATCCAGCAGATATTTTCATCACTTTAAATGTTATTTTTTGTGGATACTCATATTTGAATAGACGATCTTTTTATTTTTCTATTTTCATTTACCGGCCTCCATATTCTTCTCATATATATATATATATATATATATATATATATATATATATATATATATATATATATATATATATATTAATTTAGACTATAGGTGCAGTTCAATTTATAATTACATGAATCATTCATACAAAAAACAAATATAGAGGTTAATGATTTAAATGTCGAGAATACATCTTCGCAAACAATTTCAATAAGTTACACTAACCCCGAACCTGTATATGAATGATATAATCCCTGTTTTTAAATTCCAGTTTCATAAGGTCTTTTTTTAGTTTTTACAAGCTTTCGTCTGTTCCTACAGATATCCTCAGGTATGGAAATAGATTTGTTCATGTTTTTTACTTCTCGGTAATAAGAGAGCAACGAAAATAGAGATGTAATCCGAAAAAATGCTATGAGAAATGTGTTATTGTTTTGGAACGTAACGGGGTTAACAAACGCCAGGAATTAATATATGAAAATAATGTATTAACGTAATAATACAAACTGGTAAAGCAGGTTAGTAGTTCCAGGAATACGGGTTAGTAGCAAATATATATATATACAGTCTTTGGTATTGAAGTATCGCTGTATGACTTCTTACTGAGTCTACGTGCTCGCTCACGGTGACTTACTCGCTACGTTCGTTCTGTCTGTCTGTCTGTTACCTTCAACCTTTCACTCACCCTCTTCGGTCTGTCTCTCGGGTCTTCACGTAGCAGCAGTATATGTATATACTGGGTGAGTCCATTTGTGTAAAAAGGGGAGGACCACTCAACAGTAATTTAAAGTCTTTTTGTTATAAACATTTTAAAACATTATTGCTATACTCATGATTAATCTTACTTAGTGCTGCTTGTAATTTTCGTATATAGAGGGCTTCAAAAATTTGAATTATTTTGTTTTTATTTTCATGCTGAAATATACTTGTATTGCCAATTAATATTTCTATAGTCCATGGGAAAAAAGGACTACGAAAAACAACGGCGCCTTCCTTAATCGGTTAATGACAGCAATAGGAAATTGATCAGTGAACTTGAAAGAATTAAAATAAAAATAAACATACGTCTCGATTATTTAAACAAACATGCTTGAATGAAGATATGTAGCCTATATATATATATATATATATATATTAGCAGTAGAGCCAGACGTTGCCCGGGGATGTAACAGTAAGAGATAGATCAAGTATCGACCATCATAAAGACTGAAAAATAAAATTGACAAAGATTATTATTTAAGGTTGACGGACACGCATGTCTTAATTATTTTTTTTTTATTTTTTTTTTATTTTTTTTACGAATTGGTCAAACCCAAACTCAAACAAAAAAATTGTTTTCAATCGTTATGAGTCTACCGATTGAATAGAATTTTATTATAAACAATTGTCTTGTAAATGACATTTTTAAAGCATTCTGAATCTAAAAATAAAGAAAAAAGTTAAATTTTTTTTGAAATCGGTTGAAAAATGTAGGAAATCCGATCCCATATATAAATGAACACACACACACACACACACACACACACACACACACACACACACACACACACACACACAACCTGGGTTTTATAATAAGTATAACTCGATATGAGTTGTCGCCCTTTCATTCCCATGATGCCTTTTAATCGTGTTTTCAAATTGATTTCGTGCTAAAACAATTGCGTTTTTCCAATTTTTGGCGCTTTAAAAACTACCGCAAGGTAATTTTACGTAGTCCTGTGAAGTTTTGTTGAAATCGGTTGAAAAATGTAGGAAATCCGATTCAATATATAAACATACACACACACACACACACACACACACACACACAATCTTCGTTATATAATAAGTAAGATATATATATATATATATATATATATATATATATATATATATATATATATATATATATATGAATAAAAATGACAATAGGAAAACTGGTAATTGCTGACGCGTTTCGTCCAATGTGGACTTTATCAAAGCAAAATATGAAAATGAAATTTTTAATTGTCTCTCTACTGATTAATTCGGAGAAATTTTCATATATATATATATATATATATATATATATATATATATATATATATAATCATGAAGAAAGCCTTAACGATTCATTTCAGTTATAATTTATTTCGTGAATATCTATATATTCATCTCTTCAGACCGAAATCTCTTTGTAAATGAAGACGATACCCCAGACTGATAGATTGACAGGGGGAAGGGAAAGCAAAAGAGAAGAGGAGAGAGAGAGAGAGAGAGCGGAAGAAAAGTGACGGATTGTCAAGTTCTTTTTAAAAGAAAGAGGTTATGTAAAAAATAGGGAAGAAGGGAGTAATGAATGTGTCGTAAAAAAAACTCTCAAAATTAGTTATTCCTGCATCAAAAACATCCAGAACATTATTAGCGCACACAACAGCATTCCCTGATGACAGAACAGCAGAAAACATGACCTCTTGTAACTGTAAAGCCGAGACCATTTTCCCAGTCAGAGGTACATGCAATTCGGAAAATGTGGTATACCAAGCTACTATTTTTCCGAAAGGAAACATCAACAAAATTGGAAACAGATTAAAGATAGTGGTTTCACCCCACTAATGAAATGGGAAATCATCTGTCGGTCACAAACCCCCAACAACTTCCGGGACAGATGCGATCTGTGTATACAAGAAAAAAAATGAAATAGTTAAATACACAAATGCTAACTTGTTAAATCAACAGAACGAACTGATTTTCAAGTGTAGACATAAGAACAAATTTAAAATCCCTTAAAAACGTTTCTTTTCCTCCAGTGTTCACTTGAAGTGTTGATTCGTTTATATGGATAATAGCACATATAGGTGTACATGCATTCATGTGTATGTATATATGCATGCATGTATAAATGCATGTGTGTATGTATATGTGTATGTGCGGATGTGTGTTAATATTGCGTATCACATGATTTTGCGTTTTTTGCGTGTTTCTTCATATGTAGTTGGATTTATGACTGTCTTGCCGGTGTATAGAACATTTATAATTCTAAATTAGCATCTTTTGTACATCATCTTCCATGCATCATCTTAACTCAGTTTTTATTTTTAGTTTTCTAATTTTACTTTTTTTTATTTTTTTTATTTTTATTAATCTGTATTTAAAATCCCTTCATTTATATTTGATATTATCATCATTATTGCAATTTTTATTTATTATTTGTATTAAGGGACCTTTTATTAGAGTAACTAATTTGGAATTGGGTTGATTTGTCCAGCCTAAAATAAGAGGCCATGTCGGTCAATTTGCTGTATAAGCTGATTTATAAAGTTCCACACTTTAAAGAAAAAAAATCAGCCGGGTCAGTCTCTTTAGGCTTTCTACTACCCATTCATTACTTTCTTCTTCCCAGCCACAAATTGGTAATATATATATATATATATATATATATATATATATATATATATATATATATATATATATATGTGTGTGTGTGTGTGTGTGTGTGTTTACTGTAGGTCATCTCACGAACCAATTCTTAAGTCATATGACCTCAGTACTTATCATTAGAGCTTTAGATAGGACTAAAATCAGTTTGATGTATGATTATATACGGTTATTAAACTTGTAGAAACACTATTAGCATTGGAAATCAGATCAACCATCATTGACTTCTCTTGGATGCAGACTCTATGTCACAGAGATCTAATATGTCTCTCAAACTCTTCTCTGCATGGCAACCAAATTTCTCCAGTTTTATTCATGATTTGTTTATTCTCAGCCGGGAACGGCCAAGCTTCTTCATTCGGAAGAGGATGGGTACCACGCATGTAGAAACTGTCTCAATATATCACGCATCAAATATTGTTAGTACTTATTCGCATTTATCGCTTTTCATTCAGTGTCTTTGGGGGACACAGAAATACGAGAGTTGTTTTGATCTCTCAATGTATCTACACCGAGATTGCCAGACAAATTATACTTTCCTCAATAAATCACCAAATTAGGAGAAAATGTCAATAAATATACAGTCAATGTTTATAGTCGTAAAATATGCACTTCCTACGTACACACACACAAACACACAAACACACACACATATATATATGAAGGAGGAATATCATAAGTGATAGTACTTGCAAGTTAGTGATCCTATAAGTTGGCCTTGTGCCAGACTTAATAAATATTTTTAAAAATTGAGCAAGGGTGAATATTCAAAAGCAGCCGTATCTGGCAACTCTAACTACTGAAATGTTTTTGATATTAGGGGGGGGGAGTCATCATCATCATCATTATCCTCTTGACTTTTGTAATCGTAAGGCGGATCCGAATGCGGAAGCTACACTAACTCTTTTCCACAACCGTCTAATTAATGTCAGCCATCAGCAATTCTGGTAATTCTGGTACCAGTCCATTCTTTGTCATTGTCCAACTAGTTTTTGCGTTGGCGCCCTCTCCTACGTCCACCTTCAACGGTGCCTTGCATGTTGATCTTGCACAGGCTGCCGTGCCTTGTAAGGTGTCCAAAATACGCCATTTTATTCCATTAGACAGTGGCGGTAAGATGTTCCTGGTATCCCACAAATTTTTCAACCCTTTTCCGCACAAACTCATTGGTAAAAAAAAGTTCTCAATAGAAAAAAAATGTCAAGGGTTTTTTTTCATGGATTTGTTCTCAAACGCTTAGATCTTTCTCTCTGTATCTGCCAACAGTTTCCATGTTTCACATCCATATAGGAGAATGGAAACTACCAGCGATTTTTAACAGTCTGTACTTATTATGGGAGTAAACAGAGTTTAATAGATTCGCTTTCTACGGTTTATCAACCTCTTTACATGTTATTTAAAGCCATAAAATGTTTTTAGATTGTAAGAATATTTTTGGTTGGATAATATTAGTTTAGTGATACAAGTCTTACTATTTAATCCATAACTGTGGGGGAAGAGGTGGATTCATAGCTTTCCCAAAGGAATCCAACGGGGAATTGGAACACGGCTCTCTCATTAACAATTCCGTGCCACTATCCACTACACTACCGACACATCCAAGCTTACATCACTTGTTATCCCCAGGCGGTCACCCATCTAGGTACTGACCAGGTTCAACGTCGCTTAACTTCGCTGATTGTACTTGTTTCCACATGTTGTGGCCCTAAGCCTAATATGATCAAGACAGTCTGAACTACTAGTAGAAAAAACAGCGCCATTAAATTCTGAGTTGAATTTATTCTCTTCAGTAGCGAAACACAACCCTGTTTATTTAAAAAAAAAAAATCAATCCAAAATGGAATTTACATGGCAATAGATCGGGGTTCCCATATATAACGAGGTTGCAATACTCACCCCAAAATTTATGATAAACTTGTTTCTTCATCATTGATCAGCAAACTTTTTTATCAGATTGAGCCAACAAGTAGTGAATTAAGAGTAAAAACAACGTTATTAAAGTCTGAATTGACTTTGTTCTCATTAATAGAAAAAATTAACTGAAATATACTTTAAAATATTTTAAAGTTTTCTCAACAGCGGTGTGTTGGGGCGTCAATATGAAACTGAAAAAATATATTTAAGTAATCACATTAAAACTTCAAACACACACAATATATATATATATATATATATATATATATATATATATATATATATATATATATATATATATATATTAATAAAAAGAAAGAACAGTAAGATATATAATCCGGTGTTCTTATAGATATTTTTTATTTTTACAAAATAGTGCTCAATGTAAATTTACAGAGCATTAATATTATAAATTAATAGACTTAAAATATGGTTTTTCGCTACACAGTTCCAACCATGTTTCAAAAATGGAAGCTAAAAGCTTTGAATTTAATTTTGTAATTAAATTAAAGACATTAGTTCCATAATTTCGCTTGATCATGAAATTTTTGAAACATGGTTGGAACTGTGTAGCGAAAAACCATATTTTAAGTCTATTAATTTATAATATATATATATATATATTTATATATATATATATATATATATATATATATATATATATATATATTAGGTTGGTGCAAAAATAATGTCGTTTTCTAACATATGTTAATTTTATATGTGATTTCTGAATTAATTCATTGATATATATATAGCCATGTTATATATCATTTTGAAGCGCGTTTTTCGCTCTGTCGAATCCTGTTATTTGTTACCGTTATCAATCTGTTCATTCATTTTTTTTGCAGGGTTTTCGACAGCATGGACAAAATTCAAATCCGCACGATTTTCTTGTTCCAGTTCAAACTAGGCCGAAAAGCTGCCGAGACAGCTCGTGTTATCAATGATGCGTTTGGCCCAGGAACCACTAACGAACGTGTGGCACAACGGTGGTTCAAGAAATTTCGCAATGGTGACGAGAGCCTCGAAGATGAAGACGGTCGCGGCCAGCCGACTGC
The DNA here is from genome assembly GCA_963932145.1 of Acanthosepion lycidas. Lineage (NCBI taxonomy): Eukaryota > Metazoa > Mollusca > Cephalopoda > Sepiida > Sepiidae > Acanthosepion > Acanthosepion lycidas. The sequence goes on from OZ010591.1 coordinate 32,555,674, forward strand.
GGTTGATAACGAACATTTGAAAGCCTTAATTGAAGCCGATCCTCGCAAAACCACACGAGAAGTTGCTGTTGAACTCGAGGTCGACCACTCAACAGTCGTTCGCCATTTAAAGCAAATAGGAAAGTCAAAAAAGTTGGATAAATGGGTGAACGATAATCAAAAAAATCGTCAAAAAACGACATTATTTTTGCATCAACCTAATATATATATATAATTTTAGAGTGGATAAATGAAACTACCCATGTGCGACATACCATTACAAGTATCCAGATATTATACGTCTGTTGATCAGAGCAGCCTCTCCAAGCGCTACCAAAGTGTTCGGGCTCCTAACGACCAGTCGGAAGCAACAGTTAGCAAACTACCAACCCGGTACCCGCATAATGAAAACACACAGCCACTGTTTAGTCTGAGGACCAGAGAAAACAGTTAAATCATTGTGGCCCTGGTAAATGAAAGCAAGAGAACCGGTGAACTATATCCTGAACAGGAGACAAGAGATGAACCTCTACTCCTGTTCAATAGATATGAAGAAGTTCGGTTCGGGCGATAGGTGAGCCTATCTAATCATCATTGTAGAAGACAAATGACTTACCTTCTAACATGGCTTCCTACTTGTCTCCTTGTAAAGGCAGGCTACCTCATTTCTAACTCATTTATAGGAGAATACCTAATACAGCGGGTGGGTTAGTCTACTTTACTAGAATGGACCTGCCCAACACATTTGCATGAGTGAACTCAAATTCACCAAGATATCTTTCCATCAAATCACTCAGTGAAAAAAACTCAACTGGAAGTGACTACTTGTGTGTCAGACTATTTGCAAGCTAAGCAATATTCTACACCCATAACCTGTTAAAAAAGCACATAAAATACGAAAAGAATAAATTATGCCTTAGTTCTTGTGTTCACTAAGCATATTGGAGTATAGATGAAGTGAGAAGTTTTATTAATAGCAATGGAAAAAAGAAAATAGATGACAAAGAAGGGAAGGAGAAGTGAAAACACTAGAAACAAAACAAAACAAAAAAGAAACTAAATTAAAAAAATTTACAAACAGTAAGCGTCAAGAAGCATTGTCAGTTATTTACAAGAGACGCTCCAATTGCTTCTTTCCAATATTTTAATTGGACATTTTACGGACAGAGTAGGCTAATTTCATTTTATGGTGCTTTGATATAATTTGATGTGATCTCTTTGATTTTTATAGCTGAGAGCATACGACTATCTCTCACTTGGGATGAGTGGTGATGGTACGTAGGGTGAAAGGTCAATTTTGGGCTTCTGTATTTATCCTGAAACATTTTCTGGCTATGACCTTTAATAATCCTCTCCATATTGTTCATTGCATTGTAGCCATTTTTTTTTAAATGTATTCTTATTAAAAATCTTATAGAATAAACGGTGGAGGGAAAACAAATCTTGCTTTTTCTTTTTTTTTTGTTTCTGTTTTTGTCAAAACTGGGTTGACATTTCGATATTTTAATATCTTTTTATCGATTTTCGCCTGGAACGCTGACTGATAATCTATTTTATATTTACGAAAATACGCTGAGGAGATGATTTGCCGGATAATCTCTGCACGTTGACTATCGGTATCTTCTCCATAATGTCCCTGGGGTGGTTTGAGTTAAAATTAACATATCTTAATTCCAACTTTTTTTTCCTATATGGTTTCATTTTACCAAGATATTCGACTGTTTTCAAACATGTATCCACAATGATGTTAAATACCGAGACTTAAAGTAAATGAAATAACTTGTTTTCTAATTTTATCAATTTTTCTACCGCTGCTGTTTTCAATGAAGATGAGGAAGTCGTCTATATATACTTCGTTATCTTGATCCATTATTTCCCTTAGTTTGTGTAATATGAACAATCCCACGAGCTCGCAAACCTCAACCGCATCAAATGAACCCATCGGGATGTCAAAGTTTTTGAAAAAAAAAAGAAAAGAAAAAACAGAATTCTGAGCCGTTACGTGTCATTACGGTAGCGAACGTTAGACGGTCTCCTCAAAGATAAAGAAGACACTCGAGGCTACGGAGGTATGGTTCTACATAAGGATGATAAGGATATTATGGACCGAGCGTGTGAGTAACGGTGAAGTTTTGAAGAGAATACAAACAAGGATGAAGCTTATACTTAATATCAGGGAGAGACAGCTGAAATTTATGGGATACGTAATGAGAAAGGAGGGCTTGGAGAATCTGATACTCACAGGTCGAATAGAGGGAAAGAGAGACAAGGGAAAGCAACGCATGACATACCTAGACCATGGGCTGGGGGGAAGTAGCAAAGGGACAAATCATATTTAGAGCTACAAGGGGTAGGTTGGAGTGAAGGGTCATGATCGCCCACGTCTTGAAGTGACACGGCGTATTTTGAGAATATATATCTACTTGGGTTTCTATATTATTGACTCATTTTATACATTCTCAGGTACACCGCCATTTTTAAAAATCATTTCACCCCAAGCAAGGCAGTAAAGTCACTTAGGGAAAAGTTGTTTATTGAGCGTGAAAGAATAGGAAAAAAAATGTTAAGGAGAGAGAACAATAAAAGAAGAGGAATCAAGAAGACAGTAGATGACGACTGACATTGCATTTAATTTTTTGAAGATCAAAGTTAGCTGGAAAGCATGGATCTACAAGGTAGTTCCGCAAGCAAGAAGTGCAAGAAAAAAACTTACTGTTACATCAAGCCAATTCTTAGTAAGTATCCTAAGGACGTCGCAAATGTCCCCTTTTTTTAAGCATTTCACCCCAGGAAAGGTGGGAATGCTACTATCACACAAGGGGTTACAGAGAGTGGGAGCAAGAGTAAAGAGGCGTGATAGAGGAAAGGATGAAGAGAAGGACAGGGTATAGATCAAGACATCTGGATATATCGATTGACATTGCATTTGAATATTTGGAGAAGCAAGTAAGAGGAAGGGAGTTCCACAGGCGAGAGGTGCGAGACATGAAGCTATTGGAGTAGAGGAGACGGCTACATTTAACCGTTTCGACATTGAAAGGGTGGGACTGAGATGCCAAACCTAATAGCATGTTTAAATTCATGCAGTTTGGGAACCAGCGAAAGTAACTCGTCGAAGCAGTTGCCGTGAAAATACTTGTAGAAGAGATGGAGGGAGGCGATGGCACGTCTGTGCGAAAGTGACTGTAGACGAGATGCCAGGTCAGGACAAATAACATTGCATATCGATCTCTGGATTTTGTTGAGGACCTTAAGACGAACGGCGGGGGCTCCAGGCCATATATGGCAGTAGTGTTCCATGCAAGGGCCAATGGTTGATTTATAGATTTGAAGGATGGACTCGAGAGAGAAAAACTTTCTGGCGCGACACAGAGAACCAACTTTCCTTGCGGTAGATGAAGCTATTGATTCAATGTAATTGTTCCATCTCAGGTCAGCGGACAGTGTGAGACCAAACAGTCGCAGAGAGGCGATCTCGTGGAGTTGAGCGTCAAACATTCTAATGGGAGGCAGGGTGGGTTATCTGTGGTGGGTAAAAAAGAACAGTTTTATTTTTGAGGCATTAAAGTTTACCAGCCATTTCTTGCCCCAGTTAACAACAGATTGAAGGTCATTTTAACTTTTTCCAATCCTGTCTTCGATAGATTCTGCAGCTTATACTCGTTTTTTTTTTCTTTCTCAAAGGCTGCCTCTTTGAATGTGTAGAGAGCATCGATAGATCGCTATTTCGCTATTGTTAATATTTAACACTGTTGCAATTTCTTTGGGCTCAGCATTAATGGTATTGATATAATTGTCAGGAGTGTTCTTCTAATATTTTATTTCGTTCTGCTTTGAAATTGTCATGTTTCCGGGTTTAACTTACATATTTTTTATGATTTTATCTACTTTCACGGGGTCTTCAGTTGGCTTCTTAATTAGCTGATGTCATATTAATTTTTAAATAAATTTTAAATAATTTTTTTTTATTTATCTTTATTAACTTAATCATCCTGACAAAGTTCATGTCTTTTTCGAAACACGCTAGATCAGAAACTAGGGGTGGATATATAGAAGTGCGGAAATTATAGCATTCACTGCGGCTATCGGTGCTACTTTGGCGTTTATACATAAACAATACAGCCTTTCATCTCATCCTTACAAGGAAATCTTCAACTTAAATCTGTAAGCTACTGACCAAAAAGTCATTCTTTGGAATCGTGATGTTTTTTTTTAAAGAGTTGTTGCTTACATACCCGTTTATTAGGGCGCTAGCCAATCCCTATTGTAGACGCACGCCGAGACAGATTTGTGTTTGTTCGACAGTGGTTTATATTGCAACCATGCTCAGCAGACCTTAGTTACAGTTTCTGGGAGGGAACGTGTTATCTAGCATGATCAACGATCTGAACAACGCCAGCATGCTCAAACCCTCGGTCACGATGACTTGTGACTTCGTGCTAGCACAGCTATCGACTGCTCCCAAGAGTTCCGTTGACCTAATTTCCCTGGGTCAACCCGTGGTATGGTTTTTCAGGCACTTTCCAAAGGTGCCGCAAGGTGGGATCGTCCACCTCCAGACCGACAACGTCTCCTTTCTGGCAAACCGACCGAGGGGAGATTCGAACTCGGGTTTTATGGTCAGAAAGCGAACGTTCTAACCACTCGGGCACGCGCCCATATATATTGCTTACATACATACACAGATATAGGCCTATGTATATATTGGGGAAAAATGTATGACAACGCCTATGATGTATTATTTTGTAAAATGTCGCTTTTATTTTTATGTAATAGTTGAAACCCCCCACAAAAACCCAAAATTAATTTTTTTTCTCGTTGGGAAAAGACACAGACGTGTCCCACAATTCCAATTTTTAACATCTTTTCTCATCATGCCTCCACTGGGTCTAAATACACAATATATATATATATATATATATATATATATATATATATATATATATATATATATATATATATATGTGTATGTGAAAATATATATTAGGTTGGTGCAAAAATAATGTCGTTTTCTCACATATGTTAATTTTATATATGATTTCTGAATTAATTCATTGATATATATAGCCATGTTATACATCATTTTGAAGCGCGTTTTTCGCTCTATCGAATCGTGTTATTCGTTACCGTTCTCAATCTCTTCATTCATTTTTTTGCAGGCTTTTCGACAGCATGGACAAAATTATTTTTCAAATTAGGCCGAAAAGCTGCCGAGACAGCTCGTGATATCAATGATGCGTTTGGCCCAGGAACCACTAACGAACGTGTGGCACAACGGTGGTTCAAGAAATTTTGCAATGGTGACGAGAGCCTCGAAGATGAAGACGGTCGCGGCCGGCCGGCTGCGGTTGATAACGAACATTTGAAAGCCTTAATTGAAGCCGATCCTCGCAAAACCACACGAGAAGTTGCTGTTGAACTCGAGGTCGACCACTCAACAGTCGTTCGCCATTTAAAGCAAATAGGGAAGTCAAAAAAGTTGGATAAATGGGTGCCGCATGAATTGAACGATAATCAAAAAAATCGTCGTTTTGAGGTGTCTTCTAAGCTCCTTCTGCGCAACAAAAACGACCCATTTCTCGAGCGGATTGTGACGTGTGAAGAGAAGTGGATCCTCTACAACAACCGGTGACGTTCGGCACAGTGGTTGGATGCCGGAGAAGCTCCCCAACACTTCCCGAAGCCGAAATTGCACCAAAAAAAGGTTATGGTGACTGTTTGGTGGTCTGCGGCCGGTCTCATCCATCACAACTTCTTGAATCCGGGCGAAACGATTACGGCGGAGAAGTACTGCCGACAAATTGACGAAATGCACCAGAAGCTCCAACGTATGTGCCCTAGATTGGTCAATGTGAAGGGACCAATTCTCCTCCATGACAACGCTCGCCCGCATGTTGCTCAACTGACCCTGCAGAAGCTGAACGAATTGGGCTACGAGACTCTGCCTCATCCGCCATATTCACCGGACCTCTCGCCCACCGATTATCAATTTTTCAAGCATCTCGACAACTTCCTGCACGAAAAATGCTCCAAAAGCCGAGATGATGCTGAATCGGCCTTCAATGAGTTCATCGCTTCCAGAACTCCGGATTTCTATGCTAATGGGATAAATAAACTTGTTTCTCGTTGGCAAAAATGTGTCAATTCTAATGGTTCTTATTTCGATTAATAAAGTTTATTATGAAAGGAGTTATGATCTTTTGAAGTTGAACATCAAAAAAACGACATTATTTTTGGAACCCAAAAAAAACAAATTTCGCTTGAAGATGGAACAGAGCTTACTTTAATTCAATTTAATTCAAATAATTATATTGAGGTTTTCGGCTCTTGTTTTGAAACATGAGAACTCTTATGTAGCGTGTTGGAATCATATTTTTAAATAAATAATATATATATATATATATATATATATATATATATATATATATGAGATAACGATATTTATTTTTATATATCAAGAACGACATGGGGAAATATATCACAAAGTGGAAAAAAAACTTTTTCTTGTGTCGCGTTTCGTCCTTTAGGACTAAATCTGTTAGGTTGCTGCGACTACACATTCGCGGCGAACGAGGGATGCTGGGAAATTTAAATTTAAATTTATTTTTAAAATCTAAATTTTTTTTAAATTTTAATTTTTTTTTCTTTCAATGAGTCTTTTTAATAGATATCTTACACTGTGATAATAAAAGTTTTATCAGAAATAGTGAAATGTAGTAAGAGCTGGTCGCGAATTTACTGTAGATGACCTTGCGATCAAGGCACCCTCTAGAGATTTTCGTCGTAGTGAATTGTTTTTCTCCTTTGACCAGTGTAGCATTTTTATGTCAAAATTGTGATCAGTCTCGTTACGATGGGTAACCAAAGTAATTTTGGGCTCTGTGGGTTTTGTACAAACACAAATGTGCCTGACCAGGCGTCTGCAACAAGAATTAGCTAGATGTCCTGTGACAGAGAGAGAGACTGAGAAACACACACACACACACAGACACACGTATATTATTTTTTAGTGAAATTGGCGTAGATTTGAATAGCGAAATTAAATCAGATCATTTTGTTTACTGATGTGGAAATCTGATCTAGGGCAGAAGTTGTACCCATTGAATCTGGGTCATCAGAAGACAATAAAAATGGTCGAAATAATTTTTAGCAATTAAAAATTGAAATAGAGCTGAGTAAGCTAGAAGGAACTTTGGAATTCACATGATTTTGGTTGAAGCAGCCAGAACCGCCGTGACAATCGCTTGCGAAGTAGTAGGTCCGAGGGTTAGTTATAACCAGCCCGGTTTATCTATATAAACGCGTAGTTGTGCTGAAAAAGCCAGACGGGAGAGCGTTGGGAGGAGGAACGCCACTATAACTTTAAGTCCCGCACAGAAATCTTTATCCCTCCATCACAAGAGTCATATATCATTCTGAGACAATTCAACAAGATAATCACACACACTCTCTGTGTGTCAAGAACCAGTGTATGTTTTTTTTTCTCTTCTCTACTATCCTTTTCTGCTATATAAAATACATTAACAATTCAACCATTGAATCGATGCATGTCCGGCTTTCTGGAGATATTAATTTTTTTTTTGTTGCATTCTAAATTTCTTAGCGCAGACTCTCCAGCCGTATCTACATCTTCAGTCGACCGTGAATGGACTGACATCACTTCTGCTTTCTGGATCAAACAAATCACAACGTGGGCAGGAAACAGGATTAAACCAGCGAACCGGTCGAATAATCTACGGATGCTCATGGGACCTATGGCCACTCCTGTAAGTTCGGTTAGGACCAAGTAGACACCTCAACCCAGAGAGTAAAACGCCGGAGGTTGAGGGGCCGGGGCGAAAGTGTTAGCGCCCTAGTAGACAGGTATACTCGAATACGAGAGTTCGGCTACCAAACTAGACGTCTAGTGCCTTTTTAATCAAGTATAAAGCGGGCCTATGTCTACCTTTGGACAAGCGCAAAACGGACCTATGTCTACCTTTCGAACATATGTCTTTTTGATTATAATCTGGACCTCTGTTGTGTTTTTACTTAAGTGTAAACCTGACACATGCTTGTCTATCTCTTAATTTATAGAATATATAGTAATATCGAATTTAAGTTTTAAACTACAAATATATATATAGTACAAATATATATATAGTAATATCGAATATAAGTTTTAAACTACAAAAAATGTAGTTTAAAACTTATATTCGATATTACTTATCTGGCACTTGTCAGAGGGTATCCCCCAGACCGGGCTTTGCCGAAAGGCAGAGTCTCTTCTCGGGAAACTGACTCCCTTTTTATGTGGTCTATAGGGAATTTTTGCCCGAGCCTACGGGCTCGGATACCTCACTTTAAAACTCGGCCTTTTTCCACATCTTTCTGCGTGGGACAGCGGGTAAATAATTATATTCGATATTAGGTAACCCAACAGGGGTTGATATTTTGCTAAATTGACCAATGGAACCATCTTGTTTGCTCAACGTGTCTTCCGTTTCGGCATATTTTGTTTAGAATTTTTCTTTTGCAGTTTTAAAGTCGCCATAGACATAATCAAAATAGGAACATTTGCTAAGGTTATGCGCTAAGCTATGATTACTTCCGGAGATGAAAAATAAAATTGCTTCCACCCTGATCACCCTGATTCCACCCTGATCTTGTTTATTCTACATGATGGAATATGCTATACAATTTTAAAGACGGCATCTTCGATTATTTGGCAACCTCAAGTCGCAATTTACTATTTACGTTTTTATAATGGAAATTTATGAAGACTTTTTTTTATGACAGATGATGTCTCTGGGAAATTCGGTGTTAATTGTTTTCCAGTGTGTTCCAGTAATTATTAAAAGGAAGTGATCCTTACATAAATCGAGTATTGCTTTAATTCTAATGCGGCTTAACTGCCGACGGTTTAGGCACGCTGGCCCTCAGCCAAGCAGAAGTGGTAGGCGCTGACATCACTGTGGTCATGAGAGTTGGTTTCTTTCAACTGTCCAATAGTTCTAAAGAAAACGAAAATCAAAACAAAATAATAATAAAAAAAACAGCTTTACTTTTGGTAACTTGTTAGATCGATACTGCCTGCTATCTGAAGTATTTTTTTCTTTTATTAAAATGTCACTATTAGACAGCCCAAGAGCCACTCAAGCAGAGTGTTACTGAATAAGATTGTTTTGATTGACTGATTCGTTTTGTATGGCTTATCAACCTTTCTCCAAGAGAATGCGACAAGGCAACTGCTCAGTCAGTCAGTCTGCAGTTGATTAGTTGATATGCGTGATACACGCTTAGGCGATCATTTATCTTTCGATATATGACTGACGAGGCAGATTTTTTTCCCTCAGTAGGTTGCCATTTATTTCTGCCCGTCGACCAGTTGCCATCCAAAGCTATTTACCCATATCCTTGCGAGGGATGCTGAAGAAGAAAATTCATGCGTTTCCCAAGGGTATTAGCACGTAAGTGAATGTAATGGATTCGACTGGAATTCGAACAAGATTCCTCAATCCGAGCCGCTATCCATTACTCCACCGTGCTCACTCTCTCCAAAAACGAGTCCTAGGAATGTTTCCATCAATAGAAATGATAAAATCTGTTTGTTCAGAAGGGAACTACTTTGAAGGAGCTTAAATATCGAATTGATATGTACTGTAGTTTTCTTTTTATAGCTCCAGTCTTGATGCTTTTTGATCAGACCTCGTAATGTCTGACGTTTCCTGCAAATAGTTTTATTGACAGGACCCGGCAATTCATTAAAAAATTATCTTTTTAAAATGAAGTGATCCATATTTAGATGAAGTGATCCATATTTAAATGAAGTGCTCTTTATTTAAAGCATTGTTGCTTGCAGCATGATTTTGTTTACAACAGATGATGCAAAACACTAAAATTTGAAAGACTCTTTGTTCGAATATTAGGTTGAGTCATAAGTAATTTCAGTTTTGGAGAATCAATTCTCATGAGCAATATATCATCCTGGGTAAGCGTTCCTTAAATATTTCAAAGCAGGCGATGCAAAATGGGCTATAAACGACAATGTGTACGGCAAAAAGACAGTAGATTGACAAAGGCAAATTTTCAAAACAGACGCAAAAGCCAGGATCCAAATAGAATGAAGATGATATTGTGTGTGCAGTAGAAGTATTAAAAAAATCCTCAATGCCATAGAATAAAGAGATCACTCTCAGATCTCAAATGTTGGAGCAAAAGATTACCGTTCCAAATCTACAATGACCAACTTTGTTTACCACTTCTTTCGAGACGGTGTTCAGTCCAAACGTGGTTATCGTTAAGACTTATAAGCGGGAATCCTTAACATTGTCCAGTCTTGGTGACGATAGGATCTAAGACATTTATGGTGCCTTCCTATATACGAGGTCTGATCAAAGAGTATCAGGTCAGTTGCTATGGTAACGGACCTTAAGTACGTAGAGTGAAGCCACTTGGAGCAGATTCAACTTCACCGCAGTCACGTAAACGTCTTACCTAGTTGCGGCATTCACGTGGGATCGGTTGAGCAGGATTTAAAGCAGACCCCAAAAGCCGAGATTTAAATACAATAATGTTTCGGATTATTATTTGTTTAGAGTTATTACAATGCAATGAAATAATAATTGCACATTTATACGTTCGGCAGCTGCAACGTGTCCATAAGAATTTGGTCGTCATTCTTTTCTGCTCAAACTGTCTGCTTTAAAGCTGGATCAACCGATTTGTTTTTATATAAATGAGTAAAGAGATAGAAAATACACGAGCATGCATGCAAAAGTAAGATAATATTGACAGTTAGGATTTGTGGGGGTGGGGAGATACACGTGTATGTGTGTGTGTGTATGTGTGTGTGAATAAAGGACAGTAACTGAAGGGAAAAGTATCCCCATGCTCGGGGACTAGGTCGCGTTGGAGTTACCCCTTCAGTATACTAGATTGCAAAGATGACGGCAAATAAGCTGCAAAAGAGTAGAGAGTAGAAAGATCATGGGAGAGGCGCGAGTTTATCTAAAGCGTTGGTTCTTTTCAATTGTGTCATGATTGACACGGTTCTAATCATTTGAAGATACGGTGAATAAAATAAAGAGTTCGGGTGTGTTAATACAACGGACTGGCCTACAAGAATGGAGAAGAGGACTGTAGGGATCAATGATTTCGCAGACGATAAAACTAACGACAGTGCCAAGCAACTGAATATATATCATTTTTTTCCAGAACCTATTTGAGGATGCATAGAACGTAAAAATTGAATAGAAAGAAAGATTTGCCGTTCATGCAAGACGTGACTGCTAAATGAAAAAAAATCCTTTTCTGAATTAAAAAATGAAAAAAAATCGGACCTGCCTTGAATACCGGTGGTTGTCTGACATCATAGGAAAATATTTTATACTTCTGGAATTATGAGCAAGTAGAAAAGAGAGAAAAGAGAACGAAGACAGGAAGAGTCCCATTTTAATAATTATTTAACAACGCCCTGTAACGACTAGTTATTATAACTCGCGATTTCATTTTTATTCTCTTTTTCTATTTCTTTTTTTTCCTTTTCTATTGCTTTTGTCTCCTTTTCTGTTTTTTTTTCCTCGTTTTCTGTTTCTTTTTTTCTCCTTTTATATTTCTTTTCTTCGTTTTTTTCATTTCTTTTTCACCTTTTCTATTTTTTTCTCTTTTTCTATTTCTTTTTTCTCCTTCTCTATTTCTTTTTTCTCCTTCTCTATTTCCTTTTTCTCCTTCTCTATTTTCTTTTTCTCATTTTCTATTTCTTTTTTCTCCTTTTCTTTTTCCTTTTTTTCATTTTCTATAGCTTTTTCATTCGTTCTTTCTTTTACTTTTTCTTCCGTTCATATTTTTAAAAAATTACTTAGTGTTATTAAACCGTTCTCGTTTATTCTTTCTATTATTCGCTTTTTTCTGCTTTATTATATATAAAACTCATCTCTCTCTCTTTTTCCATCTCTCTAACTTTATTTCTGTCTCTATTGATTCGCTTTATAGCCTTGGGTAGCAGACATATCCAGAAGAAGAATTGGTGCACCCCAACGCGGTCAAGCAAGATTGTATCGCTAAAACGACTACAACTAAGTAACCAGACGTGCCACATCTAAACTACGCTTAGAAAATCCTCATACCTAGAAAAGAACCAATTTAAATTCAAACCTATGGATAAGACAATGGAAAACTACTAGACTATCTTTCCTCAGAATTCACAGCAGTTTACAGGTAATAAGGAAAAGGCTTTTGAGTGTACCTCGCACTAAAAAAGGCCCTGTCTGAAAAAAACTTGAAAAGTCGCTTCCTTAGGGACCATGTATGATGCACCCTTGACCAATCATGTCTTTTTGATTCATGATTAACTGGAGAGAAGAATTACTGCAGTAGACTACCGTTACATTCTGCAATGGATTGGTCGGCAACTAAAGTAGTATGACTCTCTCTGTCCTTCTCAGTAGAATTGCAAACTATTATTCCATACGGTGATATCTCAGTTACCCTTGAATCTTAATAGTTTTATTGCCTAACTTGGGGTGAAATGATTTGATTTTTGCTAGTTTTCATCATGTTTTTTTTTCCGTTTTTTTTTCTTTTTGTGTTTATTCACACTTTGTTTTTAACTGCGGCATATGTCGGCTGTTCTCTAAAACTTCAGTCAGCACTTTATGAGTTCGACTTTCATCAACAACACCTTTGACTATTATTAAAACTGTCAGAATCAAAATTCTGTCAGAGTTTCGTTTGATTTAAAAAAAAAAAAAAAGCCTCATATTATTTTTTTGAGGTTATTTACACCTCTCCCCATAGTGGCAAGATGCAACGCAAGATCTTTTTGTTGGGACAGCCTTCTGCCAGTCCAAAGATTGCCCAGTTCCGGCGACCTACGTCACGCTGTCGTCGATATTCGACCGACCTTTCCTCTTGCAATGAGACAGATGTAGTGGCAGAGTCGGAATCCCTGGGACTTTATCCATTAATTATAAGCAGAACAAATATCACTATTTGTCTATATTTCTGAGATGAGGTGTTGTAATTATTTACTCTATTCACAAAGTTCGAACTGTTATCTTTATCATTGTTGCCATATTCACGGTGTTTCGAATGTTGTACGCTCCGGTCTTCTTCAGGTGATTTAAATTTCAAACCTCTCCCTTTATTTCGTCCACCGGGGTAGATTGAACTCTGTTATGGTCCGGTTCCTTGTACCACGGTGATAGTCCAAGGTAGAACCAATAAAGAAGAACGCGAACACAGGTATGGAATAACACAGATATATTACAAACAGGAATATATACAGAGAAGTAGAAGTGTTAGTATGAACAATCAGGTTTAGTAGAGAGAACAATGTAGTCTCGACCAGTATCACTATTCCAATGTCTTGCAGTAATTGTCTGAACGCGACTCTGTTTCGGACTGTCTCTGACTCGATTCTTGACTCGACTTGAACTACTGACCGACTCGAAATATTGACTGACGATATTCAGTCACCCACACGAGGGCGTCATGTGGCACTAGGCCATTTTAACGTGGGCTCTCTGAGCACGTGGTGTCGGCCGAAAATATACCCATTGAACGCGTATAAACTGGTTCAGGGTCGGATTATTCCCCCCCCCCGAAAGAGAGTCCGCCCTTCAGCGTAGCCTCCTTCGGGTTCCTCCCACCCGAAGGCAGGGAGTGCAACCGAACAGTCGGTTCAGAAGTGAACTACGGACTGACGATATTCAGTCATCCCTCCACGATGGTGTCATGTGGCACAAGGCCTTTTAAACGTGGGCATTCCGAGCCAGTAGGCTCGGCCAAAAAAATGCCCACTGAACCCGTATAAACGGCTTCAGAGCCGTTCTACCTACCCGAAGGAGACTCCACCCTTCGGCGTAGCCACCTTCGGGTTCCTCACGACCGTAGGAAGAGAAGAAAACCGAACAGTCGGTAGTGAACTACGGACTGACGATATTCAGTCACCCCACCACGATGGTGTCATGTGGCACAAGGCCTTTTTAACGTGGGCATTCCGAGCCCGTGGGCATTCCGAGCCCGTGGGCATTCCAAGCCCGTGGGATCGGCCAAAAATATGCTCATTGGACCCATATAAACGGGTTCAGCGCCGGTCTACATGCATGAAGGAGGCTCCTCCCTTCGGGGTAGCCTCCTTCAGGTTCCTCCGGTCCGTAGGAAGAGAGTAAAACCGGACAGTCGGTAGTGAACTACCGACTGACTATATTTAGTCACGCCCCCCCCCCCCCACGTGGTGTCATGTGGCACAAGGCCAGTTTAACATGGGCACTCAGAGCCCATGGGCTCGGCCAAAAATATACCCATTGAACCCGTATAAACGTGTTCAGGTCCGGTTTACCTCCCCGAAAGAGCATCCGCCCTTCGGCGTAGCCTCCTTCGGGTTCCTCCCGTCCGTAGGAAGAGAGTATAACCGAACAGTCGGTAGTGAACTACGGACTGACGATATTCAGTCACCCCCCCACGAGGGTGTCATGTGGCACAAGGCCTTTTTAATGTGGGTATTCCGAGCCCGTGGACTCGGCCAAAAATAGCCCATTGACCCCATATAAACGGGTTCAGGGCCGGTCTACCTCCCTGAAGGAGACTCTGCCCTTCGGCGTAGCCTCCTTCGGGTTCCTCCCGTCCGTAGGAAGAGAGTACAACCGTACAGTCGGTAGTGAACTACGGACCGAGTCCTTGCGTGCTCCTGAGGCGCAGTATTTATTACGTATGGAATAGTCCATTATTATTATTATGGTTAAGATCCCATAACAAACTCACAACTTTTTGGTTCAAGCCACTGGGCTACTTCAAACAACGCTTTTATCCACTGGGCCATGCGTGCTTGAGAACAATCTTGCTCGGTGGATAAAATAAAGGTTTCAATTCGGATTTTCAATTACCTGACGAAGCATAACAGTCTGATCATTGTAAATAGTGTAAATAACAAATACCACATTTTGATCCAGGTTTTGAGCGCACAAATTTATTCAGCCATAATGACTGTATTCAGTTTATTAGAAGCAAAGAACAACTTGAAATGAAAGCGTTTGCCTAAAAGATAACAAAGGTTTGAAATTTCAATCACCTGACGAAGGCTGGTGTGTACAACGGCCGAAACGTCGTGAATACGGCAACAAATGTGAGGATAACAGTCTGAATATTGTAAATAGTGTAAATAACAAATGTCACATTTTGATCCAGGTTCTGAGCGCCGACATCTGTTTGTTTCCGCACAAATGTCTTCAGCCATAATGACTCTCTTCAGTTTATTAGAAGCAAAGAACGTCTTGAAAGCCTTTGCCTAAAAGATAACAAATGTCCTAAGAATGAAATAAACAAAAAATTGTTGCGGAAATAATATGCTATTTGTTTTTAAAATATCGTGAAGAAACAGACTATTCTGAAATTTAATCCGACAGTGAACGCTGATTAGTAATTGGTAATTATGGTATTAGACATTTTAGCCATCGAGGACATTGAAGAAATGATTACGGATCATGAATTTTAATTACACAATAATTAAAATGCTAAAGACCTCAAGGGAAATTTAACGCCTGTCTTCAAGTTTTAAATTGCAGATGTTATATATGAAAAAATAATTGCAAAGTTCAGACCAGTTTTCAATGTTGACATTTAGTAGCCCAAAGAGTATCACATCTGAATGAATAACGTATAAGATTGTATGACATTTTATAACATATTAATAATAATAATAATAATAATAATAATAATAAACTGATAGAAATTGGTATGAACACCACGTCGACCCGGTTACGAAGATAGGACCTGTAACAGTTTTATGAAACTGCACAATACACCCAGACAGAACAATCGAAGCTAATCGCACAGATATTGTTATTAGAGACCGCAACAAAATGCCTCCTTATTGATATGGCAGTCGCTGCAGACTGCTGTGTAGCTTTGAAGATCAAAAAGCTATCAAAATGTAAGGACCTTGAATCGAAATCTCAAAAATATAACATATGAGGACATGTACAATCCCTGTCGTAGGTGGAACCCTCGGATTGATTGGAAAACATCCCAATAGACTCAATGAGGAGATTCCTGTTAGCCCATGCCTTAAAGAAATACAAAAAACTTGTTCTCACGAGTACAGCCAACACCTTACGAAGGGCTTTATCTATGTAATATATGTTGTTCTGACTTTAGGTCTCTGGGCGGAACCCAGAAAGAAATCAGTACACACCAGAAATCAAAGGAAATAAAATAATAATAATAATAATATATCTTACACATTTGTAAATCTTCTATTAGCCCATGTATTGAATATCAACATTGGACAATGGATGACATTATGGAGAAAGCTTTTCTCTTGTATCCTAAGGCTGATCCTGATCGTCTGCATTTGCCCAGTTCCGAAGAAGGTACAGGATTAGTTCAACTAAAACCAGGATTAGTTCAACAAAACCACAACAATTGGTCTTCAAAGATATCTGGAAACTACAGAAGACTGAATAATGATCTGTGTCAAAAAATATGGAAGAAATACGAAACATTATTTAGTAATAAATGAAGCCAATAAATTCAAAAGTGAATTTCAAGTGGCTGAAAAAGTGCAAATAAGCCATAATACACCGACTACGGCGACAAAGTACCTAAAAAAGAGAGCAAAAGTAAATGCAATGTACCAAATGCAGAAACGATGGCAAGATAAGCCTCTTCATGGTCAATACTCTTCCCGTACTAAAGAAGCTGATGTAGACAAACCCCGTACCTATCAATGGTTATATAGTGCAGGGTTAAAAGCTGAAAGTTTTATTCTTGATGCACAGGACTAATCCTTGCTAACTGGAAATTACCAAGCAGACATACTGAAAAACTGTGTTAACCGCTAAATGCAGATTATGTGATAAATATCCGGAAACAATTGACCATCAGGTTGCACAGTGTTAGCCACGACAGAATATAAAACTCGATATGTTATAGTAGGCCAATATCTGCATAGGAAAATCTGTAACTTTTACGGAAAGTAAACTGCACGAAATTGGTATGAATACCAACCAGACCCAGTTACAGAGAATAGGGCCTATGACAATTTTATGGGACTTTAAAATAAACACAGGTAGCACAATCAAAGCTAATCATCCAGACATCATGAACAGAGACAAAAAACAAAATGTGCCTTCAAAATGTGCCTGTAAATTATAATGTATCTTTGAATATCTTCAAAAAATTATCAAAATACAAGATCTTCAAATCGAAACCTAAAAAATGTGGCGCATGAAAACATCAACAATTCCAGTTGACGTTGCCATTTCCGGCCTTATGTCTCTGGTTGGGACCCGGAAAGAAATGAGTATACACCAGAAATCAAAGGAAATAATAATAATAATAATAATAATAATAATAATAATAATAATAATAATAATAAATCTTATACATTTATAAGTCTACTACTCATCCTTGCATTAGATATTACTGTCACATCTGGTCTGGTGCTGTTCTTATACACCAAATTAAGTGGATACTGTGGGGGAACGCTTGATTACAGGCAAATTACAAACTGATCTCCCACTTTTTGCCATAGTAGATTCTGCATATTAGGCTTACGGCCGCATCACGTTGAAACACCGGTTCTCGTACGATCACGGAAGTTAAGCAACGTCGAACCTGGTCAGTACCAAAATGGGCGACCACCTGGGAATACCACGTGCTGTAATCTTGGTGGTGCGGGTGCTTTAATGAATAACGGCTTGGAATTGGAAATCGGAGATCCGAGTTCAAATTCCTGTCGGGTTCCCTATATTCACTAACGTATAAATAGCCATGATAAAGGCATGGATCCAACTCTTCCACATATGGGTTGATTATTAGGACTTGTATCAGTAAATAAAAAAATCGTATAATCTAAAAATATTTAAATAACCTGCAAAGGGCTGATAAGCCGTAAAAAAACAAACAAAACAACAACCAAACCAATCAATCAATGGTCTGGTGCTTTTGCTATGTATTTAGAAATTCGTGTTAAGATATAAACACGAATCTGCGATGTTACTGGTCCTGACCTGGAATCTCGGCTTCAGACATTTTAAATTACTAGGTTGGCGGCAAGGTTTCATCATTGTATAACTAGACGTAACTGTAAGTTTTATGCCAGGAGTCACCAAACTACGGCCCGACTTCAGTTCATCCGGCCTGCCCGCTTCACTGTGCCACAAATGAGCTAAACTATAATTTTTTATATGGAATTATCAATAGATTGTAGTTAAATTTTTTATGTAGAAAAAATTAAAATAAATGTAAGTTAAATGCCAAAATTTGGCCAATCTGATTTTTGCATCTGACAGTTAAATAAGTTTTAGGAAAATCAAGGAAAAATCAAAATTCGGCAACTATTTGCAACTTTTGATTTTTTTTGTAATTACCTGCAATGAAGTTTCTAAGAAAAGCGATTACGAGCCTGAAGCTGCAATTCTGTTTTAACTTGCTTTGTCGTGTTTAAACCGGTTTGAAGAGAGCCGTATATAAAAAGGACTGACTTCAGCAAATTCTATTAGGTTGTCCCAAAAGTTCGTAAACACTTGCAAAAAATTGAATTGGACGAGCGTTTTTGGAAGCGCATTGTGACATCGGACGAGAAATGGGTCTATGTGGTCCAGCACAATCGAGACAAGCGATGGGTTCAGAAAGGGCAAAAGACACCGTCGGTTCCAAAACAAGATCGATTCGGCAAGAAAGTCATGTTGTGCATTTAGTGGAACTTTGAAGGAATGGGGCACTTTGAGTTGATTTCGAATGGTCATGCCATCAGTGCCGAACTTTACTGTCAGCAACTGGAGCGGGTCTACGAAAAGTTGAAGCAAAAGTACCCGGCTCTGATCAACCGAAAGCGCGCTTTGATGCAGCAGGACAATGCCAAGCCACACACCGCCAGGAAGACCAAAGACAAGTTTGAAGAGCTGGACAGCGTTGAGGTTCTGCCACATCCAGCCTACAGTCCTGACTGTGCTCCATCAGATTACGGCCTTTTCCGCTCAATGCAACACTTTCTGAAGGGCCGCCGATTCGACTCGTTTGATGAAGTCGAGGAAGCGTGTCAAGAATTCTTTGATTCGAAGCCGGCAGAATGGTACTTTCATCAGATCCGAAAGCTTGCAGATCGATGGCAGAAAGTCTTGGAAAATGATGGTCTTTATTTTGAGGAATAATTTTTGTTGTTTTTGTTATTACTTGGCGAGTAAAATTTCAATTTTTTGCAAGTGTTTACGACGTTTGGGACAACCTAATATTATATATTTTGCCTGATTTTATTATAAAATCTAAAGTATGTAAAGTCAGCACATGTAACGAGGTTGACTGATGATCATTTGAAAGCATTTCTCTTCGTTGGATACAGCAATACCAAAACAAATACATCCGTCCTTGTATGGAATATTGCAGTCATATATATTTGGTGCCCCCTCTCTACGTCTCGAGGTCCTCGACAAAATCCAGAGAAGAATATGAAATGCGGTAAGTGCAGATCTGACATCTAGTCTACAGTCGTTTTCTCACAGACTTCCCTCTGACTCTTCTACAAATGTTTTTTACGGCAACTGTTCCGACGAGCTACTTTTGCTGGTTCCCAGACTTCATAAATTTAAGCGAGCTACGAGGCTGGCATCTCTGTCCCACTTTTTCAATTTCGAAACGATTAAATGTAACCGTCTCTTCTATTCAAACATCTTCTCTCGCACTTCCCGTCTGTGGAACTCCCTTCCTCTTGTTTACTTCTCTAATAATTATAATCTTCAAATATTCAAGATCTTTGATCTTGTTCCCCGTACTTCTCTATATCCTTTCCCCAAACACGCCTCTTTACCCTTGTTCTCAATCCTCTGTAACCCCTTGCGTGCTAGTGGCACTCCTGCCTTGCTTGGGGGTGAATTGCTTAAAAAAAAATTAACGATAGTTTCACAAATCTCACTAACCATTTGTCTTGCTTAGTTTTTGAGATTCGGATATGTGCGGACTTGATGTGATATAACTATTTTATTGCTATTGTCGCCTTCTTGGATAACTTTTTAGTAAATAAGTATGTTTGTTGTCTCTATTTTTTGTGCATTCAGTCAGCCAGCTTAGGCGATCATATATCTTTCGATACATGACTCACGAGGTAGATTTTTTCCGCAGTAGGTTGCCATTTCTGCAGTAGACGAGTTGCCATCCAAGGCTATAAAACCCGGTCTGCTCTACTATTTACCCATAGCTGGGGGAGAAGAAGAGGATTCATACTTTTCCCAGGGGTATTTGCAAGTCATTCAGTTATGTGTTATGCGCGATACTCGCTTAGGCGATTATTTTTCTTTCGATACATGACAGAAGAGGCAGATTTTTCACGCAGTAGGTTACCATTTCTGCGGTAGGACTCGGTCTGTCCTGCTATTTACCCATAGTTGTGGGTGGGGGGTGGAGAAGAAGAGGATTCATACCTTTCCCAAGGGTATTAGCGCGTAAGACTGGAATTCGAACTCGGCTCTCCGATTCCTCAGTCCGAGCTACTATCCATTACTCCACCGTGCCAACAAAATGGTTATCCGGCCCACACTCGTCATTCTCTCAGTTACCTGGACCTCTGGCGACCCCTGAGTAAAAGGATGAGCCGGAAATGCGATTTGCAGGTTGGGGACACTAAAATGAAGCAGTCCTAAATGAAATAGCGTTTTTTTTTTTAAATCATTAGAAGAAAGAATAAGAAGTATGTAGGAAGTGTTTTCACAGAGAACGATAAGAAAAGAATACTGAGCTGTTATTTGATATCAGTCCTTCTATACGGCAGCGTATGTTGGACGACTTCCTCAAAGAAGAAGAAGAGACCCGAGGCGACGGAAATATAGTTCTACAGAAGGATGCTGAGAATATTATGGGCCGAGCGTGTGAGTAACGATGAAGATGTGGAGAGGATACAAACAAGGAGGAGGCTTACTTAACATCAGGAAGAGTCATCTGAAGATTCTCCGACACATAATGAAAAAAGAGGGCCTGGAGATCTGATACTCACGGGGCGAATAGAGGGAAAGAGAGACAAGGGATAGCAACGCATGACATACTTATCTATTGCTACACCGTGCCTTCAGTGTATTGTATTGAACAAAATGTTTATCCGGCCCGCACTCGTAATTCTCTCAGTTACCTGGCCCTCTGGTGACCCCTGAGTAAAAGGATGCGCCGGAAATGCCATTTGCAGGTCGGGGACACTAAAATTAAGCAGATGCAGAAGTTTAAATATCTGGTAAGTGTTTTGACAGAGGACGATAAGTGCGACACTGAGATCTGTAGACGTATTGGGGTGGCCAAGGATGCATTTTAAAAGCTGGGCAAGTTATTTCGAGACAGGAGGATTTCTTTGGTAACAAAGAAAAGAATATTGAGCTGTTACGTGATATCTGTCCTTCTTTAAGGCAGCGAATGTTGGACGATTTCGTCAAAGATGAAGAAGAGACTCGCGGTGACGGAGGTGTGGTTCCACAGGAGGATGCTGAGAATATTATGGGCCGAGCGTGTGGGCAACGATGAGGACGTGGAGAGGATACAAACAAGGAGGAGGCTTATACTTAACATCAGGAAGAGACAGCTGAAATTTCTGCGACACATAATGAGAAAAGAGGGCCTGGAGAATCTGATACTCACGGGGCGAATAGAGGGAAAGAGAGACAAGGGATAGCAACGCATGACATACTTATCTATTACTCCACCGTGTCTTCAGTGTATTGTATTGAACAAAATGGTTATCCGGCCCACACTCGTCATTCTCAGTTACTTGGCCCTCTGTGAAAAAAAAAAAAAGTTTGGTGACCTCTATTCTATGCTAACAGTTTATTCTTTTTCAGTTCTTGTATGTGGAAATTCTTCCGGCTTCTTGCTTTCCAATTCCATTTTGATTTTCAAAATTTTAAATGCATTGTCGATCGTTATCATCTGTCGTCTTGATTTCAGTTTTTTTTTTTAATATTGGCATTCTTTAATGTTTTCTTTTCTTCTGTTTTTTTTTTATCTTCTTTCACACTCAGTAGCTCCTTGTGTCTTAGTAGCTTTATTTCCTTGCTTGGAGTGAAAATATTAAAACAAATATAATTATTTTTTTAGGTGGTTTTCTTACTCGCTATTCAGTGGCTTTCATAATTAAATAATCTGAGTGTTACCGCAAAATAGATAATTTAAGGTTGAATTATACGATTTTTCAAATTATACAATCCAAATGCATTGTCTTCTTTTATAGGTGTCGGGGGGTGGTGGTTGTAGATGGAATCTATTAGGTGGGTGCAAAAATAATGACGTAATAATGTCGTTTTTTGACGTCAAAAAACATTATTACGTCATTATTTTTGGACCAACCTAATATATTATTTTTATAGAACGTTAAAATTGTTGAGCAGATGAAACACTTTAAAAAATATAGGATTCGTTATTGGCGGCCACAATCTTAACTAAAATATGCAGATGACACATTGTTGATAGCAGACACAGAAATGACACTATAGGAACTCCTACAGAAGGCAGTGAAAGAAAGGGTTCAAAGAAAGGACTAGGCTTTATTTACAAGAAGACGGAGGGTATGACTGTCTTTTATAAAGAACAGTCCAACATACAAACTACAAATTGGCGGAATCAAAATCATGCAATTACAGTAATTTAAATATTTGGGAAATGTTTTAAAAGAGGACGGAAAGTGTGACACCGAAATCCAAAGACGCTTTGAGATAGCGAAAGATGGCTTTCAAAAGCCAAGCAAAGTATTAAGAGACAAAAAAAACTGCTAGAAAAAAGAAAAGAGTACTGAAATGTTATGTGGCATCGGTCCTCCTCTATGGCAGTGAATGATGGATAATCTCCTCAAAGATGAAGAAGAGAATTGAAACAACAGAAAATTGGTTCTACGGGATGATGCCGAGCATACCATGGATCGAACATGTGAACAACGACTAAGTTTTAGAGAAAATGGAAACAAAAAAGGAAACTTATACTTAACATCAGGAAGAGGCAGTTGGAATCTTTCGAGCATATAATGAGGAAAGAAGGCTTGAAAAATCTGATACTCAGAGGGCAGATTGAAGGCCAGAGGGGCTGAGGAAAACGATGCATAACATACTGAGTGAACTTGAGTAAAGGGATGGCAGAACAGGATTTAGGAGAAATAACAAAAAGACAAATTTATTAAGAGCTGCAAAAGAACAGGAAGTTATGGAGAGCCATGATTGTCTACGACCTGAGCGGACACGGCTTATACTGAAGAAGAATAAACGTCGAACAAAATAATCGTGCCGCGGAGAAAATTATTTGGAAGATAATAAGTGTTCCGTGACGAATAAGGACCGTGACGGAAGAGGGGAGGGAAATTAAAAAAAAAATACTGTAGAACTCCTCATATCCGAACGTTCTCATATCCGAACGTTCTCATATCCGAACGTCTTCATATCCGAATGTTTTCATATCCGAAAGTCCTCATATCCGAATGTCTTTATATAAGAATCTCCTCATATCCGAACGTCCTCATATCCGAACGTCCTCATATCCGAATGTCTTTATATAGGAACGTTCTCATATCCGAACGTTCTCATATCCGAACGTTCTCATATCCGAACGTCCTCATATCCGAATGTCTTTATATAGGAACGTTCTCATATCCAAACGTTCTCTTATCCGAACGTCCTCACATCCGAACGTCCGCATATCCGAACGTCTTCATATCCGAATGTCTTTATATAGGAACGTTCTCATATCCGAACGTCCTCATATCCGAACGTCTTCATATCCGAATGTCTTCATATCCGAACGTTCTCATATCCAAACGTTCTCTTATCCGAACGTCCTCATATCCGAATGTTTTTATATAGGAACGTTCTCATATCCGAACGTCCTCATATCCGAATGTTTTTATATAGGAACGTTCTCATATCCGAACGTCCTCATATCCGAACGTCTTCATATCCGAATGTCTTTATATAGGAACGTTCTCATATCCGAACGTCCTGATATCCGAACGTCCTCATATCCGAATGTCTTTATATAGGAACGTTCTCTTATCCGAACGTCCGCATATCCGAACGTCCTCATATCCGAATGTCTTTATATAGGAACGTTCTCTTATCCGAACGTCCGCATATCCGAACGTTCTCATATCCGAACGTCCTCATATCCGAATGTCTTCATATCCGAATGTCTTCATATCCGAATGTCTTTATATAGGAACGTTCTCATATCCGGACGTCCTCATATCCGAACGTCCTCATATCCGGATGTCTTTATATAGGAACGTTCTCATATCTGAACGTTCTCATATCCGAACGTCCTCATATCCGAATGTCTTTATATAGGAACGTTCTCATATCTGAACGTTCTCATATCCGAACGTCCTCATATCCGAATGTCTTCATATCCGAACGTCTTTATATCCGAATGTCTTTATATAGGAACGTCCTCATATCCGAACGTCTTCATATGCGAATGTCTTCATATCCGAACGTTCTCATATCCAAACGTTCTCTTATCCGAACGTCCTCATATCCGAACGTCCTCATATCCGAATGTTTTTATATAGGAACGTTCTCATATCCGAACGTCCTCATATCCGAACGTCTTCATATCCGGATGTCTTTATATAGGAACGTTCTCATATCTGAACGTTCTCATATCCGAACGTCTTCATATCCGAATGTCCGCATATCCGAACGTTCTCATATCCGAACGTCCTCATATCCGAATGTCTTCATATCCGAATGTCTTCATATCCGAATGTCTTTATATAGGAACGTTCTCATATCCGGACGTCCTCATATCCGAACGTCCTCATATCCGGATGTCTTTATATAGGAACGTTCTCATATCTGAACGTTCTCATATCCGAACGTCCTCATATCCGAATGTCTTCATATCCGAACGTCTTTATATCCGAATGTCTTTATATAGGAACGTCCTCATATCCGAACGTCTTCATATGCGAATGTCTTCATATCCGAACGTTCTCATATCCAAACGTTCTCTTATCCGAACGTCCTCATATCCGAACGTCCTCATATCCGAATGTTTTTATATAGGAACGTTCTCATATCCGAACGTCCTCATATCCGAACGTCTTCATATCCGGATGTCTTTATATAGGAACGTTCTCATATCTGAACGTTCTCATATCCGAACGTCTTCATATCCGAATGTCTTCATATCCGAATGTCTTTATATAGGAACGTTCTCATATCCGAACGTCCTCATATCCGAACGTCTTCATATCCGAATGTCTTCATATCCGAACGTTCTCATATCCAAACGTTCTCTTATCCGAACGTCCTCATATCCGAATGTTTTTATATAGGAACGTTCTCATATCCGAACGTCCTCATATCCGAATGTCTTCATATCCGAATGTCTTTATATAGGAACGTTCTCATATCCGAACGTCCTCATATCCGAATGTCTTCATATCCGAATGTCTTTATATAGGAACGTTCTCATATCTGAACGTCCTGATATCCGAACGTCCTCATATCCGAATGTCTTTATATCCGAATGTCTTCATATCCGAATGTCTTTATATAGGAACGTTCTCATATCCGAACGTCCTCATATCCGAACGTCTTCATATCCGAATGTCTTCATATCCGAACGTTCTCATATCCAAACGTTCTCTTATCCGAACGTCCTCATATCCGAATGTTTTTATATAGGAACGTTCTCATATCCGAACGTCCTCATATCCGAATGTCTTCATATCCGAATGTCTTTATATAGGAACGTTCTCATATCCGAACGTCCTCATATCCGAATGTCTTCATATCCGAATGTCTTTATATAGGAACGTTCTCATATCTGAACGTCCTGATATCCGAACGTCCTCATATCCGAATGTCTTTATATCCGAATGTCTTCATATCCGAATGTCTTTATATAGGAACGTTCTCATATCCGAACGTCCTCATATCCGAACGTCTTCATATCCGAATGTCTTCATATCCGAACGTTCTCATATCCAAACGTTCTCTTATCCGAACGTCCTCATATCCGAATGTTTTTATATAGGAACGTTCTCATATCCGAACGTCCTCATATCCGAATGTCTTCATATCCGAATGTCTTTATATAGGAACGTTCTCATATCCGAACGTCCTCATATCCGAACGTCTTCATATCCGGATGTCTTTATATAGGAACGTTCTCATATCTGAACGTTCTCATATCCGAACGTCTTCATATCCGAACGTTCTCTTATCCGAACGTCCGCATATCCGAACGTTCTCATATCCGAACGTCCTCATATCCGAATGTCTTCATATCCGAATGTCTTCATATCCGAATGTCTTTATATAGGAACGTTCTCATATCCAAACGTTCTCTTATCCGAACGTCCGCATATCCGAACGTCTTCATATCCGAATGTCTTTATATAGGAACGTTCTCATATACAAACCTTCTCTTATCCGAACGTTCTCATATCCGAACGTTCTCATATCCGAACGTTTTCATATCCGAACGTCTTCATATCCGGATGTCTTTATATAGGAACATTCTCATATCCGAACGACCTCATATCCAAACGTTCTCATATCCGGACGTCCTCATATCCGGACGTCTTCATATCCGGATGTCTTTATATTGGAACGTTCTCATATCCGAACGTTCTCATATCCAAACGTTCTCATATCCGAACGTCCTCATATCCGAATGTCTTTATATAGGAACGTTCTCATATCCAAACGTTCTCATATCCGAACGTCTTCATATCCGAATGTCTTTATATAGGAACGTTCTCATATCCGAACGTCCTCATATCCGAACGTTCTCATATCCGAACGTCCTCATATCCGAACGTCTTCATATCCGAATGTCTTTATATAGGAACGTTATCATATCCGAACGTCCTCATATCCGAACGTTCTCATATCCGAACGTCCTAATATCCGAACGTCCTCATATCCGAACGTCCTCATATCCGAATGTCTTTATATAGGAACGTTCTCATATCCGAACGTCCTAATATCCGAACGTCCTCATATCCGAACGTTCTCATATCCGAACGTCTTCATATCCGGATGTTTTCATATCCGAACGTCCTCATATCCGAATGTCTTTATATAGGAACGTTCTCATATCCGAACGTCCTCATATCCGAACGTTCTCTTATCCGAACGTCTTCATATCCGAACGTTTTCATACCCGAATGTCTTTATATAGGAACGTTCTCATATCCAAACGTTCTCTTATCCGAACGTCCTCACATCCGAACGTCCGCATATCCGAACGTCTTCATATCCGAATGTCTTTATATAGGAACGTTCTCATATCCAAACGTTCTCTTATCCGAACGTCCTCACATCCGAACGTCCGCATATCCGAATGTCCTCATATCCGAATGTCTTTATATAGGAACGTTCTCATATCCGAACGCCCTCATATCCGAACGTCTTCATATCCGGATGTCTTTATATAGGAACGTTCTCATATCCGAATGTCCTCATATCCGAACGTCCTCATATCCGAATGTCTTTATATAGAAACGTTCTCATATCCGAACGTTCTCATATCCAAACGTTCTCATATCCGAACGTCCTCATATCCGAACGTCCTCATATCCGAATGTCTTCATATCCGAATGTCTTCATATTCGAATGTCTTTATATAGGAACGTTCTCATATCCGAATGTCCTCATATCCGAACGTCCTCATATCCGAACGTCTTCATATCCGGATGTCTTTATATAGGAACGTTCTCATATCCGAACCTTCTCATATCCGAACGTCTTCATATCCGGATGTCTTTATATAGGAACGTTCTCATATCCGAACGTCCTCATATCCGAACGTCCTCATATCCGAATGTCTTTATATAGAAACGTTCTCATATCCGAACGTTCTCATATCCGAACGTCCTCATATCCGAACGTCCTCATATCCAAACTTCTAAGTGTCGCTATTTAGATGTTGTCGGAATATGCGGCAGTCTAATTGTTTTGTTTGCATATAATTTTTAGTAACTTGCAATTTCTCAAGCCGTAATGTTTCGCACAGAAGAAACTTCAACTGGAAGAAAAAGGAAAATAAATTCTTTCACGCGACGCCAGAAATTAGAGATTTTTGAAAGATTGGACGAAGCTCCTAATTAGTTGAATTCAAAAATTAAAAAAACAAACAAGTATTGCATAAACTGAACAAAACACTAAAAGATAATCTGAACAAAACACTTGATGATAATCCACTGAAACACTCTCACTTCAGACGACTTAAAAGAATGAATAAATGAAAAATCAAATGAATTATAATAGAAATCAATGGTAGAATCGTTTCAAAATGATTTGGATTGTCAAGTAATAGAGGAAGAATCGAATTCTTCCGATAAACAAAGATGGTGAAGATGGGATTGAGTAGTGAAATCTATTAATGAGGTCATCAAATTCACGGAGAAAAAATCTTTGTTCAGTAGTACAGAATGTACAAGTGCACGTATTTGACAGAAATAAAGGCTGTTCCAATAACTTGGACCCCGATTTTAAATGTGAATTAAATTCAAGCGTCTAATAACGTTTTTCTTTTTCTTTTAGATTTAACAACTTAAGTCTTTGGCAATTTCAACCGTGGAAAAATTAACAATCAAACAATGTGTTAAACTATCAAGAGTGCAAATGAAAAAAAATTGTTCGTAAATTCAAACAAACAGAATCGGTGGCAGATATGAAAACACCATTGCGTGCACGTTTACGCCGTTTAGCTGAAAACATTGCTGCAGTACACGAGAATGTGGCCGAAAATCCAGACCCCCTCTATTCGTCATCGCGCGCAAAATCTGAACGTTCCCACAACAAAGTTACATCGTTTCTGATATGTCCCGGAAAGGGATATATTTGTTCGAAGTAGCAAAGTGGTTTTGGACTACTGTAACCGAGTAGGACAATCTAGAAGGAAACCATAATGGACTGGTCCTCCTCGTAGTGGTATGCAATAGGCTTAGGCAATAGGCGAAGACAATAGGCGTAGCCAATAGGCGTCCCCTGTGTACCTCCACATCAGTCTGTATTTATGGCTGACACCAGCCAATCATATTACTGTGAGGGGGAACCCAGGTATATGCATATTCATTACATCAGTTTCCAATTGCACTCTCGGTTGGTCGATTATGCCGACCAGCAAGATATACACCATACTTGGCGTTGCTTAACTTCGGTGGAAGTACGAGAACCGGTATTTCAACGTCATTAACCAGTGACTCCTTTATGTCACCCAGACATCCATATTGACAGCAGCCGGTATTCCCAAGCGGTCACTCATCTAGATACTGTCCATACTTGGCATTGCTTAACTTCGGTGGAAGTACGAGAACCGGTGTTTCAACGTCATTAACCAGTAACTCTATTATGTCACCCAGACATCTATGTTTAGAGCAGCCGGTATTCCCAAGCGGCCACCCATCTAGATAATGATCAGGCTCAACGTTCCTTATCTTTGGTAATCGTGCGAGAAGCGGTGTTTCAATGGCATATAGCAGTAAGCCCCCCCCTCTCTCTCTCTCTCTCTCTGTATATATATATATATATATATATATATAAATAAATCTATCTATCTATCTATCTATCTATCTATCTATATAAATCTCTCTCTCTCTCTCTCTCTCTATATATATATATATATATATATATATATATAAACCTATATATATATATATATATATATATATATATATATATATATATATTAGGTTGGTGCAAAAATAATGACGTAATAATATCGTTTTTTGACGTTAAAAATACTTCAAAAAACGACATTATTATGTCATTGTTTTTGCACCAATCTAATATATATATATATATATATATGAGGAGGGCATTCTTTAGTTTCACCAATAAAGAAAAAGAATCCGTGGAGAGCCATGATCTTCTACGTTCTGAAAGGCTATGACATTAAAAGAAATGAACGGAAACAAGAGCATCCTTTTCGAAAATGTTCTTTCATTGCCCAAAAGATATCCGAATTGGGGGAGGGCGTAGTTAACTGATGAAATTTATCATTTTCCTTTTCGCTTTAACGTTTACTCACCTGACCTTCGTTATTCTATATCTGTACTTTTAAGATTTAAACTTATTTCACTCTTTCTAATTACGCTATTCTGTCTGGTTAAAAACTTGTTTTGCTGGATTGGCGACCGCAGTCATCAATCAACTCTCGTAATTTTGAAGAGAAATAAATTTCTTTCATACCTGTTTCATTATTCTATCTGGTCTGAAACATGTTTTATAGGATTGGAGACCTAAATTATCAGTGAACTCTCGTAATTTTGAAGAGAAATCAATTTACTTCATTTTGATACCAGTGTCATTATTTAATCTACTCTGAAACTTGTTTTATAGGATTGGAGACCTTACTTATCAGTGAACACTCGTAATTTTGAAGAGAAATAAATTTACTTCATTTTGATACCAGATTCATTATTCTATCTGGTCTGAAACATGTTTCATATGATTGGAGACCTTACTTATCAGTGAACTCTCGTAATTTTGAAGAGAAATCAATTTACTTCATTTTGATACCAGTTTTATTATTCTATCTAGTCTGATACTTGTTTTATAGGATAGGAGACCTTACTCAGCAATCAATCCCCGTAATTTTGAAGAGAAATATATTTCCTTCATTTTGATACCAGTTTCATTTGGTTGAAGACTGTTTTATATGACTGGAGGCCTTACTTACCAATCAACTCTCGTAATTGTGAAGAAAAATTGACTCCATCTTGATACCAGCTTCATAATTCCATATGGTCTATTTTTGTTAAGGATTTCTGGCGTTTTTCTCTTTGACGCTAGTCCCCGGCGATTCAGGCAAGTTAAAAGTAAAGATTTCGAATACTGTTTGTAGACGCTGTTCGCTTGGAATATTGGCGCAACATAATCTTCCTGCTGCATTTATTGTCCCCTTGACCTTGTGAAACACTGCCCTAAACTTAGTAAATATCAATATCTACAAAAAGCTAATTACCAGCGACTTTAAACTATTCATGATGTTATGATTACCGTTCTAATTTTACTGATGACAGAGATCTTTTATCGACGAAGCTTAACTGAGAAAAGCTTATATGAATTGATGATCGTTTTTTTTTTGTGAGGATCAATTTGATTAATGAAGATGGTCTCATCTTAACCACTACTATGACTATTAGTCATTTATGTGCCATGCGTGATACACGCTTAGGCGATCATGTATCTTTCGATACATAACTGACGAGGCAGATTTTTTCTCGCGGTGGGTTGCCATTTCTTTCTGCGGTAGATCAGTTGCCATCCAAGGCTATAGAACCCGGTCTGTCCTGCTATTAGGTTCGTGCAAGAATAATGACGTAATAATGTCGTTTTTTGACGTATTTTTTAACGTCAAAAAACGACATTATTACGTCATTATTTTTGCACCAACCTAATATTTACCCATGGCTGAGGGAGGGGGAAAGGATTCACAGATTTTCCAAATGTAAGTGAATGTAATGGATTCGACTGGATTTCGAACTCGGCTCACCGATTCCTCATCAATAAATTTTAGTCAAAACGATCTCATATTACGTTATTCGGGAAATAATATGCGATTTGAGAATCAACTTTTATTCCTGAACTAGCAGCATGGTCCGGAGTTGCCCGTGCTTGATTAAAATATCGTACGTCTCATACAGCAATCGCTATCACTTGACTTAAAATATTTTTGTCCTTCCTTGCCGTGCTGATCTTGCTACATGCCTTACTTCTTTCCTATCTCACACTGCGAATTTTTCTAAACTCTATACTAAACATTAATTCTGTTACGAAAAAAGAACTAAACAAAATGAACACAAAACGATCAGCTTTAAAAAAAAGGAC
Organism: Acanthosepion lycidas; assembly: GCA_963932145.1. Lineage (NCBI taxonomy): Eukaryota > Metazoa > Mollusca > Cephalopoda > Sepiida > Sepiidae > Acanthosepion > Acanthosepion lycidas. The sequence goes on from OZ010591.1 coordinate 32,587,437, forward strand.
TCGTAACTGGAAAAACCGAATGAAAAAAGAATGTTAACAACAAATACTTTTTCACACCCAACCCAGTTCTGCGGAATCAGAATCAACGTTGAGTTTAAGCAAGCGAATGAGCCAATTGGAGTAAAGTGCCATGCAGATTTGAATTTTTCCCACTTGTGACGAATGCAGCTATCGATTTTTTTGCATGCTAGCATGCTAGTTAATATTCGTGTCAGTCAGCTGTTGGCTCTCACGCTGGCCAATAGAATCTTCCTGCCTATTCGTGGCAGCCAGCTATAGGCTCTCACTCTGGCCAGTAGAAAATGGCCGCAAACTACATGAAAACTGCCATAGAAGCATGAAAAAAATCGATTATTTCCACTATCGATGGGAGTTGGAAAATGTAAAGTCGGTCTTGGGCTTCCCGCTAACTTGGAGCATGTGCATGTAAAGTTTGGTGCAAATCCGTCGAAAATTGCGGCCGTGCATTCGTTACACACACACATCCTGCCTTTTATAAATAGAGATTAATGTATTTCAAGAGTGTTTAAATCAGTCAAAATACGGCTTACAAGGTTATTTATGCTTTTATAACAAATTTTTTTTTACAACAAAGAGGACACTTTAATCATTAGGAATGAGTGATATATTTTTGCGCAACTATAATAATAATATATTAGAACATAATTAAAAGGTTTATTCGAAAATCAGACATTATTTTCCGAACAACCTAATACTATTTTCCAGTGTATACACCGTGTGCGCCATGTATTTGAGAACAGAATTCTGAAAGAGATTGATATAAAATTAACAAAGAGAATACTTTAATCATTAGGAATGTGTGATATATTTTTGCGCAGTTTTTATAATAATATATTAGAACACACTTAAAAGATTTCTTCTAAAATCGGACATAATTTTCCGAACAACCTAATACTATTTTCCAGTCTGTATTATTTTCTGAACCCGGAGGATGTAGTAAATCGAATATAAAATGTAGAAAAATACGATTTTTCTTCGTGCTTGCGTAAAATCAACGATACCTCTGCCGTGTGAATTAATTGCCTAATGTATATTCAGTTACGATTGCAAATGTTATTATTAGCATTTATAACGTGATTTAAGGGAAAATTCAACGATAAAGAGGATATATTGAGGGATCAAGCATAATTGGCGTGAAGTGATTGAATTAATCTGTCTGTTGGTATTATTATAGATATAGGAAACTTGGAGACAAGCCGCGGTGATTCTTGATATTTTAAAATATTAGGTTGGTGCAAAAGTAATGACGTAATAATGTCGTTTTTTGACGTATTTTTAACGTCAAAAAACGACATGATTACGTCATTATTTTTGCACCAACCTAATACTAATTTATGTGATTTATGAGGAAGATTTCGTTTTTTTTTTCTTAATTTTTGCTTTACTTTACTTTTTTTTACCAGATTATAGAATTTTTTCCACCTGTTTTTTTCATTTGTTGAGATCGAATATGTTCTAAATGTTCTGTCATTACATATTTCTTTCTTTCTTTCTTTCTTCGAAGCTTTCTTTCTTTCTTCGAAGCTTTTTTCGTTCTTTCTTTGAAGCTTTTTTCTTTCTTTCTTAGAAGCTTTCTTTCTTTCGTTCTTTCTTTCTTTCTTCGAAGCTTTTTTCTTTCTTTCTTCGAAGCTTTCTTTCTTTCTTTCTTCGAAGCTTTATTTTTCGTTCTTTCTTCGAAGCTTTTTTCTTTCTTTCTTAGAAGCTTTCTATCTTTCGTTCTTTCTTTCTTTCTTCGAAGCTTTTTTCTTTCTTTCATCGAAGCTTTCTTTCTTTCTTCGAAGCTTTTTTCGTTCTTTCTTTGAAGCTTTTTTCTTTCTTTCTTAGAAGCTTTCTTTCTTTCGTTCTTTCTTTCTTTCTTTCTTTCTTTCTTCGAAGCTTTTTTCTTTCTTTCTTCGAAGCTTTCTTTTTTCGAAGCTTTCTTTCTTCGAAGCTTTCTTTCTTTTTTTCTTTCTTTCTTTCTTTCTTTTTTTCTTTCTATCTTTCTTTCTTTCTTCGAAGATTTTTTCTTTCTTTCTTCGAAGCTTTCTTCGAAGCTTTCTTTCTTTCTTTCTTTCTTCAAAGCTTTCTTTCTTTCTTCAAAGCTTTCTTTCTTCGAAGCTTTCTTTCTTTCTACGAAGCTTTTTTCTTTCTTTCTTCGAAGCTTTCTTTCTTTGAAGCTTTTTTCTTTCTGTCTTCGAAGCTTTCTTCGAAGCTTTCTTTCTTTCTTTCTTTCTTTCTTTCTTTCTTTGTACGAAGCTTTTTTCTTTCTTTCTTCGAAGCTTCCTTTCTTTCTTCGAAGTTTTCTTTCTTTCTTACATTCTTCGAAGCTTCTTTCTTTCTTCGAAGCTTCTTTCTTTCGTTTTTTCTTTCTTTCGTTGACGTTTCCTTTGTTCGAGGCTTACTTTCATACTTTCTCTTTTCTTTTCTTTCTTTTGTTCTCCGACGATTTCTTTCTTTTTTCATTACTTTTTTTTTTCATTCATAGTTATATTCATTTCTTTTTTTAATTTCTTTCTTTCTTTCTTTCTTTCTTTCTTTCTTTTACTTTCTCTTTTCCTTCTCTTTTCATTTGTTCTCTAAAAAATTCTTTCTTATGTCACTGCTTTTTATATTTTTTATCATTCATGGTCACATTTCTTTCTTTCTTTCTTTCTTTCTTTCTTTCTTTCTTTATTTCTTTATTTATTTATTTATTCCTTTTGCTACATTTACCTTCTTTCTTTCTTTCTTTCTTTCATTCTATCTTTCTTTCTTTCTTTGAATATTTCTGCCTTACTTTCGTTTTTCTTTCCAATCATTTGTTTTTTGAAAAATTCTTTCTTTTGCCATTACTTTTTATATTTTTTATCATTCATGTCCACATTTCTTTCTTTCTTTCTTTCTTTCTTTCTTTCTTTCTTTCTTTCTTTCTTTCCATTCCATTTCTAATCTACTTTCTTTATTTCTTTTCCTACATTTACCTTCTTTCTTTCTTTCTTTCTTTCTTTCTTTCTTTCTTTCCATTCCATTTCTAATCTACTTTCTTTATTTCTTTTCCTACATTTACCTTCTTTCTTTCTTTCTTTCTTTCTTTCTTTCTTTCTTTCTTTCTTTCTTTCTTTCTTTCTTTCCATTCCATTTCTAATCTACTTTCTTTATTTCTTTTCCTACATTTACCTTCTTTCTTTCTTTCTTTCTTTCTTTCTTTCTTTCTTTCTTTCTTTCTTTCTTTCTTTCCATTCCATTTCTAATCTACTTTCTTTATTTCTTTTCCTACATTTACCTTCTTTCTTTCTTTCTTTCTTTCATTCTATCTTTCTTTCTTTCTTTGAATATTTCTGCCTTACTTTCGTTTTTCTTTCCAATCATTTGTTTTTTGAAAAATTCTTTCTTTTGCCATTACTTTTTATATTTTTTATCATTCATGTCCACATTTCTTTCTTTCTTTCTTTCTTTCTTTCTTTCTTTCTTTCTTTCTTTCTTTCCATTCCATTTCTAATCTACTTTCTTTATTTCTTTTCCTACATTTACCTTCTTTCTTTCTTTCTTTCTTTCTTTCTTTCTTTCTTTCCATTCCATTTCTAATCTACTTTCTTTATTTCTTTTCCTACATTTACCTTCTTTCTTTCTTTCTTTCTTTCTTTCTTTCTTTCTTTCTTTCTTTCTTTCTTTCTTTCCATTCCATTTCTAATCTACTTTCTTTATTTCTTTTCCTACATTTACCTTCTTTCTTTCTTTCTTTCTTTCTTTCTTTCTTTCTTTCTTTCTTTCTTTCTTTCTTTCTTTCTTTCTTTCCATTCCATTTCTAATCTACTTTCTTTATTTCTTTTCCTACATTTACCTTCTTTCTTTCTTTCTTTCTTTCATTCTATCTTTCTTTCTTTCTTTGAATATTTCTGCCTTACTTTCGTTTTTCTTTCCAATCATTTGTTTTTTGAAAAATTCTTTCTTTTGCCATTACTTTTTATATTTTTTATCATTCATGTCCACATTTCTTTCTTTCTTTCTTTCTTTCTTTCTTTCTTTCTTTCTTTCTTTCTTTCTTTCTTTCCATTCCATTTCTAATCTACTTTCTTTATTTCTTTTCCTACATTTACCTTCTTTCTTTCTTTCTTTCTTTCTTTCTTTCTTTCTTTCTTTCTTTCCATTCCATTTCTAATCTACTTTCTTTATTTCTTTTCCTACATTTACCTTCTTTCTTTCTTTCTTTCTTTCTTTCTTTCTTTCTTTCTTTCTTTCTTTCTTTCTTTCTTTCCATTCCATTTCTAATCTACTTTCTTTATTTCTTTTCCTACATTTACCTTCTTTCTTTCTTTCTTTCTTTCTTTCTTTCTTTCTTTCTTTCTTTCTTTCTTTCTTTCTTTCCATTCCATTTCTAATCTACTTTCTTTATTTCTTTTCCTACATTTACCTTCTTTCTTTCTTTCTTTCTTTCTTTCATTCTATCTTTCTTTCTTTCTTTGAATATTTCTGCCTTACTTTCGTTTTTCTTTCCAATCATTTGTTTTTTGAAAAATTCTTTCTTTTGCCATTACTTTTTATATTTTTTATCATTCATGTCCACATTTCTTTCTTTCTTTCTTTCTTTCTTTCTTTCTTTCTTTCTTTCTTTCTTTCTTTCTTTCCATTCCATTTCTAATCTACTTTCTTTATTTCTTTTCCTACATTTACCTTCTTTCTTTCTTTCTTTCTTTCTTTCTTTCTTTCTTTCCATTCCATTTCTAATCTACTTTCTTTATTTCTTTTCCTACATTTACCTTCTTTCTTTCTTTCTTTCTTTCTTTCTTTCTTTCTTTCTTTCTTTCTTTCTTTCTTTCCATTCCATTTCTAATCTACTTTCTTTATTTCTTTTCCTACATTTACCTTCTTTCTTTCTTTCTTTCTTTCTTTCTTTCTTTCTTTCTTTCCATTCCATTTCTAATCTACTTTCTTTATTTCTTTTCCTACATTTACCTTCTTTCTTTCTTTCTTTCTTTCTTTCTTTCTTTCTTTCTTTCTTTCTTTCTTTCTTTCTTTCTTTCCATTCCATTTCTAATCTACTTTCTTTATTTCTTTTCCTACATTTACCTTCTTTCTTTCTTTCTTTCTTTCTTTCTTTCTTTCTTTCTTTCTTTCTTTCTTTCTTTCTTTCTTTCCATTCCATTTCTAATCTACTTTCTTTATTTCTTTTCCTACATTTACCTTCTTTCTTTCTTTCTTTCTTTCTTTCTTTCATTCTATCTTTCTTTCTTTCTTTGAATATTTCTGCCTTACTTTCGTTTTTCTTTCCAATCATTTGTTTTTTGAAAAATTCTTTCTTTTGCCATTACTTTTTATATTTTTTATCATTCATGTCCACATTTCTGTCTTTCTTTCTTTCTTTCTTTCTTTCTTTCTTTCTTTCTTTCTTTCTTTCTTTCTTTCCATTCCATTTCTAATCTACTTTCTTTATTTCTTTTCCTACATTTACCTTCTTTCTTTCTTTCTTTCTTTCTTTCTTTCTTTCTTTCTTTCCATTCCATTTCTAATCTACTTTCTTTATTTCTTTTCCTACATTTACCTTCTTTCTTTCTTTCTTTCTTTCTTTCTTTCTTTCTTTCTTTCTTTCTTTCTTTCTTTCTTTCCATTCCATTTCTAATCTACTTTCTTTATTTCTTTTCCTACATTTACCTTCTTTCTTTCTTTCTTTCTTTCTTTCTTTCTTTCTTTCTTTCTTTCTTTCTTTCTTTCTTTCTTTCCATTCCATTTCTAATCTACTTTCTTTATTTCTTTTCCTACATTTACCTTCTTTCTTTCTTTCTTTCTTTCTTTCATTCTATCTTTCTTTCTTTCTTTGAATATTTCTGCCTTACTTTCGTTTTTCTTTCCAATCATTTGTTTTTTGAAAAATTCTTTCTTTTGCCATTACTTTTTATATTTTTTATCATTCATGTCCACATTTCTTTCTTTCTTTCTTTCTTTCTTTCTTTCTTTCTTTCTTTCTTTCTTTCTTTCTTTCTTTCCATTCCATTTCTAATCTACT
>OZ010591.1:32605817-32643317 GCA_963932145.1 Acanthosepion lycidas
CATGGGAAATTTATTTAAAAGACTTGAAACCAACTCGATTAATATTATTGTGACAACCTTTTCACTTTATTGATTATCAGGTCAGTCTTAGACCATTTTTAAAGCATGTCGGCAGCAAATAGCTTTACATGATTGCGAAGAAAATCTTCAGATGGCGACAGTTACATTTGATATGGGATGACAAAAAAGAAATGATACCATTTCAATATACAACCGTTTTTTGCTCTTTTTCTTTTCTTGAAATATATCATAAAATATCTATGCCTTATAAATGTTTAGAGGTATTTACACTATTTATATGATTCAGACTATTGGCCTTATCTTTATTGCTATATTCAGGATGTTTTGGCAGGTGTACGCTCCAACTTTCTTCAGGTAATATATGTTGGATTTTTGAATCGAACCCATTATTTAATCCACTGGGGTAGATTATTCTAATTCCACGTGCCATGCCTTTTTTGGATATCACAGTTTCAATTAATTCCCTTTCAGTAACTCAAATCTACAAGTTTCTCTTCCCTTTACTGTAGCCAGGAATTGAATTTACAACACTTTGAATCAAATCACATGGCCCAGTAAATAAAAGCGTTGGTTTGGTAATTCAAAAAGTAACTTGGTCCAAACAAAACTAACGCATAAAAATCATTTTAAGTGCACTTCGATGTGGTGCAATTGCTAGCAAGTTTGTCACTAGATCAATTACGACTTAGTAGTGAGTTCTGTCTTCACTGGGTGCTCCACACTTTTGGCCTTGTGCCACACCTAAGCTATGCTTAGAAAGTCATATGGGAACTTCGACGTGGCGCAATGTTTAGCAAGCCTGACTCACTAGATCAATTTCGACTGAATACTAAGTTCGATCCTCTCTGGATACCCCATACTTTCGGCCTTAGGCCACATCTAAGCTATGCTTAGAAAATAATTTCGGGCGCCTCAACGTTGTATAATGTTTAGTAAGTCTGTCTCGCTAGATCAGTTACGACTGAATAGTGAGTTCGATCCTCACTAGGTGACCCATAATTTCGGCCTTGTGCTGCATCCAACCTATGCTTAGAAAATCATATGGGAATTTCAATTTGGTGTAATGTTTAGAAAGCCTATCGCGCTAGATCAATTACGACTGAATATAATATCCAAGGCCAGGACACTGATAGAGAAATAAAGAATACCCCAGAGGTGGAACAAATATATCGGAGAACTCTTTCACAACGAAAGAGAACAAGCAGCAAGACACAAAAATATCGACGGACCGGACGTATTACAGTCTGAAGTGGAATCAGCACTGGCCAAATTGAACCGAAACAAAGCAGCAATGGCAGTCGAAATTGGAATAAAGATGCTGGCAGCTTTAGACGATTTCGACATAGAAAAGATTACAGAAATAATAAATGAAATCTATAACAGTGGTGAGATACCGGAAGACCAAAGCAGATCTATTTTTATAGAATTGCCTAAGAAGCCAGAAACGAACGAATTTCCCATCAGAAAATCAGCGTGAGACATATAACGAAAATCATTCTGCTAAATATAGCGCTGCAGAATCAGACCGGAGATAGGATAGGAACAGTACGGGTTCGTCAAAGAAACTGGAAGAAGGAACACTTTATTTATTCTCAGACTGTTATCAGAAAGAGCAATATGAATTCAGAAGGACACGTACCTTTGTTTTTTAGATAGCGTAAAGGCGTTCGATAAAGTATCTCACAAATGCAGTTTGGAACTGCTCAGCGACCTTGATATATTTGGGAAAGATATCAGAATAATCAAGAACTTATAGTGACAGCAGATCACCTGCATACAGATAGATGAGTTCAGCAGATATACAAAAATACAAAGGGGTGTAAGACAAGGATGTGTCTTCTCACCGGACTTATTCAACTGTTATACTACCTATTCTATGGTAGTGGACTCTTCCAGAGACAATAAGTAGCAGTAGCGGTCGCTAGTTCGGGGCAGGTGGTGTCGAGCTATCTCTGACTGCGCCCGCCTTCTGTCGAACTCTCTGCGTTAGCAGAGAGGAACCCGGACGAGGCTTTGCCGAAGGGCAAGGTTTCGTCCGGGGAGGTAGACAGGGCCTGAACCCGTCTAGGCGGGTTCAAAGGCTATATTTTTGGCCGAGCCTACGGGCTTGGAGAGGCCCACATTAAACCCGGCCTTGTGCCACATTCGGTCCTTGTGGGTGGATCGATAAATACCCAGGTGATGTTGAGCGGTCCCTGACTGCGTCCGCCTTCTGTCGAACTCTCTGCGTTAGCAGAGAGGAACCCGGACGAGGCTTTGCCGAAGGGCAATGTTTCGTCCGGGGAGGTAAACAGGGCCTGAACCCGTCTAGGCGGGTTCAAAGGCTATATTTTTGGCTAAGCCTACGGGCTTGGAGAGGCCCACATTAAACCCGGCCTTGTGCCACATTCGGTCCTCGTGGGTGGATCGATAAATACCTAGGTGGTTTTGAGCGAGTCAGACGATATCGGACATTGAGGTATCAACCATCACAACTAGATTGCTGTGTCCTTAACTCTTATTTCCAAGTTCTAACGTTTTGTACGTCGAACCTAATTTAGGACGACTTATTGAAATACAAGCCTCCACTGTGAAACGACTCCACAGAATCAACCTATATAGCAAAGCAATCCTGAGAGAATTAGAAATTCTAGGAGGATTCATTATTTGCGGTCACACTCTTAACAATATAGGATATGCAGATGACACGGAAAGAAAACTACCAAAATCTCCTACAGGAGGTATGAAGAAAGTGCGAGAAGAAAGGGATTAAAACATCAACTGCAAGAAGACAGAATGTATGGTTATTAGAAAAAGTTCGAATTGCATATCAGAGATACGAAAATCAAACAAGTGCAGCAATTTAAATATCTGGGAAGTCTTTTAGCGGAGTACAGAAAGTGCGACACTGAAATCCGAAGGCATATTGGGATAGCCAAAGATGCCTTCCTAGAGTACTAAGAAATAGAAAAAAAAACTTCCCTGAAAACAAGCAAAAGAGTACTAAACTGTGACGTGATATCTGTCCTCCTGTATGGCAATGAGTGCTGGACCATCTCCTCAAAGATGAAGAAGAAACTTGAAGCAAGAGAAATTTGGATCTAAACAAAGATGCCGAGAATACGATGGATCGAACACGGGAACAATGTCGAAGTTTTAGAGAAAAATGGAAACAAAAAGGAAACTTGTACGTAACATCAGTAAGAGACAGTTAGGGCACATAATGAGGAAAGAAGGCTTGGAAAATTTGATACTCTCAGGACAGATTGAAGACAAAAGGGACAGAGGAAATCGTGTGTCCAACGCATTCGGTTTCTTGCCACTAACGAATGAAAATCATTTTAAGTGCACATCGACATGTTGCAGTGGTTAGCAAGTTTGTCTAGCCAGATCATTTATGATTCACTAGTGATTTTGATCCTCACTGGGTGCTCCATACTTCCGGCCTTGTGCCACCTCTAACCTACATTTAGAAAATCATATGTGACTTCAATGTAGTGTAATGAGATCAATTACGACTGAATAGCGAGTTTGATACTAACTGGGTGCCCCATAATTTCGGACTTGTGCCGCATCTAAATTATGCTTAGAAAATCATATGGAAACTTCAACGTGGTGTAATGACTAGCAAGTTTGTCTCACTTGATCAATTACGACTGAATAGTGAGTTTGGTGCCCCATAGTTTCAACTTTATGCTGCATCTAAGCTGAGCTTAGAAAATTATGTGAACTTCAAGCTGGTGTCATGGCTAGCAAGCCTGTCTCGCTAGATCAATTACGACTGAATAGTGAGTTTGATCCTGACTGGGCGCCCCATACTTTTGGCCTTGTGCCACATCTAAGCTATGCTTAGAATATCATATGGGAACTTCAACGTGGCGTAAGCAAGCGTGATCTCGCTAGATCAATTATTATTCACCAGTGATTTCAATCTTCACTGGGTGCTCCGTATATTCGGCCTTGTGCCACATCTAAATTATGTTTAGAAAATCATATCGGCACCTCGACCTGCTGTAATGGTTAGTAAGCTTGTGTTCTCTAGGTTAATTATGATTGATTAGTGAGTTTGATCCTCACTGGGTGCTCCGTATTTTTTGTGTCACAAATAGGATGCTGTAGGTAAATCACTATGCTTTCGCTGATTGAGTGATTAATTCATAATCAGTCATGTCTGCCTCCCTATGAAAATATACACATATTTTAAATAGTATAAGCATTATCTCATGCCTTCATTGAATAGTGACTTGATATATTTGTATCCCATGAAATTAAACACATCTTTCAAATGATATGAGTAAAATATTACACAATTCTTTCGCTGCCAGCGTTTGTTACTCTGCTGGTCCGGAATGTCTACGTATAACTAATCGAAAACGTACTGAACGATTAATTGGTGATAAACGGCATATTTCCTCCATAATAGTAAACAGTGATTTCAAATGATATAATCAATCCACCATGCGAAGCCAAAGTGTTTGTAATTATTTTGGCAATATTAGGATAGATTTTAGAGAGAAAATCGTATTGAAATATTAATTGGCCATCAGCCATGTTTGTATCGTATGAGGATAAACGTGTATTTCAAACATTGAATTATTTAACGTAGTTCATAGATAGAAGTCACGTGTTACAAATTCTGTTTACTCGAAAACGATTTGAATTGTATGTGTGAAATTCCGAATACGAGACAACGCCATTATTCAACCAAGAATGAGGTGATGACTGAGACAGACAATAACACGGCCATGACTCCCAACAACATCCTCTACCTCGTAGTCCTTACAAGGCTTATCTTCCCGTCCACTTCCGCCATCCATTTGAATATATTCGTCCTGTAATAAATACTTGTACCTCCATCTCTCTTACGATAGCCTCGCTGTAGAGGTTGAACAAAACCGGCGAGAAGAAAAATCCTTGTCTTACGCCTCTTTCTATTTTTGTGTACTTACGCAATTCATTTGGCTACTCGTATGATGGCGGTTTACACCCAGTATAAGTTTTGGATTATTGTACCACCCTTCGGGAATTAAGCTGATTTTCCAAACAGTTCAGATAAGATCAATGAGCCGTATCTTATCTGATAATCTGTAAAATATAAATGCACATCCATTTGCATTTGTATTGCTCTCTCCAGTATCATTTTAATAATGAATATAGTATTTTTTGGCAGTCTTTTGAAAAAAAAAAGATTGTATTTTTCCTATTTCAGGGGTATTTCTGCTTCGCCCGGCATCTTAAACATTTAAAAAAGTATACAAGGTGTATTAAAAATAATTTTAAAAACTTTGGGGGCGGTTTTCTCACACCAAAACAAGGACAAAAGTCCATATAAAAATATATCCGCAAATCCTTCATTTTTTTGAGTAATTAAGTTTAAAGTTCACGTTAGACGCTGTTAAATGTACAATCCAAGATAGAACCCAAAAATACTTTTACAAACTTTCGGAGCGGCTTCCTCACACCAAAACAAGGACAAAAGTCCATATAGCTCTCGTCAAATTCCATCTTTTTGTCATCTCTCCTAAATCCTGTTTCGCCATTTTTTACTCAAGCTCACTAAGTATGTTATTCGTTGTTTTTCTCTGTCCCTCTTGTCTTCCATCTGTCCTATGAGTATGAGATTTTCCAAGCCCTCTTTCCTCATTATGTGTCCGAGAAATTTCAATTGTCTCTTCCTGATGTTAAGTAAAATTTTCCTTTTTGTTTCTATTTTCTCTAAAACTTTGTCGATGCTCGGTTCATGTTATCCTCAGCATCCTTCTGTAGAATCACATTTCTGTTGCTTCAAGTCTCTTCTTCATATTCGAGGAGATTGTCCAACACTCGTTGTCATACAGGGGGACAGATATGTACAGTTTAATACAATGCGATAATTTGTGAAATATTTCTCTCCACGTGTCTATCTTACTCGACTGAGCATGCGTGTTGCATTTCTCCACATGTTTATCTCGACGACTACCTCGTGTTACGCTCCGAACGAACACCCATTTTCCTACGATTGGTATACGATACCTCAGAAAGAGCGAACCTTTGAAGGTTGTAAATCACGGGGCAATAAAAAAAACTCCCTTTCTTATCTCAACCATGTCTTATCTGCATTTGTTTTATCACTTCAACTTCGTTTCATGCTAAGGGTAAGGCCTCCATTACATATTCAACCATAAACCTCAGAAATTTATTATATTAATTTGAAAATACTGTATTTTCCGGCATATAAGATAAAGGGGTAAGTGCACCTCGAGGTGGTGTAAAGCTTGTCTCGCTAGAACAATTACTACTGAGCAGTGAGTTCGATCCTCACTGGGTGCCCAATACTTTCGGCCTTGTACCACATCCGGGCTACGCTTGGTACCTCGAGGCGGTGTAATGGTCAGCAAGCTTGTCTGGCTAGAACAATTACGACTGAGTAGTGAGTTCGATCCTCATTGGGTGCACCCTACTTTCGGGCTTGTGCCACATCTAAGCTTCGCTTGGAAAATCGCTATAACACGCACGGGTGTATAAGACGCACTCCAATTTCAGCGGGGCAAATCGTGAAAAAATTAGTAATTAGTAAAATTAATGAATAATGTACCGCTTAGGCTATATTTCTGAGGTATTGTTTTGCTTAAACAAGCCATGACTAAAATTAAACGAAAAATAATAGAAAAATGTACACGAGCCTATAACAACTTTATTATATCCAAAGGTAAAAAACAAAATAAAAATCAAGCAATTATTACAATTGAGCAAAACTGTACAGTTACCATTAAAATTTGATTCATCTTCAAATCCCTAAAATTCTTCGTCAAATCCCTAAAATTCTTCGTCTTAGTTATCAAAACTCTGATACTTATTTTCGATATTACTATCATCGTCGTTAAATAATGTGTCATCTTCCGCTCCATTGAGAGAATTGCTAATGCCATACTTTTAAAAAGATTTAACAACAATTTCTGTTCTAATATTATCCCAAGCTTGCTTCAACCATTCGCAGACTTGTGAAATGCTGGGTCTTTTTATTCTTCCTGCAAGTTTAAGGTCGTGATCAGACATTCCAATCTACGTGTTCTATTGATCCTTCGTGTTTAAGTTTAAGCTAATAGGAGTTGCCAGGTAGGTAATTTCGGCTGACTATCGCGAATTTTAAACCTACATATGACATATAAGACGCAAGGAATTTTAAAAGATATTTTAGTAAAAAAATGCGCCTTATACGCCGTCAAATATGGTAGTTAAAAATTAATTTCTCTTTTGATACTGTTAAAGAGAGAACGAAGCGTTGGAAGGCTTAAAAAGCATGCAGGTGAATCTCGGTTATCTATGATTAAGTTGGATCCTTTCTTTTTATGTGCCGTGTCCTTTCAGGACGTAGGCGATCATGGCTCTCCACTTCCCCCTGTCCCTTATAGCTCTCAATAAGTTACGGAACTCTGCTGCTAACTCCCCCAGATCACGTTCTGCCATCCACTTGCTTAAGCCCGCCAGTTATGTCATGCGTTGCTTTCCCTTGTCTCTTTTCCCTCTCTATTCGACCTGTGAGTATCAGATTCTCCAGGCCTTCCTTTCTCATCACGTGTCTCAGAAATTTCATCTGCCTTTTCCTTACGTTAAGTATAAGCTTGCCCCTTGTTTGCATCCTCTCCAAGACTTCATCGTTGTTCACATGTTCGGTCCATGATATCCTTAGTATCCTTCTGTAGAACCACGTCTCCGCTACCTCGAGTCTCTTCTTCGTCTTTGAGGAGACCGTCCAAATGGTCATCAGTAAAAAGATGAGCCCGAAATGCGATATACGAGTCGGGGACACTAAAATCAAGCATATGCGGAAGTTTAGATATCTGCGAAGTGTTTTGACGAAGGACGGTAGGAGCGACGCTGAGATCCGAAGACCGATTGGGATGGTCAAGGATGCATTCCAAAAGCTGGTCAGACTACCGCGAGACAGGAGGATTTCTTTGGTGACAAGTTGGCACCACTTTTAGTTATTTAGTTTAGTTTCATGTCGGGAAACCGCGCGCGTACACCTGGTCCAGGAGCAAAAAATCACCCAGCTCCTGCTATCGTTGTTATGACTACTGATCCCCAATCTCTAGTGCAATGAGGTGGGTACAGTGGTGGGTAGCTGTTTCCCGGGATCGGACACCTCTTAACATTTTGCTTTTCTCAGCTGCATGTCTTTCTACAGACAGAGAAACAACTAAGCCGCACTCTGCCTGAAGCCAGAGACGCAACTGAGAAATGAGAAACGCTACCCAGCATGTGTCAGGTAAATCGGCACTACTTGTGTGTCACTGACAATAGTTATGTCCGTCTATCGTATCTCTGACCAGATGCTATATTCAGAACGCCAGTTTATATCTCGAGAATTGTTTATAATTTTAGACGGTAGAAATGAATTCTTTGGAGCCGAATAATGTTTGTACTTTTGGACGTTCTCCAAATATCTGACACTAAAACTTTTTAGTGTTCCACTGAAATATTATATGCACTGTATTGAATTGTTAAATCATTCATTCTCAACCGTTAGTGTTAATTGTTAATGGCTGACTTGGAAATCTCGCATGTGATCTCGTATAATATCGTATCCCCGTTTGACACAGAATACACACTATTACACTATTTCTTCGTTTTTATATAGTTCTAAATGTGAGGTAGTATGGTAATAGGAATATAGCCTCAGAAATAATAATAGCGAAATGCTCCAATTATTCAAAATTTAAAAGATACGAGCAAGTTTTTATTGTCTAATAAAATAAATAATCTATGTATCTATAATAAGCCATATCTATCTATCTATATATATATATATATATATATATCTTTTTTTGTGTGTGTAACAATTGAGGCAAAGTATGCAAAAGAACGATGACCCATCCGCCCAAATTCGAGTCATATTTGTTTTTGATATGTCCCGGAAAGGGATATATTTGAACGAAGTAGCTAATTGGTTTTAGCTAATATAACCAAGTAGAATACGGTAGCAGTAATCGACTGGTACGCGTCGTAGTCGCAGGTAAGAAGTGTAGATCAATGGCGTAGTCCAATGGGCGTCGTTAGCTCTCAGACTAAGGCTCTTTGACTCTCGTACACGTCCGTCTGTATTTATGACGGACACCAGCCAATCATATTCCAGTGAAGGGGAAAAACAGGTGTATGCATATTCCATTATATCAGTTTTTGAAAAGAAAAAAGTTTAGTTAAATAAAAATTATGAGTTATGGTCAATATTAGTCATGTTAAATATTTGTTTTACGAATTAAACTATATTTTATTTAAATAAAATTTTCGAAAAATAAGTCTTGCTATAGTTTTTACTTTGATAAAACTTTTTTTTAATTTACTTTTTTATTTTTCCATATCACTAATTCAAGATATTTTGTTTGAAATTTGTTTTTGTAAAATAAAGTAAAAAAAAGAAGAATAGATATTGTTTCCTTTTTGAAATCTTCAATAATGAATGAATAATAATTAGTTAAAATAATTACAATATATATATATATATATATATATATATATATATATATATATATATATATATATATATATATATATATATACAAGGAAATAAATTAAAGAGAATAGAAAATTTAAAAATTCATATAGCGTTTCGAAATTATCAGCAGAATTTAAAAAAATAAAAACGAACGGGGATAAAAATTAATTCCGTTCGTTTTTACTTTTTAATTCTGAGCATTTCGAAACGCTTACATACCTAAAAATGGATTCTAATGAGTATTTTTAATTTTAAAATATCTTCGCAAGTAAAAATCATACGATGATAATTTTTTTTGCAAAAAGGTCGGTTGGATGATACTGAATCTGTATATATATTTATTTTGTCGTTAATTATTGTATGTTACAATTCGGAGAATGTCTTGTAGTATTTGGTAATAGCTTGAGAAAAATGAAAGATCAATCAAATAAAAATATCTGATGATACGTTGCTCTGAGTAGGACGAGAAATAAGCAGACGCTGAAGTTACAGATTGAATCTACGGAATGTCAAGGATTAATAAGACCTTCCAAAGTTTACACAAAAATATTGTCCGTTGGGAACTTTTGCAGTAAACATAAATTTGGTTATGAATATGTAAAATTTATATGAGGATAATATACGCATATCTTTCCTTAGGTATTTATAAATTGTACACTGTTCAATTATTAACTTTAATAACTAACTATTGAAATGACATAATTGTACATGGATTAAACGAAAATTACTTACAATATATTAGGTTGGTGCAAAAGTAATGACGTATCAATGTCGGTTTTTGACGTTAAAAATGCGTCAGAAAACGACATTATTACGTCATTATTTTTGCACAAACCTAATAATACGTATTACTTATAGCACATTCCTTCTTGGCGCCAATTTTGACGGCACAGATACACTAGTAATTTTATATAAACATAAAAATCGATTTTCTGTGGATGCTTGAAAAGTCTGAACTTAAATCTGAAATTTTATTTTGTCAGAAAACTTACGCATTTCCCGAAGTGACATGACTGATGACTTCTGGATTTCTGAGAAGAATCCTCGCTATTATTCCATATATTTTTCGGATTATTACCGCGCTTTTTTTTAAGGGAAATACAACCACTTATCCGTGACCAAAGCATTAGAAGCCGGTTCAAGTAAGCATATACAAGTGATAGAAATTATTAGAAGGATTTGAGATTATCATTATTAAGTAATTCATCGAATCTAGAAGAAGTTTCATCAGAAACCAGAAAGCACTGGATGGCCGTTTCGCCCAATATCTAAAATCCGCTTAATAATTTCTATCAATTGTATAACCTTGCTTGAACCGGCTTGTAATGCTCTGGATAGAGCTGCTTGTGGATTGTAGTCGTGGCTCGTGGAGGCACAGTCCTATGGGTAAAGGGAAACTCAGATGAGTTACACCACGGAATAGATGATCGAGCGGCGCTATATCAAGTCTAATTCGCTACTTCCTCGTCAGCGAGGCCCGTTGGTACAGTTGGTATGACGTTTGCCTTATATCATAATTTTCCGGGTTTCAATTCTCGGATGGGCACTGCTGATGAGTCGCAAATATAGGACGAAACGAGCGTCAAGTGCCTTCTTCATTCTGTTGAGGTTTCTTCTAGATTCGATGAATTACTTAATTATGTTTATCTCAAATCCACTTAGTAATTACTATCACTTATATATATATATATATATTATTTATATATAGTATACATATATTTTATTTATATATAGTATACATATATATATAACATTATAATACATATATAATAAATATTATATATATTATATATTACACACATATATATATAATATAATATTATAATATATATTTATATATAATTATTATTACAAATATATAATTATTATATTCATAATATATTTTTATAATATATATTATAATATATAATATATATTATAATATATAATATATATTATATATATAATATATATATTGTATATTACATATATTATATATAATATATATTATATATAAGTACATATATTATATATTTTATATATTATATATTTTATATATAATATATATTATACATACTATATATTGTTATATATATTATATGTATTATATATATTATATAGTATACATATTATATATATTTTATATATTGTCTATATATAATATATATATTATACATATTATATTATATATTATATATTATATTATATGTATTATTATATATATTATATATATAATATATATTATACATGTTATATATTATATTATATGTAATATATATATAATATACATATAATATATAATATGATATATATTTATATATAATAAATATTATAAATATATAATTATTATTATATAATAAACCAAAAAAACAAATCATGTTTTGTCGCCTTCTGTTACAAGATAAACACTGGAATTGTTTGGAATGCTACGAGATAAGACGGCCTTTTCTCAGTTTGTAGTGCTGATTGAAACTGAGCAATGTGTGCCTGACTAATAATGAAAGAAAGTCAGATAAAGGGTCCCTGATATATTTGGAGACCAGACCAACCCGGAGACAGAGACGGATTGTTCCTGATAAGCTGTTACGGACAGAGACGGAGACAAATCTACCTAAATTTTAACCCACGCATCAGCGTGGCTTAAAGTGTAGATGTCTGTCAGAAAGTAGTGTCGGTCTATATATGAAAAAATAAATAAATAAATAAATAAAAAAAAAAAAAAAAAAAAAAATTAATTACGGTTTTATTTTCGAATCCCAGGAGAAATTGTTTTGAAATAAAGTAGCGAATAAAAACTTGAAAAAATTGAATTAAGTAACAATCTAAATTCCATGCTAATAGAATTAGTTAATATTGTTAGGTTGGTGCAAAAATGATGTCGTTTTCTCACATAGTAACATATGTGAGAAAACGACACTATTTTTGCACCAACCTAATATAAAAAGCTTTACGTATCTAGAATAAGAATAATTTTATCAATCATATCTGCACTTCAAAGGTGCAATTTTTGTCTGATAAGGTTATGTGAGAGAGAGAGAGATGGGGGTAGGAGAAACAGGCAGACAAAGTGAGAGAGAAAATGAGAGAGAAAGAGAGAGAGAGAAAGAGAGAGAGAGAAAGTGAGAGAGAAAGAGAGAGCGAGCGAGAGAAAGAGATAGAGAGCGAGAGAGAAAGTGAGTGAATGAAAGACACACAAAGTGAGAGAGAGAGAGAAAGAGAAAATGAGTGAGAGAAAGAGAGTAAGAAACAGGGAAAGTGAGAGGGAGCAAGAAAAAAGTTAGTGAGTGAGTGAGTGAAAGAGAGAGCGAGAGAAGACAAAGAGTACGTGAGAGAGTGAGAGAAAGTGTGAGAGAGAGAGAAAGAGAGAGAGAGAAAATGAGTGAGTGAGAGAGAGAGGAGAGAAAGTGAGTGAGTGAGTGAGGGAGGGAAAGTGTGAGTGAGGGAAATTGTGAGTGAGAGCGAGAAGGAAAGAGAGAGAGGGCAAAAGAGAAAGTCAGTGAGCGAGAGAAAGTGTGAGAGAGAGAGAGAGAGAGAGAGAGACAGAGACAGAGACAGAGACAGAGACAGACAGAGAAGTGGGAAATCAGACAAAACGATTTCTAGAATTTTTTCCCGTTCTTTTTTTTTTGTTGTGTTCGTAGTGTAGCGGTTATCGGTGCGAAAAGTGTGGCGTGTTGAGTTCAAATTTTAATCGAGTTGGTTGCGTTCGCTGTCTCAGAAATGCTCTTGGAAAGTTAGAAAACCACCTCTTCTTCTCTCGGGTAGGGTTTAATGCAAGGGAAGGATCTCTAGATTCGGTTGGCACTCATTCAAACGAGAAGGACAATCTGAATTCTGTTGGGAATGACTGCTTAAAACCCACCCTCTCCAAATTTATAGACAAATCCTACAGATGCATGCTGGGATTTCTTCCTAACCAACAAAAATGAACAATTCTTTGTCTTACAAACATATTTTTGTTTCTTGCCTTGAAGTCAGGTTATAACCACTTGACTGTATCCCGTTTGTATATTTACATTGTTTCATTTTTATTGTCTTATAATTTGGTTTACTTAGCTATTGTCACATAAAGTAAAGCCAAGTATTTAAAAAAGTATCTTGATAGAATTCAATGAAGAATCAGCAATGTTATCGATCGTAATCTGGCATCTCAGCTTCAATGAATTCAAACCCACTGTAACGCAGCTTTCCTGTGCATTTTCTATAAATATTTTCATGGTAATAGTTCTTTTTGGTACCTCGACTTTAAGAATTTAAGCGCAGCACTAGATTGGTAGTTAGGTCTCATAGTTTTACAGTTTAAATGGCTAGATGTTCTATGTTCTATGTTAATATTTTTTTCTCTGACACTTCTCGCCTGTGGAACACTATTCCAGCTTCTTGCTTTCCAGGCAACATTAACTTTCAAAAAATTAACTGTAATGTTAATCTTTATCTTCTGTCTTCTTAATTCCTATTCCTTTTTTTTTTGTTTTCTCTCCTAAGTAATGTCTTTGTTTTTCTCATATTATTTTACACTCAGTAACCCCTTTCGTCTTAGGGACTTTATCGCCTTGTGAAATGATTAAAAAACATGCTGTCTTACTTTGTGTGATATTATTTTGCTCTGCACTTATTTTTATTTTTTTAGTCCTGGGTATGACGATTAACTGCATCCGACAGCAAAGCCTCTGATTGGGAGACTGGAGGTTTTGAGGAGCGTGGTACCAACTCTTATGCATATACACGTTTGTGTGAGCGTCCTGGGTATGACGATAAACTGCATCCAGTAGCAAAGCCTCTGATCGGGAGACTGGCGGTTTTGAGGAGCGTGGTACCAACTCTTATGCATATACATGTTTGTGTGAGCGTCCTGGGTATGACGATAAGCTGCATCCGGCAGCAAGCTCTCTGATCGGGAGACTGGTGGTTTTGAGGAGCGTGGTACCAACTCTTATGCATATACATGTTTGTGTGAGCGTCCTGGGTATGACGATAAGCTGCATCCGGCAGCAAAGCCTCTGATCGGGAGACTGGAGGTTTTGAGGAGCGTGGTACCAACTCTTATGCATATACATGTTTGTGTGAGCGTCCTTGGTATGACGATAAATTACAACCGCATCCTGGGTAAAACGATAAACTACATCCGACAGCGAGGCCTGTAATCAGGTTTTGAGGAGCGTGGAACCACCTTTTAGTTGCTGGTGTTCCCAGGTCCACCCTAACTCGAGATGGTAGCATAGTTAACCCCTAAATTGCGGTCAATGCACTATGAAAGTGTAAAAATAGCTTTTAATACCATCAATAGATTTTTGAGGGAAAAAATTATCAGCATTTTACCCGCAATTCATTTTTTAAAGCTCCCAAGAAAATTAAATTTCAACATTAAATGAACTATTTGATATTCCGTTAAACAAACAAATCTATCTTTATTTTTATTATTTATTTTATTTGTTGTATCCAAGCAAGCTCAGTTGAGAAAATATAAAAATCGAGTTATGCGAAGATTTCCAACGTTTCGTGAGCGTCAGAGAGGATTTGAAAAACATTGAAAAGAGTGGGGTGTGGCTCACATTAAAAAAAAATACTCCAAAGTAAAATTAAAAAGGGTCAACCAACAAATAATAAAGTTGCTTGCCGTTAAGACCATGTTCGGATGTGGTCAATTACATTGGCATAGAGATTGTCCTTTTACAGATAAAAAAAAATACTTGAATTGCGATAAATTGGGACACAAAAATACCCTCTGCAGGATTATGAACAAGACAAAAAAAGTTTTGTAAAAATTACCAAGTCTGATAAACTAGAAATTCGTGACATTAGGATATATGTTTAAGTGCAAAGATTTAACAAAAATATTAGGCTACAACTTGATTCGGGTTCAGACTTATCCATAATTAATTATCAAACATGGAAAAAAACTGGGTAAACCGACTTTGTTAAGAACGAACCGAATGGCTAAAAGTCTAAGTGGCGACCCTATTAAGTTTATGGGCGAACTTATAACGAGCGTGTAATTCAAAAGGTAAAACTTTAAAACAAAAGGCGTATATTATGAAGAATACAGGAAATTTGTTTGGGACGAATTGCTTAGAACAGTTTCAACTTTGGGATATGCCTATTAACTCATGTCAAAAAGTCGAAAATTTGACTGACGAAACAGAAAAGTTGAAAGGTTAACTTAAAAAAAAAATCCCGACTTTTCAGTGGAGAACTCAGAAAATGCACAAAAATGTCTGCTAAGTTTGAGTTAAAATTAGACATAAACCCAGTTTATAAGAAAAAACGTAACATTCCATTTGCCTCGTTAAATCAAATTGACGAGGAGTCGAACCGACTTTAGGAAATGGGAGTTTTGGCAAAGGTTGAATATAGTGAATGGCTATTTCCCACAATTTATATTAAAAAAAGGGCAAAGAAATTCGTGTATGTGCTGACTTCTCTAGGGAGCTGAACAGCGCCCTAAAGGATTACCATTATCCCCTTCCAAGTCCAGAGGAGATATTCGCTAAGCTCAGTGGAGGAAAATATTTTTCTAAGATTGACTGAAGCGACTCATATCTACAAATACCCGTGGACGAAGAATGCTTGAAGGTCCTTTGTATAAACACCCACAAGGGTTTATACAATTTTTTTAAGACTTCCCTTCGGTGTTAAGGTCGCCCCTTCCATTTTTCAACAGGTCACGGACACGATGTTAAATGGTCTGGATTTTCCGGTGGCCTATCACGATGACGTCCTAATGAAAAGCGAGAGCATCGCGGAACACAAATCGCACGTCTGGCAGGTGTTCATGAGAATCCAGGATTACGGATTCAAATTAAAAGTCGGGAAGTGCGAGGTTTTCTTAGAGAAGATTAAGTACTTGGGGTAAATAAATGACCAAGACGGAAGACGTCCTGACCCAGAATAGGGCAACGGCAATAAAGTTTTTTTTTTTTTTTTATTACAACGTTTTTGTCCCAAGAATGCACCGTTTGAGAGCTCCACTTAATGAATGATAAAGAGTGGGAATGGAAAACCAAATTCCAGGAAGCATTTGAGAAAATAAAGGAGGTACTTGCATCAGATCCGTTCCTGATTCATTACGATCCAAACCTTGACATTGTAGCCAGCGATGCTAGCTCGTACGGCATCGGGACGTGCATTTTACACAAGCTAAAGGATGGATCGGTAAAGCCAATCGCCCAGGCATCTAGGACGCTATTACCAGCTGAAAGGGGTTACTCGCAAATATTAGATTGGTGCAAATATAATGTCGTTTTCTCACATAGTAACATATGTCAGAAAACGACATTATTTTTGCACCAACCTAATGGAAAAGGAAGTCTTAGGAATCATTTTTGCCGTGACTATATATGCCTCCACCGGCCCATTTCAATCGACTGCAAAGATGGGGAAATATTCTCCTCAATTATAACTACAAAATGGAGTTTCTCACATTCACTAAAATCTGTTATGCAGACGGGTTGTCTAGATTGATACCTAAATATGCTGAACCCCTTGGAAGACACAGTCATTGCTGCCATAAGAACAGAGGTCGAAATAAAAAGTCCCTTGTGCAATACTGTCAGGGAGCTTCGTATAACAATTGACGGGATAATAGACAAAGCGTCCGATGAAGAGTTCATAAAGGAAGTAAAGGACAACCTAGTAAATAGTAAAGACCAAAATATCTCAAGTTTACTCACTTTGTAATGACATACTAATGTACGGAGACAGAGGAGTAATCCCATCTGTACTACAGAAGAGAACATTACATTCTATGTTGGCCATCCGGTAACTTCAAGAATGAAGAGTTTGATGAGGAGTTACGTCTACTGAAGCAACATGGACAAGGATATTGAAAACACTAAGATCGTGCAAAGGGTGTGCTTTGGCTGCTAAAGCACCCCCGATAAAATTCAATTCCTTGCCTAAAACCGACCGTCCGTGCTTTTGGATACCCATTGATTTTGCTTGGCTCACTTGGTTTTTACTGCCTTGTAGTAATGGACAGTTATTCCAAGTGGCTAGAAATATTGAAGTGCAAGAAGCCGACCGCGGAGGTTACAGTAAATCTTTTGCACGAGCTGTTTTCCCCGTTTCGGAGTTGTTGACTGTATCGTAACAGACAATGCCACACAGTTCACATCCTGTGAATTTAAAAAATTTTCTCAGTCATTCCTGATCGAACATATTACCGCTGCGCCATATCACCCAAGAAGTAATGGACAAGCAGAACGTTTTGGGGACACTTTCAAGAGAACACTGAGAAAGGCGAGAGGTAGTCACACTGATACGGCTATACAGCAATTTTTGCAGGTCTAGTGCTCCATCTGCCAAGACGCCATCGGAGGTCATGTTTGCCAGAAAAATAAAATCGGCATTTGACAAATTCCTTCCGAGTGAAACGAAAGCGGGAAAATAGGAATAAAGTGCTTAAAAAGCACTTTAAGTTCGGAGAAATTTTTTTCGTGTATTTCGGAATAATAAAGCCCACTGGGAGATAGGAGCATTAGACAGACAAATTGGTAACATGAATTACATGATTCAGGGACCGAAGTTTATACATAAGCGACATGTAAACCAAATTAGAAAACGGTATGAAAGCGTAGTCGACAGGGATCCCATAGAAGATGACACTATGGACGTCGTCTTTGACACGTTTGACGTTCCAGTACCGCTATCAATGCCAGAGCTCAGAAGGCCCGAAAGAAAAAGGAAATTTACGGAACCTTTAGAAATTAACCCGAAAAGAATAAGATCTTAAACATCTTTCATTTCATACCATGGCTATAGAAAAGGAAAAAGAATGAGTAAAAAAACACCCATCTCCTCACCTATGAACTGTTGTGGTTATCCGCGTGTGTTTGAATCCTCGTTCGCCAAGTTGTTGTGGATTCCGAGATGAATTCGGTCTCCAAGGAATGACAAACGCAATAATTAAATATAAGAAAATAAAATGTATTTACACAATCATACAAAGAGTAATACTGTTAGTAAGTCCAGGAACGTGGTTAGTAGCAAATACAGATAGATATATACAGTCTCGAAGTAGGACTTCCTTAGAGTCTACGTGCTGGTAACTGACTTCTACAAGAGGTTACCTCACACTATCTCCGTTCGTATATTCTCTCACTCTCCGACTACCGACTAGTATTTAGTCACCCCCCCACGAGGGTATCATGTGGCACAAGGCCGGTTTAACGTGGGATATCCGAGCCCGTGGGCTCGGCCAAAAATATGCCCTTTGAACCCGAAAAACGGGTTCAGGGTCGGTTTACCTCCCCGAACGAGACTCTGCCCTTCGGCGTAGCCTCGTTCGGGTTCCTCCCCGCCCGAAGGCAGAGAGTTCAACCGTTCAGTCGGTCGTCCGACATCGACTGACATCCGACTACCGACTACCCTCACTGACTGTAACTCTGGGTATTTAACGGCAGCAGTCCAGGTACATTTGGTAGAGTCCACTTATATGAAAAAGAGGTGGACCCCATAACATGAACTTTGAATTACCAGAAAAGCACAATACGCATTGGATTATTGGAAATTATGAACATTATGAACATTTAATTTACCATTAAACTTATCGAATTTGTCATTATTTAGGAATAACGAATAGAGACATTAATAAAAAGGGACTGTTGTTAACTCGGAAAACTATAAAAAAATGTGAACGTAATTCCTGTATATAACTTTTTCAAGTGTTTTTTTTTCTGATTTCTTTTTTTGTGAAAAGGGGTTTATTTCGTTGAAAGTATTGCATGGTAATTATACACTGCGTGCCAAATTATTATCGAGATAACTTTTGTCTAATATTTCAAAAACCGTCCGATCAATTCACACAAAATTTTCACCCAATGTTAGCAACACTGACCTGCGCAATCACTGAAATATATCCCTCGTAGCGGGAGTCGAATAGAATTGTTCCTTACTGTCGAAATTTCTGCTGAAGGCAGAGAGGAACCCGGACGAGGCTTTGCCGAAGGGCAAAGTTTCGTCCGGGGAGACAGACAGACCCTGAACCCGTTTATGCGGGTTCTAAGGGAATATTTTTGGCCAAGCCTACGGGCTCGGAGAACCTACGGTAAGCTCGGGCTTGTGCCACCTACATCTCTCGTTGGGAGGGGCTGTTAATTATAAACAGGCGGATAGATTGAATGTTGGCTCATGCAGCACACACACTAGTCGTGTAGTACTCTTCTATTATACTTACTGTTTAATATATGATACATCTGCAACACTTATTTTCTTATTTCTTTAACCATTTACTTGGTCACAAAAGTTACAATAATAAATGCTGGTAAGACTTGTTATTGGACCCAAGATCGGACCAGTGCACCACCTTGAGCGTGTGGAACTCGAAGCCATGGACGCGGGAGGCGAGTCTCTTGTTGAGAGACCAACTCTCGGTGCTATATAGCACAGAAAGGACGGTGGCCTTGTAAATTTGTAGCTTGGTGCGTCGGATGTCGTGACGCCGCCGGCTTAGTGGTCATCAGTGATGTCGCAGGATATCAGCAGCCAGTCCTCTTATTCAGTTGATCTTCGTGAGCAAATGGCTACGGCCTCGCTGCTGACCACGCAGCCGTTGGAAGGACGTTGTCTGCCAGGAAGTAGATTAATTTATCACTGAACGCTCTGCCCAAACCGTGAGAACTAGAGTGACCAGATGGCTCTCGTAGGCTCAACACCTTCATGGCATGAGATTTAGTAGCAGTATATAGGACTTCTGGATGTGTTAGGACCGCTTCGCTCTATCGGCTTAATAAATACACCTATCTTTTTAGTCTACATTTTCTTAATTCGTTTTCTCTTCGTACAGTGGCGGTTTGATAGCACTTTTATTTATAACATAAGCACTTTTAAATGAAAACGGAAAGTGCTTTGTTCAAAATTGTTAGTCAAGGCCTAAGGCATTTTATGAGTACATTTAATCAAGTGTCACGTGCTTTGGGTAAATAATGTTGACATAGTTTGCACAAAAAAAAAATAAATAGTTTTCTTAGTATGTTATAACAAATTCGAGAAGTCGTTATTCTTGCTTTTCTGCCTCAACTCAACAGACAAAAGCCCACCACGGCGCAAACAGAGACGATCCGTCTCCTGAGAAATCATACGATTATTACGATGAACTTTAACCTTCGTCTGTCAAAACAATGGTTTTCATTTTGACATCGCTATTATTTTAACTATGTTCCCTGCCTAGGGTAATGTTTGTTGTTTTAAAAAGCGATGATTAGAATTTTAATAAAATCCAAACATATGAAAGGGAATTTATATATTTTCTTTGTTCTTTGAGAATTCACAACACTATTTTTTTTTTAGGTTATTTATCTACAATAAAAATTTTATATTTGCAACATTCTAAAAAGGCCAGTCATAAAAATGCAAACCAACTAATACAAATGTTTATCATTTATCACTTTATAAATAGATAAATATTTGTTTAATAATTCATTGATATTATAATAAAATCATGAATAAAAAAACTTGTTTTCATAATTTTATAAAATGATAAACATTATATTGTAGATGGTTTTACATATTCTGATAATTTTGTATTTTCTTTGACATTTTTGAATAAAAAGATTTCTTTTCCCATTTATTTCTATATAAATTGGTAAATAATATTATTTTTATATAAAAGGTAAATAATATTTTTTTTTTATATAAAAGGTAAATAATAAATACAGCGATGTAATTGGTTCGTATATTTTTTATAATCTTGTAAATTTCCGAGGGAGAGAAAGCAATACAAAATAATAGCAATGTCAGTTGACACAGCCATTTTTGTGGGCGGGAAGCACGAAAGTTTGCCAATATGACAATGAATGGCTGATCAAGAAAGCGAAAAACACAGAAAAATCTAAATT
This sequence comes from Acanthosepion lycidas, assembly GCA_963932145.1. NCBI lineage: Eukaryota > Metazoa > Mollusca > Cephalopoda > Sepiida > Sepiidae > Acanthosepion > Acanthosepion lycidas. Next base: position 32,627,106 of record OZ010591.1, read on the forward strand.
TATAAAAAACATTAAACTCAATGTGGGAAAGAAAATTGCTGAGTGAGAAATTTAATTTGTCAACGCGTAAGTCGCAGTTCCCAAAGATAAATTTTAACAAAATAATTTAACTACGTACAGACCACTTCGATGCTTGCAGAATCATGTTTAGACGACAAATATTTGCATAAAATTCAATTAGAAACCCAACAAACGTTTGTCTACAGATTCGAGTACAAACATGCTTCGCTTTAAAAGGTATACAGTTTTTTTTAATCTATAGACTCAAGTATAAACACGGCCAATGTTTACTTTACTCAGAATAATGATACGAATATTCAAAGCGTAAAAACATTTATTCAAAACATAAATACCTATGTTCAAGGTGTAAAAATCGTTCTTCAAAATATAAATAATTATATTGAAGGTGTAAATATCTTCAAAATATAAATACTTATATTCAAGGTGTAAAAATCTTTCTTCAAAATATAAATACCTACATTAAAATGTCGTCCTGGGTAAGACGTTAAATTACATCCGCGTCCTGGGCAAGACGTTAAACTACGTCCAGCAGCAAGCTGACCTGGTGTAGTAGCACCTGTTAGGGTCCCAGCTGTGGGCAAATAGTTAGCTATTACCAGAAATACTTTTTTGAAAAAAATTATTAAAAGCAATACAATTTTGAAGGAAATATATTAGTAGAAACAGATTTTTGACAAAACAAAATATTACCAGCAATAAAATAATTTTTGTCAGCATTAAATAACCCATTGAGGTTGATATGTCGTAAAACAAAATAAACCAAACCAATCTAAACCAAAGAATACATATTCTATTGATACGAATCTACCCTAAAAATGTTGTCGGCGTTAAATAACCCATTGAGGTTGATATGCTGTAAAAAAAAATAAACCAAACCAGTCTAAACCAAAGAATAAATATTCTATTCATACGAATCTATCCTAAAAACGTTGTCGGCATTAAATAACCCATTGAGGTTGATATGACGTAAAACAAAATAAACTAAACCAATCTAAACCAAAGAATACATATTCTATTGATACGAATCTACCCTAAAAATGTTGTCGGCATTAAATAACCCATTGGGGTTGATATGCCGTAAAACAAAATAAACCAAACCAATCTAAACGAAAGAATACATATTCTATTGATACGAATCTATCCTAAAAATGTTGTCGGCATTAAATAACCCATTGAGGTTGATATGCCGTAAGACAAAATAAACCAAAACAATCTAAACCAAAGAATACATATTCTATTGATACGAATCTATCCTAAAAATGTTGTCGGCATTAAATAACCCATTGAGGTTGATATGCAGTAAAACAAAATAAACCAAACCAATCTAAACCAAAGAATACATATTCTATTCATACGAATCTATCCTAAAAATGTTGTCGGCATTAAATAACCCATTGAGGTTGATATGCCGTAAAACAAAATAAACCAAACGAATATAAACCAAAGAATACATATTCTATTGATACGAATCTATCCTAAAAATGTAGTCGGCGTTAAATAACCCATTGAGGTTGATATGCCGTAAAACAAAATAAACCAAACTAATCTAAACCAAAGAATACATATTCTATTCATACGAATCTATCCTAAAAATGTAGTCGGCGTTAAATAACCCATTGAGGTTGATATGCCGTAAAACAAAATAAACCGAACCTACATTAAAATCGTAAAAAAATTATTCCGTTTACTTCAAGTATCAAGTAAAGAATAATGTTTACTCGTTGACCAATTTACATACTCAACTCATGTTTACCTATAGGCTTAAGTATAAACCCGACTAATGTTTATCTAAAGACAAAAAAGCAATGTTTACTTATATACTAATGTATATACATGCTTCACTATAGATTTTATTATAATTAAGTCAATATTTATGTAGAAACTCAAATATAAACGTATTTTTCTATAGACACAATTAATGCTTAGTTATAGACTAAATTAGAAACGCGACATATGTTTATTTATAAACTCAAGTATAAATTTGCTTCCTTATACACTCAAGTATAAATTTGCTTTTTTATACACTCAAGTATAAATTTGCTTTCTTATAAACTCAAGTATAAATTTGCTTTCTTATACACTCAAGTATAAATTTGCTTTCTTATAAACTCAAGTATAAATTTGCTTTTTTATACACTCAAGTATAAATTTGCTTTTTTATACACTCAAGTATAAATTTGCTTTCTTATAAACTCAAGTATAAATTTGCTTTCTTATACACTCAAGTATAAATTTGCTTTTTTATACACTCAAGTATAAATTTGCTTTCTTATAAACTCAAGTATAAATTTGCTTTCTTATACACTCAAGTATAAATTTCCTTTCTTAAGGACTCATGTATGAATTTGCTTTCTTATACACTCAAGTATAAATTTGCTTTTTTACACACTCAAGTATAAATTTGCCTTCTTATAAGCTCAAGCATAAATTTGCTTTCTTATAAACTCAAGTATAAATTTTCTTTCTTATAAATTCAAGCATAAATTTGCTTTCTTATACACTCAAGTATAAATTTGCATTCTTATACACTCAAGTATAAATTTGCTTTCTTATAAACTCAAGTACAAATTTGATTTCTTAAGGACTCAAGTATAAATTTGCTTTCTTATACACTCAAGTATAAATTTGCTTTTTTATACACTCAAGTATAAATTTGCTTTCTTATAAACTCAAGTATAAATTTGCTCTTTTATACACTAAGTATAAATTTGCTTTCTTATACACTCAAGTATAAATTTGCTTTCTTAAGGACTCAAGTATAAATTTGCTTTCTTAAGGACCCAAGTTTAAATTTGCTTTTTTATACACTCAAGTATAAATTTGCTTTCTTATAAACTCAAGTATAAATTTGCTTTCTTATAAACTCAAGTATAAATTTTCTTTCTTATAAATTCAAGCATAAATTTGCTTTCTTATACACTCAAGTATAAATTTGCATTCTTATACACTCAAGTATAAATTTGCTTTCTTATAAACTCAAGTACAAATTTGATTTCTTAAGGACTCAAGTATAAATTTGCTTTCTTATACACTCAAGTATAAATTTGCTTTTTTATACACTCAAGTATAAATTTGCTTTCTTATAAACTCAAGTATAAATTTGCTCTTTTATACACTAAGTATAAATTTGCTTTCTTATACACTCAAGTATAAATTTGCTTTCTTAAGGACTCAAGTATAAATTTGCTTTCTTAAGGACCCAAGTTTAAATTTGCTTTTTTATACACTCAAGTATAAATTTGCTTTCTTATAAACTCAAGTATAAATTTGCTTTCTTATACACTCAAGTATAAATTTGCTTTTTTATACACTCAAGTATAAATTTGCTTTCTTATAAACTCAAGTATAAATTTGCTTTCTTATACACTCAAGTATAAATTTGCTTTTTTATACACTCAAGTATAAATTTGCTTTCTTATAAACTCAAGTATAAATTTGCTTTCTTATACACTCAAGTATAAATTTCCTTTCTTAAGGACTCATGTATGAATTTGCTTTCTTATACACTCAAGTATAAATTTGCTTTTTTATACGCTCAAGTATAAATTTGCCTTCTTATAAGCTCAAGCATAAATTTGCTTTCTTATAAACTCAAGTATAAATTTTCTTTCTTATAAATTCAAGCATAAATTTGCTTTCTTATACACTCAAGTATAAATTTGCATTCTTATACACTCAAGTATAAATTTGCTTTCTTATAAACTCAAGTACAAATTTGATTTCTTAAGGACTCAAGTATAAATTTGCTTTCTTATACACTCAAGTATAAATTTGCTTTTTTATACACTCAAGTATAAATTTGCTTTCTTATAAACTCAAGTATAAATTTGCTCTTTTATACACTAAGTATAAATTTGCTTTCTTATACACTCAAGTATAAATTTGCTTTCTTAAGGACTCAAGTATAAATTTGCTTTCTTAAGGACCCAAGTTTAAATTTGCTTTTTTATACACTCAAGTATAAATTTGCTTTCTTATAAACTCATGTATAAATTTTCTTTTTTATACACTCAAGTATAAATTTGCTTTCTTTTTAACTCAAGTATAAATTTGCTTTCTTATAAACTCAAGTATATATTTGCTTCCTTAAGGACTCAAGTATAAATTTGCTTTCTTATACACTCAAGTATAAATTTGCTTTCTTATACACTCAAGTATAAATTTGCTTTTTCATAAACTAAATCATAATCGCGAGCAATTTTGCACTATGGAATCAAATAACAACTTGAGCAATATTTACGTTTAGACTTAAGTATAAATATGCTTTGTTATAGACTCAAGTAAGAACTCGGCCAATGTTTACCTACTGACTTGAGTATAAACACACATTTATATTGTTGTAACCTAGGGAAGGTCACTAAATAGAATAATCACATGATGGTCGGTAATGAACGATAATACTTAGGACAAGAACAATACATATAAGATTCGCCAGCGATGCGTAGAAGTAGTCAACTGCTAGAAGTGAGTCAAATGAATTCCACAAACTCCAGGATATCTACCAACCACCCCACATGGTCAGATGCGGCACAAGGCAGAATTTAATGTGGGGTGTCCAAGTCCGTAGGCGCAGCCCCAAATTCCCCGTAGACCCCTTATAAAACAGGGTCGGGTAGCTGTATTCCGAGACGTCGTTTTTTGACGTTAAGAAATGCGTCAAAAAACGACATTATTTCGTCATTATTTTTGCCCCAACCTAATATATATATATATATATATATATATATATATATATATATATGCAGAAATATAGTCTTAAGATGTGCTATATTTATGGAATAAAGTGCTCATTATCATTGATACAGTGTGTGTAAATATAAAAGTGAACATAGAAATCAACATTTAGAGGCGACAATCTGTTTCATGCTAGATGCAATCCTCTGGCCATGAGTGCTGTTATTTTTCTCGGTTATTTATATATATACGGGTCAGTGTTGCATTGTGGGTAGTCTATTTTTGGCGGTTATTTTACCGGAAGTTGTTTATTTGTTTATTTATTTATTTGGGTTAAATTATTTTACTTGTTTTTATTTATTTTTATTTTTTATTTTTATTTTTTATTTTTATTTTTTTTATTTCTTATCTTATATAATTATTAATTTATTTTTTATTTTTTAATCGGTGTTTTTATTATATATATATATATATATATATATATATATATATATATATATATATTAAAGAATTAATGGATTTAATTTTAATCTGATATTTTTATTGCTTCAAACGTTATTATATTGGAACTTCTTATTTCAAATAAACGCCCCATTTTAATGTATGCATTACATTTCTTCTGTGCATTCAAGAAATATCGGGAATGAAATGTGTTGTCTTGCACGGAATCCACGTCCTCCCTTATAGGGGAAAACCACCGCCTGATCCCGGGAACCCGACCACGTAGAACGTCACAGTAAGCAAGGCTCTATATTCCCTTTTTAATGAAAGCACATCCTCTTCCCTCAAAGAATTCTTCTTGAAAGTCCGTATTCTGCACAGATTCGTAGCAATTTCTTAAGAATTAATCAATTTGCTTTTAATCCAACATTTATTTTTTAATCCGAAATTTTCCACTATAATAACGTTTGAATTAATAACAATGCCGGATTAAAATAAATTCATTAAATCCAACACTTTTTGGTTCGTTTATTAATCTCTTAATACTTTGCCTAGTTTCTGAAAGGTATATTTCGTTTACATACTTAACTACTTCCACTTTTCTACTTGATAGAATTGAAGGAGGTAAGATGAACGGTACTTTTATGTGAGACGAACGCCTGCTAATTATATTATCGTACATTTGTGAGACCCAGTATTTATCAGTGCGAATATAAGAACATAAAAAAAGAAAAGTGGAATACTGATTAAACTGAGATGAACTAATTTCGTTTCTTCACTCATCTTGGCTTCTAGTTCAAATGTTCTTTTTTTAAAAAATAAATGCCATATTCATTACGGATAGATCTCTACACTACATCACGTCATGTCACGCAAAACCAATGAAAGTCTTAAAACCACCACCTCTACTGCAACCGTATTCGCGTAGATGGAACACCTCAGTCCGGGAAAGCAGTCCGTCTAAGTGTTGTGGAGTGATTTTGCGGTGGAGGCTTGTATTTGTACTAAGTCGGTCCTAAAATAGGTTCGACGCACAAAACGTTAGGAACTTGATATAATAGGCATTACTCAGAGTAATCTAGTTGTGGTCGCTGATACTTTCGTATTCGATTAACTGTCGTCCGACATCGACTGACTGACGATATTTAGTCAACCTGCCACGAGGGCTTCATGTGGCTCAAGGCCGGTTTAACGTGGGATCTCCGAGCCCGTGGGATCTCCGAGCCCGTGGGCTCGGCCAAAAATATGCCCTTTGAACCGTATAAACGTATTCAGGGTCGGTTTACCTCCCCGAAAGAGAATCCGTCCTTCGTCGTAGCCTCCTTCGGGTTCCTCCCCGCCCGAAGGCAGAGAGTTCAACCGTTCAGCCGATCGTCCGACATCGACTGACCGACTAGTATTTAGTCACCCCACCACGAGGGTATCATGTGCTATAAGGTCGGTTTAACGTGGGATCTCCGAGCCCGTGGGCTCGGCCAAAAATATACCCTTTGAACCCGTATAAACGGGTTCAGGGTCGGTTTACCTCCCCGAACGACACTCTACCTTTCGACATTGCCTCGTTCGGGTTCCTCCCCGCCCGAAAGCAAAGAGTTCAACCATTCAGCCGGTCGTCTGACCGACTGACTCGTTACAACTCCTACTTATTATAGGTGGGAGAGTCTATTAATTATAGAATAGGTGAGTTCCACCATAACACTAAGAGAAGGAAAACTCCGGTTTTAACCCTCCGCTACATTGCGTGAAATCATGAGGAAAAATCAGGCGTTGGAGTCCCTAAGACAGTCGGATATTATGATGTCTAACTTCTTTCTGGCAACTCCTACGACAACGGCGGTGCCAAGCTGTATTGGTCTCCACTTTTGCCTTGGACCCACTCTAACCCTCGAGGTGCTCGACAAAATCCAGAGACGAATATGCAATATGATAGGTCCTGATCTGGCATCTAGTCTACAATCGCTTTCTCACAGACGTGCCGTGGCCTCCCTCTGTCACTTTTACAAATATTTTCACGGCAATTGTTCTGACGAGCTACTTTCGCTGGTTCCTGGACTTACATGAATTTTATCGAGCAACCAAGCTGGCATCTCGGTCTCACTCTTTCACTGTCAGAACGGTTAAATGTAACCGTCTCTTCATCTCAAAGAGCTTCTTCTTTCGCACTTCAGGTCCGTAGAAGTCTCTTCCTCTTCATTGCTTCCGTGATAACTATAATCTTCAAATATTCAAGTGTAATGTCAATCGACATCTTTTGATAACTTGATCTTGCTCCCCGTTCTTCTCTTTGTCCTATCCCCCCAAAAACGCCTCTTTACTCTTGTTCCCAATCCTCTGTAACCCCTTGCGTGCTAGTGGCATTCCCGCCTTGCTTGGGGTGAAATGCTTAAAACAAAAATCAACAACAAAAAACAACATCGTTGCCGTGGAGAGGAGAGACTTGCTGCATAGGCAACCGCCGATTTCTCACATATCTCTGCTCAGGCCTGCGTCCCGAAGAGGACACTCCAGCGTCGCCTCACCGCGACGGCAAAACACAGGAAGCAACAGTCTACTGAAGAGAGGATTCCGAAGGTCCTTATGGCCACCAGTAACAGGGCACGAAGGCGACCTCATCTTCTCTTCACTTCTGTCTGTAAAAGTTCCATGAGGGCGATGGGTATGGACATGGGCATAGAGAAGTGTGAAGACGTCGCCAACCGATTGTTCACGCTGGAGACGGAATTTACACCGAGGGCTGGAGCGAGAAGCTTGACGTCAGGGAGAAGAGTACTCGAAAGAAAGAAAATAACACGGTGCCATCGGGGGAGAGCGTCGTCACATGATTTCGTTAAGGGCCTGTACAGCCATAACCGATGCTGCGCCACCATCAGCAGCTGAAACATAAATTTGGGGGCGCAGATCCATGGTCTCTCTAGACTGACGGATGACTCATTCTTCTAGACTGGGTGCCACCCCAAAGCAAAAAAAGAGACTAGTCAGCCCTGACACATGTCGCGTGGCTTTAATTAATTATAAAACTTCAGGAGTAAATGCTAAACACTTCAAATCCCTGGAACATTTATATGGAGCTCTGCTATTTGGTTCAGTTCTTTGTTTGTGATTGTGTAGCGTCAGTCTACTAGGCCCAAAGAAGGATTGTCCTCGCTAAGACCAGCGGGCTTCTTTAGCTGGAAGTTATTTTAAACCAACGACCTGAGAAAGCGGCTGTACATGACTAATATTGTCTACAAAGCTGCCATCTATATGATAGTCCCGGGCTGGGCTCTTCGACGTGGTGTAATGGTTAACAAGCTCGTCTTTTTAGGTCAATTACAACTGAGTAGTGAGTTCGATCCTCACTGGGTGCTCCATACTTTCAGCTTTGAGACGCATCTAAACCATGCTTAGTAAATAACTATAACAAATTTAAGAGATTTAACTTAAAATCGGTTATGCTCGAGTTAGTTTCGCCCAACACTACCAGTTGCTACAAAACCAAAGCATCAACTAAAATTCATACGGGTTTCATGCATATAAGCAGTTACTTTAATAAGCAAATTATGCGATAATGATATATAAATTTTTTGTTAAAATTAATAAGAAAAAATAATTAAATTAGTTAAATTAATAAGAAAAGCTAGAGTATGTAGTCAATAAATGACCCATGTCCTTTCTGCATACATGAGAAACTATACATTATTAGATTTATAAAAAATAAAACTTGACTTAATCAAAGAAATGAAATAGCTATTCTTTGCCGACATTGTCTAAGATTTTCCTTAAATAATGTTTTAAAAAATGCTGATAAATGAAATATACATTTTTATATTTGATATTTAATAATAATTTTTAAATAATTAAAGTAATTCTATTACATTTATTTGCTTTAAAAGAAGTATAGTCTGATAGTTATTAGAATTAGGAATAATATTTTAAAATTGTTGTTTAATACAACGTATTCATATACAAACAATCCTTTTAGAAAAAAAATCTTTATGTATACAATTGCAAATTTAACGGCGAAACATTAGTGCGGAAAAACCTTTTGTCGTTGGTAAAGACCAGACGACATGTTTCAAACGGATGTCATCATTCGTTGGAAAAGTCACCCCTACCCTACCTTGATTTAACCTCTTTTCGAAAGTAACTCATATTTTGATACAATAGTTGTCAGTGAAAATGAATGCCCTACGTCCCCTTGTCAAAATGACTGAATTTCCCCGTATCCTTATAAACTAATATTATGAATTATGCTTATAAAACTCAGTAAATTTCAAAATAAGATATTCCAAAATTTGCTTGAAAATGTAGAAGGCAGAGTAGAAGGCACGATGTGTTGCTCTCCAGGAGTCTATTTTCTATTGTTAAATGAGAACAGTTGAGAACAGTTTTTGTTTTGGAGGCATTTAAATTTACAAGCCATTTTCTTCCTTAAGAAAACTGATTGAAGATCCTTTTCAAGAACTGCTGCCAGGTTTACTTTGTCAGATGTGACGGATTTGCCATTTAGACAAGAGTAAATAGCAAAGTCATCTGCGCAAGTACTTAGGTGGGAATTGATGACATCGGGGAGATCATTGATGAAGATCAGAAATAGAGTAGGGTCCAGGATAAGCCTTGGAGGACACCCACGTCCGTGTGAAAGTAACGATCAAAACAACTTTCCTTTCACGAGTTGATAGGAACGATTTGATGAAATGAAACATTCGACCTGTGACACCGTAGCCCTAGAGCTTGCGTAGAAGACCAGCATGCAAAACCCTTTCGAACGCCTTCGAAATATCTAGACCGACAGCATGAGCTTCGCCAATCTTATTCAGAGCTTAATATACAAATTCAGTGATGGCCGTTAAGACATCAGACCTGGCTAAACGGATGACATATTGTTTGTCCAAGAGAGCGGGATCGTGAGAAGTAAGATCCTTATCCACTTTAGCATTGATTAGAGCCTTGAATACTTTGCCCAAAATATGGTAAGAGACTAATAGCGCGATAATATGAGCGGTCAGAATGTTCTCCAGAATTCTTAAAACCAAGACCAAAAAAATGGGAAACAGCGAGGCAGTTGTTGCAGATTTTGGAGAGAATTGGAGCCTGCTCGGGAGAACATTTGTTTGAGACGATATTTTTAGTTGAGCCTGTCCATGCTTAGCAAATTCTCAAGTTATATATTTTTTTTGGCTTATTTAATGCTTAAAAATCCAATCTTAATAAGAGTTAGAAATTTCAATTATTTCCGCACGCTATATTAAAATATACTCCATTTTTGAACTAATCACCTTGTCATGGAAATGAAACAATATGCGTAATTAAATTTGTCATGCTCAGAAGCTTAATGCTTACCCCCAACACAATAAAAATAGTGTATTCATTAACATATATGTATATATATAATTCATCAAGTCTAGAAGAAACCTCAACAGAATGCAGAAAGCACTGGATGGCCGTTCCGTCCCATATTTGGGACTTATCAGCAGTGAATCGAACCAGTATCGTTACGATGCAAGCGTCATAACAACTGTACCAATTGGTCTCGGTGACGTAGGGATGACTAATTAGACTCGATACAGCGCCAAAAGTTTCTCTAACCCAACAGATTGTGTCCCCACGAGCCACATCTATCCCCATCATTAGAGCATTAGAAGCCGGTTCAAGCAACAGTCAGTTATGTGCCATACGTGATACACGCTTAGGCGATCATGCGATCTTTCGATACATGACTGACGAGGCAGATCTTTCCCCTGCAGTAGGTTGTCATTTCTTTCTGCAGTAGACCAATTGCTGTCCAAGGTCTGTCTTGCTATTTATACCTTTCCCAATGTAAGTGAATTTAATGGATTCGACTGTAATTCGAACTCGGCTCTCCGATTCCTCAATCCGAGCCGCTATCCATTACTCCACCGCAGGTTTTGAATTCAGAGTTGTCCTCCTCCTAGACTAGTTGCCATCCAAGGCTATAGAACCTGCTCTGTCCTGCTATTTACCCATAGCTGGAAGGAGAAGAAGAGGATTCACACCTTTCCCAAGGGTATTAGCACGTAAGTGAATGTAATGGATTCGAATGCTATCCATTACTCCACCTGATTCCAAACGCCCCAGTGATCACAGTTTTGCATTGAAAATGTTTATCTTGAATTCTACTTCTTAGAATCAGTTATTTGCAATGCGTGATATACGCTTAGGCGATCATGTATCTTTCGATCTGACGAGGCAGATTTTTTCCCTGCAGTAGGTTGCCATTTCTTTCTGTGGTAGACCAGTTGCCATCCAAGGCTATAGAACCCGGTCTGTCCTGCTATTTACCCATATATAGGGGTGAACAAAAGGGTTATTACCTTTCTCAAGGACATTAGCACGTAAGTAAATGCAATGGATTTGAATGGAATTCGAACTCGTCTCCCAACCCGAACCGCTATCCATTACTCCACCCTGACCCCCCAAGGATATGCAAGTGATAGAAATTATTAAGAAGATTTGAGATAATCATAATTAAGCAATTTATCGAGTCGAGAAGAAACCTCAAGAGAATGCAGAAAGCAATATATTTGGGACTCATCAGCAATGTGCATCCATTACCGAGATTCGAACCCAGGCCGTTACGATATGAGACAAACGTCATACAAACTGTACCAATTTATACAGAATTTTAGTTCTAGTAAAGGTAATAAATCCGTTGCTATATAATCCAAGGGAATCCTAGTCATATAAAATATTAAAATTGATCCGCAAAAAGAGCTCAATATATTTATTATTAGAGACAATAAAATCCCAAATTACCTTATATGAGGAATAAGCTTATTTCAACCGACGAACAATTTGGCTCTCTATTTGAACCCTGGTATAGACTTAGTTTCAAATTAACATTTCATTCTTAATATAAATCCAATTTAATGTCATAAGGTTAATATCCGGGCTTAATTTTATAAAACCTCTTCCAGTTAAGACTAATACCTTCCACCCTCCCCTTACCACTGTCTTGTGACTGACTTAAACATTGAAATGAATTAATTCTGTATTAGTTTTTCAACGGTTATATATATATATATATATATATATATATATATATATATATATATATATGTGTGTGTGTGTGTTTAAGCAGAAACCTTTCTTTTAATCATCTTATTTAATTTTTCCAGCATCCTCACATTTTTTCGTTTTGTAGGGAGTAAATAAATGTTCCATATTTTTCATTATCCCAAGTATTTTGGGTCATTTTTCTAGCAATTTTCAAGCGGGTTTCTTTTGTTTTTCCTCATGTCTTCACTGTTGTATTTTTATTTTGTTTTGTTTTGAATAGGAACGTTTCTTCCGAGCGCAGCTGGAAATCAATCGAGCGTCTTTCTATTTTTAATAACCTTTGAAGGCGATGATGGTTTTCTTAAATGGTGGGTTAATAGATGGTTTTTTATAGCACTTTGATCTGATAAATGACACGCAAATGAAATAGATACATTATATTGGTCATCGCTAGGTTAGATTTGATAGGGTCATTTTAATTAGTGACAAAAATTTCTATATATATATTTAATAAATATACATCTTCCTCACAAGCATCACAACTCTGCACAACGCAATCTTCAAAATGTTTTATTTTCGTAGTGTGGTTACTCACATGCATTCATATATATATATATATATATATATATATATATATATATATATATATATATATATATATATATATTTGAACAAAATAAAGGTCATTTTTTATACCGTTAGGATAACTTCGACCAAAGCTTTTTCAAAAGGTATTCGTTGACGATATTGAAGACATTCATAATCTTCAAGAAATCACAGGATGATTTTCAACTGTGAAGAATTCTTATAAGTCTTGTTTTATAGTTTAATGCTGTGTAGACGCATGTTGTATCGACTTTCGGTGTGTAGCAGTCACTTCTAAATTTGCATGATGGTCCTAGAGGATTTGTATATCAAATTCTAACAGCCTAGTCCATGCAAACAAAAGGAGAATTTTATAAGGTTAATTACGGTTATTGAAAGTTAAAATTTGCAACCGAGTGACAATCAACACATTAAATTTATCAAAGCATTACTTTACTAACTACTCGTTGAATGACGCCATCTTTTTTTTTTTTTTGAAATTGTAACGTGGATTAGATGTTCAGGCCATTTGCAAGTACTTTAGATAAATGCTTTTATCATCTTCCGGCATGGATGTTGTTTCTCAATTTCAAGTAATTTCGGGTAAATTCCGAGACGAAAATAAATGTAATATATATATATATATATATATATATATATATATATATATGTGTGTGTGTGTGTGTGTGTGTGTGTGTGTGTGTGTGAAAATATATAGAAAATAGGAAAGAACTGGTTAGTTAAATAATCCAAAGTTCTTTAGTATTTTTGTTATTATTTTTAAAAAATAGTGCTCGATACAAAAGTAGAGCATAAATATAATTATCTATTTAAAAATATGATTCCAACACGCTACATAAGAGTTCTCATGTTTCGAAACAAGAGCCGAAAACTTCAATATAATTATTTGAATTAAATTGAATTAAAGTAGGCTCTGTTCCATCTTCAAGCGAAATTTTTTTTGGAACAACTTATTTCTGAAATTTACGTGTTTTAATAGCAGATTCATTATTGAAATAAAAATTTCCATGGTAACGGCCAGCACAATTGTTCATATAGAAAGGGGCGCATGGTGTTAATAATTTGTATCAGTATAGAGTTACATTCATAGATGTCAAGTCAGGGTAAGTTTGGGGTGTCTAAATTTAAAGCGGAAGATGATTTTCGTCTAGTCTGGTTTACGTGTCTATGGAGATTTATTTATTTTTTCATTTTATTTTTCTGAAAGGGTTTTGTGTATATATATATAAAAAAAATACCGTAACATTTGTTTTTTGACGACTTCATAAAGGGTTATCTTTATTGTATGGTATTTAAGCTATTTATTAGGACTATGGATTTAAAAAAAATTATGCTAATTATTCAATGCAAAGATTTGATGATGTCGGGCAAACGTTAACTCATGTCTATTGTTTAATAGATTTTTATTATTTAGAAACTTAATAATGTGTAGTTTTTCATGTAGGCATAAAGGGCATGGGTCATCCCAAGTTTTACAAGTTCTAGTTTTGTTTATAATTTTCCATTTTACTTTTGGTGTTTTATTCATTTCCTTCAAATGCCAAAAATATTTAGATAGAGATGTCTGATTTCTTTTATTTATATTGTTGAAAGAGCACTTATGCTGCCTCCATCTGGTTTTAAATTCATTCTTCGTAGACCCAATGTATATCATATTAGTATTAGGACTCTCAATGGATGAGATAGTACATTGGTATACCACAGATTTTACGTGGCATTTATTTTCCAATGGGCAGTCTTCTGGGTTTCTACAATCACATAATTTTTACACACTGTCGAATGAAGATAGCTCAGTGGTATAAACTCTAACTGACACCAAATCGGTTGGGTTTCAATCCTGGCTTGAGGTATTCGGTTGTCTAGTCGCACTGAATATCTGTGATACACCAAAACAGTACTAGCTGCGAATGACATAATATATATATATATATATATATATATATATATATATATATATATATATATATATATATATAGCTATGGGTAAAATAGCAGGACAGACTGTGTTCTATAGCCTTGGATGGCAACTGGTCTAGGAGAAGGACAACTCTGAATTCAAAACCTGCGGAGGGTCGTTTGGGAACCTTGTGGCATTCGGTGCATCAGGTCTCTCTATTCGTCCCTCCAAAAAGTGTGGATGGTCCTGCACGAGGCCTTCACCACTATAATCAAATCTCATGTGCTGTTGTCGGGCTGTCGGTTTCCTAGGAAACTGATCTGCTTGACCCTCATACGTCGAATATCGACGGGAGAGTCGATCATATATATATATATATATGGCCTATATATTTATATACATATATATATATATATATATATATATATATATATATATATATGGCCTGACGATTGCATATAGCATGAAAGAGACTGTCGCCTCTAAGTGTTGACTTCTATGTTCACTTATATATATATATATATATATATATATATATATATATATATATATATATATATATATATATATATATATATATATATATATATATATATTATGGACTCTCCCATCGATTTCGATGTATGAGGATCAGACAATCTCATTTAGTTTTTATGTTTGTCTTGTATGTGACAATTCAGTCCCGCTAGTGACCTGCATGCAAGTCCACATATTGTAAAGATCTTGTGATATAGCCACAGGAATATTTGATAGCGCTAGAGAGAATTAATACAGGTAAAATGTTTGTCACTTAGCTGATTGACGCTGCCTTCGACATCCCGACTTCAGAGTTTCGTAGACGGACACTCCGGGAATCACTCCGTCCACTGGTCAGTGCGTATCAGCAATTGACTGTAAATACTTCTTAGTTTTTACTTTATGATCAGATAAAGACCAAATAGGAAACGTTTATCAATCTGACATGTTTCCTTTTTACTTTAACTTCATCATAGGATGAAACATGTAGAAAAAAGAACGAATGGTCTGACAAATCTAATCTAGCTAAATCTAGCAACTTGTTTTTACAAATGTAAACAAATGTTAATCAGCCGGGGTGCTCTATTCATTTTACAGAAAAGCTTCGCATTAACGCAGGTGGCTGTTGTTTGTAGAATTAGCTTGTCATTCAACAGTGCTCAATTGAGATATATTTTCAAGAGCTAAGGGCACCTCGAGGTGGCTTAATGGTTAGCAAGCTTGTATCGCTACAACAATTACGAAAGAGTAGTGAGTTCGATCCTCACTGGGTGCCCCATACTTTCGGCCTTGTGCCACATCTGAGCTACGCTTGGAAAATCACTAGGTTTTGGGTACCTCGGCGTAGTGTAATGGTTAGCAAGCTTGTCTCGCTAAAACGTTTACAACTGGATAGGGAGTTTGTTCCTCACTGGGTGTCCCATACTTTCGGCCTTGTGCCACATCTAAGCTACGCTTAGAAAATCTGTATATATAGTATATAAACATTATTCAAAATAATAACAATAATAATCTGTTAGACTCGCCCTCTAGTATCACCATTATGATTGTCGTATTTC
>OZ010591.1:32653317-32668317 GCA_963932145.1 Acanthosepion lycidas
TAAGTAAATCTGAAAGCGTAATTTTTTATTTATTTATTTTATTTTTTGTTTCTTTTATTAACACTATTTACTAAGATAAAAAAAAAAAGAAAAAAAAAAACAAACTTCTTTTGTGAGTTGTCAAAGTTGAAGAATTTCGTACTGCATTCAACGAATCAAATTATGTCTTTCAAGGTGGAGAATTTAGTAAGTTGTTAATAAAATATTTAAAGATAATCGTAAAAAAAAAAAAATAACTTTAATAAATGGACCATCCATGATTTATATTGCAAGATCAAAGTTTAATTAACACACACCGACATGAACACATATGTATATACCTGTCACGTCAGATTAAACTATCTATGTACACACACACACGCACACTTACACACACACATATATGTATATTATTGTTGAACATGCAAACATTAATATTTTTATTTGCATTAGAAATATATTTCATTGGTAAACATTAGATGTAAACAGTAATATATATATATATATATATATATATATATATGTGTGTGTGTGTGTGTGTGTGTATGTATATGTATATATATATAGTCTATTTAGAAATATATATCTAGTTATCTATCACATTTTGTTCATATCTATCTATATATCTATCTATCTCAATTTGATCATATCTATCTATCTATCTATCTATCTATCTATCTATCTATCTATCTATCTATCTATCTATATCTGTTCAGATCTATCCAAAGTCGTTTATTTTCTATCTATCTATCTATCTATCTATCTCATTCTGTTCATATTTATCTGTCACTGAGAGAAGCCGATATATAAATTTCTATAATGGAGATGTAAACATTAATATATATATTCAAATTAGAAATATATTTCTTAATATATATTGTGTAATGTGTGCGTGTATAGATTTAAAAAAATGTAAAAATTAATATACATATTCTTACTAGAAATATCTATCTATCTATCTATCTATCTATCTATCTATCTATCTATGCGCGCATGTAAGAATTTGTGTCTGTGTGTCTGTGTGCCTGTGTGTGTGTATATATATATATATATATATATATATATATATATATATATATATATATATATATGCATATATATATGGCTCTAACAAGAAAACATTTTAATATATATATATATATATATTCTCTAATCAGTAATATCTGTTCATATCTATCTCTCATTCTCTTCCTATCTATCTATCTATCTATCTATCTATCTATCTATCATTCTCTTCCTATCTATCTATCTATCTATCTATCTATCTATCGATGCCCGCTTGTATTTTGTCTGTGTGTTTGTGTCAGTGTGTGTGTATATCCGAAACTTTATCAAAGCATTGGCATTGGTTATACGTAAAGAAAACAATGTTTTATAAATTACAGGCCCAAAATAAATGCAAATAAAGAAAATGCAATGTATTTGCATCAATATATTGGAGTTTGTATATAATAAAATAAACATTGGAATCCTGCGCAAAAATATTATGAAAACCGATAACAGATATCTTGCCCTCAAATCGGAAGAAAACCTTCATCGTTTCTTAACTGATATGTCATTCTTTTAAGAGCACAATTCGTCTATTGCATATCGAACATTCAATCTTTAGGCCATGTGTCGGAAGATTCCCATGGTTTGAAGATCGCCTGAAGATTGCGTTCAAGCAGGAAACACACTGTCACCGATCACTGTCCACTTTTATTTATCCCCCAACCCGCCACTTATATACACACACACACACATATATATATATATATATAAATATATATATATATATATATATATATAAATATATATATATATATAAATATAAAAGTGAACATAGAAGTCAACACTTAGAGGCGACAGTCTGTTTCATGCTAGATGCAATCGTCAGGCCACGACTGATTGCATCTAGCATGAAACAGACTGTCGCCTCTAAGTGTTGACTTCTATGTTCACTTTTATATTTACACACGCTCTATCTCTGATAGTGAGCACTTTATTCCATAAATATAGCACACCTTAAGACTATATTTCTTATATATATATATATATATATATATATATATATATATATATATATATATATATATTACAAAGAGAAAGAACAGATGGAGTAAAATTCCACTGTTCGTAGTTCAATACAAAGTAGAGAAATATATTATTTTTTATAAAAAAAAAAAAGCTATAATAAAAACATGTTGAAATCGCTACACAAAAGCTTTCATGTTTCAATACTAAGATTGTACTTCTTCAGGCGATGGTAAGTAATTGGTGATTAAATGATTTTTAAGAAAATTTAAAAACAAAGTGTTACCTCTTTTCCGAAAATTAAAGTGGGTTGGGGGAACATAAGGTCAGAATTAAAAATAGACTTGTGGGTATGTCTTGGTTAACCAGTTAAATACGAGGTCTACGCTTAATTGAAAAGTAAGCAAAAAAGGTAAAGGTGGGTGAATTATTTTTTCATTTCACGATAAACCGGAACATAGACATGTCATCATTGAAGATTGCGGTAAATATGGCAGCTACAAATGTACTGTGATTTTAGATATTGCTGACATCTCAAAAACCTCCAAATCAGAGTTCTTGCTGGAGGATGAGGTTTATGGAGATATCCGGGACGCTATATATATGTGTGTTTGTACTTAATTCATAGTGTACATAGGTAATTTATAAACATATAAATTGGATTTTAAAATCACATTTTCAATTGTCGTAACAGCGATGTATATGACAAGCCAGGTTTCAAATAGAACTGCCAGCTGAAGAAATGATGAATTCAAAATGGTCTAACCATTCGGGTTCATTTCAGATTTTATGTCATCTGGTCGAAGTTTTTCGATTAATAGAACACTATGCCTAAATACCTAGCCTTTTTAGTTTACTGAAACGATACAGAAAAACAACCATGTACTGCCTCCGCTCTTTAGCCAGCGCTAATTAGTACAAACCGGCGCCATGACTTTAAATCTCTCTCTCTATATATATATATATATATATTTGGTTGAATTGATGTGAGTTTGTGACCCTGCGTTTCACGCTTTTGCGATCGTCAGACAAACTGATAAATTTTTTTAAATTTTGGGTTTATGTAGATTGCGTGTATTGGTGTTTATAATACTTCATACTTCCATAATAACACCAATTTAAAAAAATTAATCAGTTTGTCTGACGATCGCAAAAGCGTGAAACCCAGGGTCACAAACTCACATCAATGCAACCAAATATGTTAGCTCTATCTCTGATATTGAGCGCTTTATAATAAGTACCACGCATATAATATATAAATAATTATATATATATATATATATTTATTTATATTTACACACACACACACACACACACACACACACACACACACACACACACACACATAAAAAGTTTTAAAGTGTACTATATTTATGGGATAAAGTGCTCAATAGCATAGATAGATGTAAATATAAATATAAAAGTGAACATTGAAATCAACACTCAGCGGCGACAGGCTGTTTCATACCAGACGCAATCGTCAGTCCGCCTGACGATTGCGTTTAGCATGTTGCCTCTGAGTGTTGACTTTAATAATCACTTTATATATATATATATATATATATATATATATATATATATATATATATATATATATATATATATAGTTTATGCAAACTTAGGTAATCCGTATTTTTTTTTTTTTCATTCCAATTTTTGGAAGTAAAGTCTGATGATCCAGAGCCCTGTTAAAGGGGTTATGGTGAAATAATTTATTACATGGAACCTTAACGTGGTCTGTTTTTTATTCAAACAAATATATATATATATATATATATATATATATATATATATATATACAAGTATTAGGATTGGTGTATACAGAATAAATTCCAATAACCAACAATTATTAGGTTGGTGCAAAAATAATGACGTAATAATGTCGTTTTTTGACATATTTTTAACGTCAAAAAACGACATTATTATGTCATTATTTTTGCACCAACATAATAGTATTCCCAAAAGAGTGATCAATACAGAGTAAAGCAAATATAATTATTTTTTCCAAAATTATTACATACATATGTTATAAAATCACTACAAAAATAGACATTTTGTTTCAACACTTCTGGTGTCTTATTAAGTGATTTTGTTGAATGTAGAATAAAGGGTTTTAAATGGTTCAAATCTATCAAACACCGCTCACTGTTACATAAGCTGGAATGACCAATCAAAATACAAGTATATGAGAATTCAAAAAAAAATAACTTGACAACGAATCTTGGTTATAATAATTATTATTAATGTTAGGGTTAGACTCAAATAGAAATCATTCTAACTAATTATTAAATTATACTATAAAATTCAAAATTCAAAATTACCAATTTTATACTACAAATTTCCCATGATTTCTCTCGAACGCTCATATCTGCTCGTAGAGTAGTATATTAGCATAAACAAATGCCATTATATATTATGAAATGGACTAAGTCCGAAAGTTATTTTACTATATTTTTTGTTTATCGTTATTTTTATAGATATAAATATTTAAGTAAATGGGAAACTTGTAGTTTAAAAACGGTAATTTAAACTTGCTAACCAGACGCTTCCTCTGTAGCTAAATGATATAGCACGTTAGGCTATATGACGATTCCGTGTAAGATACAGGTTCGATTCCTGTCGGAGGAAACGTATTTTCTTTGAGTTTTCATATATATATATATATATATATATATATATATATATAGATAGATAGATAGATAGATAGATAGATAGATAGATATATATGAGTGTTGATTTAACTAGCCACTTTTATATTTACATACGCTCTATCCCTGATATTCAGCACCGTAACAATATATATATATATATATATATATATATATATATATATATATATATATATATATATGTATATATATATATATATATATATATATATATATATATATATATGTATGTATATATATATATATAAATATATATATATATATATATATATATATATATATATATATATATATGTATGAAATCTCACCATGACCGATTTGACAGTAAGGTGACTTCTTGATGTTAGCGACTTTGGAAAGTGTCCGGAAGCAATAGCAAGGGTTGACCGAGGCATTGTGAATTAAACTGGGCAGACAGAGCTGTTCGTCGATGGTTGTGCTAGCAGGAGGTCAAAAGTTATTGTGCCCAGAGGTTTCAACATACTGGTATCTATCTATCTATCTATCTATCTATCTATCTAAGCTTACAGTTAAATCACGCTGAAAAGCCCGTTCTTGTTTGTTCACCGAAGTTAAGCAATGTCGAGTTCGGTCAGTACTTAGAAGGGTTAGTGCTTGGGAACACTGGGATGTCAATTTAAAAAAAAAAACGGGTAACAATCTGTTGGGATGGTGCTAGTAAATTCATCATGTAATGGAAACCACGGGAGATTATATATATATATATATATATATATATATATATATATATATATATATATATATATATATATATATATATATATGTATGTATTTCGTCCCTTGTAGGACTTTATGAAGGAAAATACAAGGATTTATTTTGTAACAAGTATCTATATACAACAGTAAAAACGTTATTGGTTTTTCGAATTTTGGGCTATAATTTGTATTTTGTATATAAATACTTATTTAATAAAATCGTTGCTTTTGCCATGATAAATTTCCACAGATGAGATACGTACTATGCACACGCATACACACACACATATAGTTATTTTCTAAGCGTAGCTTAGGTGTGACTCAAGGCTTAATGTATGGGGCACCTAGTGAGGATCGAACTCACTTTTCAGTCGTAACGGATCTAGCTAGAGAAGCTTGCTAAACATGACAACACACGCAGACAAACACATTCATCGATATTTGTCAGGCATATACAACCGCTTTCTCAGATCGTTGGTTACAAATAGCTTCGAGCGAAAGAAACCTGTAGGTCTTAGCGAGGACAATCCTTCTTCAACACTTGTGGACTGGCGCTACATAATCGACAAAAAAAACTGTACGAAATAACAGAAAGAACGTCAGGAGTAGCAACAACTAAAATGGATAGCAAATGTAAAAAGTTGATTTGAATATGCAGGTTCCCAAATATATATATATATATATATATATATATATATATATATATATATATATATATATATATATATATATATGTGTGTGTGTGTGTGTGTGTGTGTGTGTGTGTGTGTGTGTGTATGTATCAGCAACGTTCAGTTATATATTCCAGTTTGTTTCTATCTATCTATCTATCATTTCAGCCTGTTCATATCTATCTATCTATCTATCTATCTATCTATCTATCATTTCAGTCTGTTCTTATCTATCTATCTATCTATCTATCTATCTGTCATTTCAGTCTGTTCATATCTATCTATCTATCTATCTATCTATCTATCTATCTATCTTCATTTTAGCTTGTCTATCTATCTATCTATCTTCATTTTAGCTTGTCTATCTATCTATCTATCTATCTATCTTCATTTTAGCTTATCTATCTATCTATCTATCTATCTATCTATCTATCTATCTGTCATTTCAATCTGTTCATATCTATCTATCTATCTATCTATCTATCTATCTATCATTTCAGCCTGTTCATATCTATCTATCTATCTATCTATCTATCTATCTATCATTTCAGCCTGTTCATATCTATCTATCTATCTATCTATCTATCTATCTATCTATCTATCTATCTTTCATTTCAGCGTGTCTATCTATCTATCTATCTATCTATCTATCTATCTATCTATCTATCTATCTATCTATCTATCTAACCCAAGTCATTTATTGTCAATCTATCTATCTATCTATCTATCTATCTATCTATCTATCTATCTATCTATCTATCTATGTTTTGTTATGTGCGCTGCCTCTTCAGGACATTGACGATCATAAAGTTTGTCCAACTTCCTCCCCGTTGAAGCCATAACAAATATTTTCTTACTGTTCTCCCATCCCCTGTTCTGCCATGCATTTTCATAAGCTTATTGAGTAGGTTACTCGCTATTTTCTCCGCTTTTTTTTAAATATGTCCTGAGTGTGTAAATTCTCCGAGCCCACTTTCCTCATTATGGGATCCAGACATATAATCTTTCTTTTTTAAATTGAATGTGTCATTTTAGTCGACAGTTTTATTAAGACGTTCCCATTGCTCACATGTTCAGTACAGAGTATTCTCAGCATCCTTCTGTAGAACCACAATTCCGTTGCTTTAAATTCCCTATTCATCTGTGAAAAAAATACAATACCATAGGGGATATTAAACAATAACCGAGTAAACTATTTCTTAATTTCTAACGAAATTTTCCTATTACTTCATACTTCGCTTAGCTTTTGGAAGGCATCTTTCGCTTTTCCAATGAGCTTTCGGATGTCAATGTCACATTTCTGTACTTTCTTGATTTTACCAACTCCAGTTTGTAGTTGGCATTTCAGCCTGTCCCTTTTACTAACAATCATTCATTCTGTCCGTTTATAATTGATTGTTAGTTTCTTCTAAGAGCTCATTGGTCAAGAGTAGAAGTGATACTGGTGTCAAATATCGAAAAATTGGATCGGGGTATGGTCGGGGTGCGAATCAAAATTCAATAGAAAGAAATCGTAAAAAAAAAACAACTGAAAATTAAAAAGACAAACTGAGAGAGAGACAGAAAGAAACAGGATGAAAGAACCATTCACTAAATACCTATCTCATTCTTTCATATCTATCTATCTATCTATCTATCTATCTATCTATCTATCTATCTATCTTATTACGTTTCTATCTTATTCTGTTTCTATGTATGTATCTATCTTATTCCGTTTCTATCTATCTATCTATCTATCTATCTATCTTATTCCATTTCTATCTATCTCTTTATATTATTCCGTTTCTATCTATCTATCTATCTATCTATCTATCTATCTATCTATCTATCTATCTATCTATCTATCTATCTATCTTCATTTCAACCTGTTCATATCTATCTTCATTTCAATATATTCATATCTATCTATCTATCTATCTATCTATCTATCTATCTATCTATCTATCTATCTATCTATCTCTCTCTCTATCTATCTTTATTTCAGCCTATTCATATCTATCTTCATTTCAATATGTTCATATCTATCTATCTATCTATCTATCTATCTATCTATCTATCTATCTTTATTTCAGCCTGTTCATATCTATCTTCATTTCAATATGTTCATATCTATCTATCTATCTATCTATCTATCTATCTATCTATCTATCTATCTATCTATCTATCTATCTTTATTTCAGCCTGTTCATATCTATCTTCATTTCAATATGTTCATATCTATCTATCTATCTATCTATCTATCTATCTATCTATCTATCTATCTATCTTCATTTCAGCCTGTTCATATCTATCTTCATTTCAATATATTCATATCTATCTATCTATCTATCTATCTATCTATCTATCTATCTATCTATCTATCTATCTATCTATCTTTATTTCAGCCTGTTCATATCTATCTTCATTTCAATATGTTCATATCTATCTATCTATCTATCTATCTTCATTTCAGCCTGTTCATATCTATCTTCATTTCAGCCTGTTCATATCTATCTTCATTTCAATATGTTCATATCTATCTATCTATCTATCTATCTATCTATCTATCTATCTATCTATCTATCTATCTATCTTCATTTCAGCCTGTTCATATCTGTCTTCATTTCAATATGTTCATATCTATCTATCTATCTATCTATCTATCTATCTATCTATCTATCTATCTCTTCACAAATCCTCATGTGACAGATTCTACTGGTATTACAATGACACCAGGATGTGACTTCTGACCAGATTCAGTGTGAACTATTAATTCGTGTCGTTATCAAGGGGCATAAATACTGTCTATTTGAACTTGATACTCTGTGAATCCTCCACAGATGAAGATTAGACGGAGAAGCAACAAAGCCAAGAATACCATAGAATAACGTCCGAGTAAGGACCGATTTTCAGGGTATATTAGGGTAAAACAATGCTCTCTACAATCAAAACAATCCGAAAGCATATAGGAAAATGCTTTCCAGAAGATAAGCCATGTATGAAGACGTAGGAAATATCGTTAGAAACAAAGAAGAAATTGCTGACATTCTAATGTAATATTTAACCTTCTAAATGGCAGTGAATGTCGACCAGTCTCCTTACCGATGAAGTAGAAACTGAGATGTGGTTATTCTTCAGAATACTATGCATAAAATATTCGATTAATGACGAATTAGCAGGCTTATCGATATTTTTACTGGAAAGTTTTACAGAAAAAGATATCATGAAAAGAAAAAAAAACAAAAAAAAAACAAAACAAAGGTGTGCGTATGGGGACGCAAATTGTTGCTTGGAATTGATTTTTAAAATAACACAGTTATTATCTTGTTCTGACATGTATGATAAAAGAAAAATTATAATCTTCGACCTATCGGTTACAAATAGTAATTGTTACTCTTAAAGATTAAGCCATATCGCAGAAAAGAGATAAACATATCTTTCCCACGCGAGGAAGAAAATTTATTTTCGGCGTCAAAAATTTATCTTGAGTTAAATTTAAAATTAGGCATATCATTTACTCCATTTACATTGTTCGGACTGTTGGCCTCATCTTTGTGTAAATGGTCCCGACGTTTCGGCCGTTGTACGCTCCGGCCACCTTCGGATGATTAGAATTTCGAACCGAATCCTTTATTTCGTCCACTGGCGTAGATCGTTCGAGCTTCACAAGATAGTACAACGGCCGAAACGTTCTGAATATGCCAATAAAGATCCGGACAACAGTCCGAACAATGTAAATCGTGTAAATAGTTACAATACATCATTTAAGAAATACAGACAGATATTGGCATATCATGTTCGGGAGTTATAAAAGAAATAGCTTCACCGAATAGGCAAACTATATCCAAATCTATCTATCTATCTATCTATCTATCTATCTATCTATCTATCTATCTACATGATACATATATATATATATATATATATATATATATATATATATATATATATATATGTATATGCAATTTTTTATATATATTATTTATATATAATATATGCGCGGTACTTACTGGAAAGCGCTCAATATTAGTGATAGAGCTAATTAATCCGTATGTCTGACGATCGCAAATAGCGTAAAACCCAGAGACACAAACTGACACGAATGTAACTATATATATATATATATATATATATATATATATATATATATATATATATATATATATATATATATACATACATATATATATATATATATATATATATATATATATATATATATATATACATACATATATATATATATATATATATATATATATATATATATATGTGTGTGTGTGTAGGGTGTATATATATATATATATATATATATATATATATATATATAGATAGATAGATGGATAGATAGAGAGAGAGAGAGAGAGAAATAGGAAAGAACACATTAGGTAAATAATCTGAGGTTCTTTCGTATTTTTTTTATTAACAAAAAAACTGTATTCAATACATAAGTAGAGCCTAAATATAATTACAAAAATAATTATATATATATATATATAAACTTATAAATATAAGTAGCTATACTCGTCCGGCAAAACCTTAGGTATTTTAGCTTGTGAATGAACAAACCAATACCCAAGGGGAAAAAAGGTTAAAAAAAGAAAGAACTGCGAACATATACTTCCGGCGGAAATAATCGTTTAGAATCTAAGTTCAGAGTCCAAAGAAAAAAAAACACCAACACGAGTAAAGTAAAATGACTAAACAAAGTACGCTAAGTTGAGCAAAATAAGTAAATAAACCTAAAGAGCCAGACTAAACTGCCTAAGTTTCATCTACGCGGATTGCCAGGGCTGACGATCCTTCGTGTATATATATATATATATATCGCTAGATAAATAGATAGGGTTTATAAAAAATATTTTTTTGATAAACACTATCTAGATTAGGGGCAGTTTCCACACACCAAAACGAGTTTGACCATATATTTTTATTTAAAAATAATACTTTCATTAAATGAGAAAGGAAGTTACTAGGAGGAAAATGTATAGAAAGTGGTTTAATCCCGAAATCATCCACAGTAGATTGACGCCCAGGTTCTTTTAAATTTCACCTTTTTCTGTTAGATATTCTATTATTTACAATGTGGGATATTTTAATAACAAAATGACGAAAATTTAAACAAAAAGAAACTAAATGAAATTGCCTAGACGATATATCCAAGCACATATATTTAAAAGAAAATAATAATTCAAAATTACCAGCGTCCCCCTCTCCTTCCTGCACATATGTAATCAAATCAACGTAATCATCACTTTCGTCCGATGAATTCCAAAAGGACGGTGACACACGATTTTTTGTCAATTTTGTGACAGATTTTTTTTAAAATCAAATTATTTGTTTATACATATAAATCAATATATATATATATATATATATATATATATATATATATATATATATATTCTTTTTATAGATACAAATATTTAAATAAATACTCTGTTTATAATAAACAGTGTTAACAACATTTACTGGCCTGACCGTCCGACTCCTGCATTTGATGTCGAAGAAGTTACCTTCTTTGTCTGGGGACCTAACGAAAGATTTGGAAAGGACCATTTTGAAAATGTTTTCACGTCACAAGTACAGTAGCGTTCTAGACAGTGTAGATTCGAGATGGGGAAATTCTGCCTCACGCGGCATAGATACTGTTGTAGCATACCTACGGATGATAATGGGTGTCCTACCATTCACATAAATTCAGTAGAAAATAAAGTATGTTGGTCTGCAGATGGAGATTCGTCTCCAGCTGTGCTGGTTAAATTCTCTTCCTCCGGGCTGAAAGGATCCCCAGACGAGGCTATGTCGAAGGGCAGAGTCTTGTCTCGGGAAACAGCTACCCGACCCCGTTTTATACGGGATCTACGGGGAATTTTTGGCCGAGTCAACGGACACGGATACCCCACATTAAATTCGCCCTTGTACCACATCTGACCCCTGGGGAGGTTGGTAAATATCCCGCAGATGGAGATTCGTCTCCAGCTGCGCTGGTCAAACTCTCCGCCATCAGGCAGAGGGCATCCCCAGACGAGGCTATGTCGAAGGGCAGAGTCTCGTCTCGGCAAACAGCTACCTCACCCCGTTTTATACGGGATCAATAGGGAATTTTTGTTCGAGCGTACGGGCTCGGATACCCCACATAAAATTCGCCCTTGTGCCACATCTGACCACATGGAGCGGTTGGGAATTGTCCTGCAGATGGAGATTCGTCTCCAGCTGCACTGGTCAAACTGTCCGCCTTCGGGCAGAGAGGATCCCCAGACGAGGCTATATCGAAGGGCAGAGTCTCCCCTCGGGAAACAGATACCCCACCCCGCTTTATACGGGATCAATGGGGAATTTTTAGCCGAGCGTACGGGCTCGGATACCCTACATTAAATTCGGCCTTTTGCCACATCTGACCGCGTCTGGCGGTTGGTAGATATCCTGCAGTTATAGATTCATTGTGGAATTCACTTGAATCACTTCTAGCAGTTGACTACTTCTACGCGCCGCTGGCGAATCTTATATGTGTTGTTCTTTTCCTAAGTATCATCGTTCATTACCAACCTTTGTACGATTATTCTATTCAGTAACCTTCTCTAGGTTACAACACATACTAGATGTCGTCCTAAAGGTTTATTATTTGTTTCGAGTGATGTAACATTCTACAACTGAATTCTTTTCAACAGACTTCAGACCGAAATTGAAAAGTTGCTAGGAAAAAATGCAAAATTATCTGATCAAATCTTCAATATTTATAGCCAAAGATTTTTTTTCTTATCAAGATGGAATTTTGAAAATATTCACTGACCTCTGTACAATTTAGAAAACTATTCAATAGTTATATACTTAGCTAAAAAGAATTCTTAGTTTGAGCATCATTTTTCTTTGAATACTGGATATTATTATATCGAATGCAACAGTGAAATGTTCATATTAATGTCACCATTAATTGACATTAATATGAATATTAATTAATGTTAATTTCTGTTCTGTCGACAATTTGTACAGACTCGGTAGGTAGCTTTCTGCAGTTCCACTTGCCTTCAATATGTCTTGCGAGTGTCAAATTTTCCAAGCCCTCTTTCCTCGTTATTTGCCACAGAATTTCTAAACATAAGTCTTCTTGTTTGCATTTTATCTAAAATTTCGTCTTTGCTCTCATGTTATTCTCAGCCATCATTCTGTAGAACCACATTTCTGTTACCTTCAAGTCTTTTACACCATTCAGTATCATGTACGAGGGCCGATATCGTACAGTAGTCCTTTTTTGTTTGTAACGAATTTTTTTTTATGTTTCTTGATACCTTTCTTAGCTTTTAGAAGACATCATATTTCGGTGTTGCATTTTCCGTCCCCTGTTAAAACACTTCCGGGATATCTAAATTTTTGTACTTGCGCAATATTGGTATCTTCAGTTTTTGATTTGTTATGCCATTTCTTTTGCTGACAAGCATACATTGTTTATTAAATAAAACAGAAGCTTACTTAAAGTATTTTATCATCATCATCAGTCATTGACCGAGTATAGTCGAAGGGTCATTGCGTAACTGAGCACCTCGTCGTGAATATGACGATATACTACATCCGGTAGCAAGGCCTCTGATCAAGAGGTCTTGAGAAGCGTGGAACCAACTCTTTATTGCCGCCGTTTCCAGGACCAGTCTGACCCAGGGTGGCAACACCTGTTAGGGTAGTTAATCATCAGATTGTGAACCTGACCTAAAGCAAACCTAGTAGAAAAGTAAATAATAATAATAATGATTCTTGAAAAAATTCCAGATTTCAGGTGGAGAGGTCAGAAAGTATAGAGTTGAAGAAATCGGAAACTCAATCTTAAACAGGGAACAAGGGATAAACCTCTACTCCTGTTCAAAAGACCTGGGAGGAGTGTGAACTGGGCGATAGGCAAACATATTTACTCCTATTGGGAGAAGAAAAAAGTAATATGACTAATTACTGAATAGAATTTCAGATTTCAGAGGAAGACATCCGAAATACAGAGTTGAAGAAAACGGAAACCGAATCCTAACCGGGAAATAAGGGATGAAACTCTTGTTAAAAATAAATCTACATCTCTCTCTCTCTCTCTCTCTATATATATATATATATATGTATATATATATATATATATATATATATATATATTTAAAAATATGATTCCAACACGCTACATAAGAGTTCTCATGTTTCAAAACAAGAGCCGAAAACTTCAATATAATTATTTGAATTAAATTGAATTATAGTACTAAGCTCTGTTCCATCTTCAAGCGAAATTTTTTTTCAAAAACATTTTCAAAACTCTCATGTTTTTAAGTTAATGTTTAGTTTTGCAACAATTTAAGGTGTTTTATATATTATTGTTTATATCTTTTACTAAGTCATTTATGGCCCGGGAAAAGTGTTAATCTGTCTGTTCAAAAAAAAAAAAAAGATAATAATAATAATAAGTTCACAATGGAGCTTCAATTGCTTGAAGAAATGCAAGTAACGCATAATACACCGACTGCAGCTGCAAAATACTTAAAAATAAAACAAAGGCAAATGCAACTGACCAGGTACAGAAACGATGGCAAGAGAAACCGCTTCACGGTCAATACTCTGCCCGTAACAAACAAGCTGATGTAAACAAACCCCGTGCCCATCAGTGGCTACGTAGTGTAGGGTTTAAAAGCTGAAAGTGAAAGTTTTATTCTTGATGCACACGACCAACGCTTGCTAACTAGAAATTATCAAGCATACATACAGAAAAACTGTTAGTCCAAAATGCAGATTCTCTGATAAATATCCAAAGCAAGTGACCATCTTGTATCAGATTGCGCAGTATTGGCATCAACTGAATATGAAACCCGGCATGACAGAATGGGCCAATATATGCATTGGAAAATCTGCAAGACTTACGGAAAGGAAACGGAAAGAAATTGGTATGAACACTACATAGACCCGGTTACGGAGAAAAGACCTGTAAAGATTTTATGAGAAATTACAAT
>OZ010591.1:32670817-32683317 GCA_963932145.1 Acanthosepion lycidas
ACACACACACACACACACACACACACACACACACACACACACACACATATATATATATATATATATATATATATATATATATATATTTGAATAAAAACAAACCACTATAAGGTTCCATGTTATAAATTATTTCACCACAGCCCTTTTAAAGGCCTCTGGATCATCAGTCTTTACTTCCAAAGGTTGAAATGAAAAAAAAAAAATATTTGCTCTGAATTTACATTGAGCTCTCTGGATATCATCCTCCTTGGGTCTACCCATAAGGATTACCTAGTTTTGCATAAACTATATATATATATATATATATATATATATATATATATATATATATATATATATATATGACTTTGTGGGATATCAATAAAACTTCTAGCTGGCAAAAAAAAAAAACCCAAACAAACTGAAAAACAGTGGCGGTTTTTCCTTTGACATCGCTATTACTGTATACACTTTTAACTCCCTCGGCAATGTTTATTTACGAAATTATAAAAATATGTGAAGCAAGTATAATGAGATATTTATTATTTACGTCTTATAAAGATTTATTACTTATCATTTTATAAAGAAATAAATTTGGAAAGAAATCATTTTATTCCAGAATTTATAAAAAATATAATTATCAAAATATGGAAACCGACTACAATGCAGTATTATTTAGTATAATATTTACTATTTACCTTTTATAAAGATTTATTATTTACCATTTTATCAAGATTTATTATTTACCATTTT
Organism: Acanthosepion lycidas; assembly: GCA_963932145.1. Taxonomy (NCBI): domain Eukaryota; kingdom Metazoa; phylum Mollusca; class Cephalopoda; order Sepiida; family Sepiidae; genus Acanthosepion; species Acanthosepion lycidas. The sequence goes on from OZ010591.1 coordinate 32,671,550, forward strand.
ATAAAGAAAGAAATTTGGAAAGAAATTTTTTTACATAAGATATAAGAAATAAGAAAATTATCTAAATAAGTAAATTAACTGCAATGTAATATTTATTATTTACGATTTTATAAATAACTATGAAAGCAAGTCTTTTTTTTTATTCTTATTTAATAAATAAATAGTATTTAATATCTTTATTATTGATTCTCATGAAGAAAGAAAATGTGTAATTTCACTTTACTATGTTTGGGTTTTATTAAAATTATAATCGCCTTTTAAAGCAGTAAACTTTGCTGAATGAGTCAAAAGTATCAAATTTTCCAAGCTCTCTTTTCTCATTATTCGTTGTTCAGTCCGTAGTATCCCCATCATCCTTCTGAAGAACCACATTTATGCTATTGCACGTCTCTTCTTTGTTTGTGATGGGATTGCCCAGCATTCATTGCCATATAGAAGGACTGATATTGCATAACACTTTAGAACTCGTTCTTTGTTTCTAACGAAGTTTTTTTCAGTTTCTTAATACTTTGCTTAGCTTTTGGAAGGCATCTTTCGCTATCCCAATACTCCTTTGGATTTCTGTGTCACACTTTGCGTCCTCTGTTAAAATACTCTCCAGATATTTAAACTGCTGTTTGACTTAAGTATTTTTAATTTCCAGTTTGCATACTAGACTGTTCCTTTTGCAAAGAAGAATGCATTCTTTCTTTTTGGCGATTAATGTTTAGTCCTTTCTTCTCGCCTTCCTTCATCACCTGCTGTAGGAGTTCTTGAAGTTTCCTTTCTGTGTCTTCTATCAACAACCGTGTCATCTGCATATCTTATGTTGTTAAGATTGCGGCAGTCAATAATGAATCATAGCATTGACTTCTGCTTCTTTCAAAATGACCTTTCCGTGGAGGTTAAACAATTAAAACCTCATTCTTTAAGTCGAAATTATTCCCAGAACATTTGCGCCAAATGTCTAATACAGTGCGTCTATTTTTGTGTTGATATAATCATTTATTTGAATTCCCGGATAGTTCACCGATGCATTTTCTTTTTTGTAAATTCTTGCTTCAGGATCAATATCTTTTCTTTTTCTACGAAATAGTCGTGACAAATTTTATATTCACTTTACAAAAATTATTTACAATCTTTGTTCTTATTCGTTTGGTAGGAAGTATTAGGGGCCTAGTTTTTTTCGAGATTTGCAATGTTATTGATCCTGACCTGGCATCTCGGTCGGCTTCACTCACTTCCCCACCGCCGTAATGTAGCTTCCCTGTACCTTTTTCTATAAATACAGCGCTGTTCGATAAAAGTTACTCACCTTATCCTTTGAATTTAGCTCAACATTAATTTCATTTAGCTCAACTTTTGTTTCATTCTTCCAGTCTTCTACGGTGAAATTTTTGTAACAGTGAGCCCATTCAAGTCTCTTGGCTTTGTTGGCTTTGCTGGCTTTGCTTATTAGCGGCTTAAACCTTCGTGTACAAGATTTGTAGCCTTGTTCTAACAGCCACCGACGAACCGTTGAAGAGGCAAGACTAACACCTTGCTCTTCGTTTAGACTGGCTGCAATTTCTTGGCTAGTTATAGTCCTATTCTTCGCAACTTCTCTTTTGATCACCCTGACAGTTCTATCATCAATCTTTTTCTTTCGTTCCCTTGTTTCCTATATTGGAGCAGGAGTTTCATCATTATGTGCCCTAAACACTCGAGAGACAGTTGATTGCGAGGTTATAGCAATTTCTACAATTTCTCTCGTAGACTTGCCTGCTTTTGAGAGGGCAACAATAGATGCCTTAAGTGGTTCTGATGCGTGGTTGTACCCTTTCATCTGGTTAGTGACTTGAGTGGCTATTTCAAGCCGTTTTTATACTGTATGAGGCTTTCTGGAATGTTCTGGAATACTCTAGATTTAATTTAAGCTGTTCTAGAATTTTCTAGAATATTGTTCTGAGTGTATTGTAAAATAGTTTTCAATATTTTGTCAAAAGCTCTTTAAATTTACCAGTTGAATCATTAGAATGCGATATCTGAGTCACTTTTTTTGCACAGAGTTTTTTTCTGAATCACATTTGTATCCAAATTTATAATTATCAATAGAATACCTTAGGTTAAATAAACTTTTTTCCTCGGTGGTCGGGAAGGGGTCTTTATATCAGAAAGATTAAAAATTATTTTAACCATAAAAACAATAGACAAAAAATATTTACTAAAAAAAATCAGGTGAGTCACTTTTATCGAACAGCATTGTACTTTCATGGTAATTTCTCTGATGAACTTTCCTCTACTGTGGTATGTTTGGGTCAGTAACCGTGGCTAGATAAGTTTAAAATAAGTCATATTAAAGACCAACCTACCCTAACCTCCTTTTGGTCTTGTACCATATTTCTTTTATGAAAATAGATATTATTTTCTCTGTGGCGTTTTATTTTAAAAGTTGTTATTTTCAAATCCCACCCCACGACATTTTGTACATAAGGCTACATGTAGACATTGAGGTATTATGGTGGCTGTAGTAAGAATGGTAAGTAACAATGAGTTGTTTTAGTTTGTTTGGTTTGCTTTATTTTATTTTACGGCATATCAACCTCAATGGGTTATTTAATGCCGACAACATTTTTAGGATTGATTCGTATGAATAGAATATATATTCTTTGGTTTAGATTGGTTTAGTTTATTTTGTTTTACGGTATATCAACCTCAATGGGTTATTTAATGCCGACAACATTTTTAGGATTGATTCGTATGAATAGAATATGTATTCTTTGGTTTAGATTGGTTTGGTTTATTTTGTTTTACGGCATATCAACCTCAATGGGTTATTTAATGCCGACAACATTTTTAGGATTGATTCGTATGAATAGAATATGTATTCTTTGCTTTAGATTGGTTTGGTTTATTTTGTTTTACGGTATATCAACCTCAATGGGTTATTTAATGCCGACAACATTTTTAGGATTGATTCGTATGAATAGAATATGTATTCTTTGGTTTAGATTGGTTTGGTTTATTTTGTTTTACGGCATATCAACCTCAATGGGTTATTTAATGCCGACAACATTTTTAGGATTGATTCGTATGAATAGAATATGTATTCTTTGGTTTAGATTGGTTTGGTTTATTTTGTTTTACGGCATATCAACCTCAATGGGTTATTTAATGCCGACAACATTTTTAGGATAGATTCGTATAAATAGAATATTTAACCTTTGGTTTTGATTGGTTTGGTTTATTTTGTCAGTAGATTAGTAGTCAGAGTAAAGTGCAATAAAGCTTTGGTATAAGTTTATTCACCGTCTCTTTTTTTCTTTTTTTCTACTACAATGTATTGCTGGTAATAATTTTCCCCTCAAAGTATTTCTCTTATTAAAACCTATTTTTTGCATAGTATTTTCACCCCAGTTTGGGGGTTAACTATTTGCCCATGGCTGGGACCCTAACAGGTGTTACCACCCTGGGTCAGGGTGAACCTGGGAACACCAGCAATTAAGAGGTGGTTCCATGCTCCTCAAAGCCTCCTGATCAGAGGCCTTGCTGCTGGACGCGTAGTTTATCGTCTTACCCAGGACACGGATGTAGTTTATCGTCATACCCAGGTCGGTTCTAATTTTGAGGAAATTTCTTCGATCTAAAAGAAAGAGAAATACAAAATTTGACAATCAAATATCATTCAAAGAAATTCTGTAATTTTTTTTTTTTTACTAATTCTGTGCACTTCATGAATATATTTCATAATTACTTTACAGAAGTTGGTAATAATTTCCCCCTCAAAGTATTTCTGGTATTAAAACTTATTTTTACACTTTCATGGTATTTTCACCCCAGTTTGGGGGTTAACTATTTACCCATAGCTGGGACTCTAACAGGTGCTACCCACGCTCCTCAAAACCTCGTGATTAGAGGCCTTGCTTTTGGACGTAGTTTATCGTTTTACCCAGGACGCAGATGTAGTTTATCGTCATAAACAGGACGGTGTTATTTTGGTGTAAGGAATACTGGGATCACTAATCGTGGCTAGCTAAGTTTAAGGTAAGGTAGACTGAAGACCAGTCTTCCCTATTTTCTCTTTTAGCCTTGTGCCACATTTTTTACTTTCAAAATAAATATTATTTTCTTGTCTGGTAACTAGAATTTATGAATTTAATCACAGTACTAGATTGGCGGCAGGTTTTCATCATTTTACAATTGAAATAAATCTAAATGAAATCGGCTAGAAAAAAAAAATTAAAATTAAAATTTCCCAGCATCCCTCGCTCGTGCGCATGTGTAGTCGCACCAGGATAACAAATTTAATCCATTGAAGTCTTAAAGGACGTTTCGTCCTTTAAGACTTCAATGGATTAAATTCTAACAAGAAAATTAAATTGATTAAATTCTAACAAGAAAATTTATTTTCGCTTTGTCATATATTTTTCCACAAACTTTATATATATTCCTTAGCCTGGCAAACTTCAATTCCTACCACATTATCTTCCATTAATTATCACATAACTAAATCATCATAAAAATGTCAACAGTACCCCTCTACCTTGAGGGAGTGTCGGGTTTTGTTTTGGATAGATAAAGAAAAGAATAGAAATTTCTGAGATCATTTTGTTGGTGGTTTTTCGATAGGTGTTAAGTTTGTTATTAAATGGTTTAAAATTATCTCCTTAATTAAAATTCTTTTCTTTTTTAATCAAACTGAATTCTTAAAGTTAAAATTATGATCCGACCTATTACGATGAAAGAGTAATGCGTCGTGTGCATTTTTTTTTTTTTGTAAAATATGTATATTGCGTGTTCAAGTAATGCTTTATTTAAATTCTCACCTATGCATTTCTTAGATTGTTTTTTTTATTGGCTGTATTTGTAAATATCTGCTTTAGGTTTAATATTGTTGTTATTTTGTGTTAATCAAATCTATAATTGTTTTTGAATGAGTTTTGACAAATTTTGCATGTTTAGATAAACTCTTTTAAAGTGAAGCCATTATTGAATTTGTAGGTCTTATTGTAATGCTTATTTTGTATCAAGTTTACTTGTGATTTTATTTTTGTACGAATTTGTATGAATTCGTTAGGCTTCATAAGGAGTTCAACTCTATTTTCATTGTTGTTTTTTTTTTTTTATCTTAATCATGTAATTTCTGAGGGCTGCATATTCTAGGTGCATGTAAGAATAAAACCTAAAGATATTCTAGGTTTTATTTTGAAGATTGCGAGATCATTTTTATGGTGGAATTTTTAGTAAATGCTTAAGTTTAAATCATGATCAGCACGGTTTAACATGCTATCGGGGAAAGGTAATGTATTATCTACTTTTGCTTCAAAAGTGAATACAATCAGATCACGTAGAAAACACTGGTTCTCGTTCGATCACCGAAGTTAAGCAACGTCAATCTCGGTCAGAAGAAATATATGGGAATATCCGTTATTGTAAGCAACTTTCTGTCATGGATCCTTGCCTATAACTACAGAATGAACTCTTCCTAACACTATGTATACTACGCCTCTCAAGTAAATATCGAATCAAGCCGAGCTTCTCGGCTTGACGGTCGAACTCTCTGCCTCTGAGCGGAGAGGAACCCGGACGAGGCTCCGCCGAAGGGCAGAGTCTCGTTCGGGGAGGTTGACCAATCCGATTCTGTTTTTACAGTTTCTACAGGCATTTTTTGGCCGAGCCTATGGGCTCGGGAAACCCACATTAAACTCGGCCTTGTGCCATATGCAACCCTCGTGGGGGAGGGGCTAGATACCGAATCGAGTCTAGCCGATAGTAGTTCACTCCAAACCAGACTGACAGTCATACTAACACCTTCCACGTCTTGTATTATTATTTCGTGTAATATACCTTCATTATTTCTGCTCTTGTATTCGTGTTGTTCTTCCTTGGTCCTAACCTGGACCATATCATTTCCTACACTCCGAAATAGGATTCGTTTTTAAATAACTCACAAAGGGTTGATAAGTCGTAAAAATACCAATAAGTAAATTCAATTATATGTTCAATGTTGTTTAGTATATTTATGAGAAATGGTAATATAGTTTTGCGGGATAAATTAAAAAAAAAAAAACATCATCGATATATTGGAAATGTGATGATTGTTTCTGATATGTTCCGAAAAGGGATATATTTGATCGAAGTAGCTAAGCGGTTTTGGCTACTGTAACCAAGTTGTACACGGTAGCAGTAATCGACTAGTACTCGTCGTAATCGCAGGTAATAGGTGTAGACCAATAGGATAGCCAATGGCATAGTCCAATAGGTGTCATCATAGACTTAAACTCTGTCGTACCTACACGTCCGTCTGTATTTATGACGGACACCAGCCAATCATATTCCAGTGAGGGGGAACACAGGTGTATGCATATTCCATTATATCAGTTTCATTAAAATATTTTTGAATAGGGGGTAGATTTTAAAATTCTAAGAAAGGCTATTCTAATACATCACTAAGAGGTGATCCCATTGGTAAACCAAAGTTCTGTGTGTGAAAATTACCGAAAGTCAAACAAATAACAGTATGTCGTCGAATTATTAGAATTTTTCTATCCGTAGGGTGTGGCTATTTTTTAAATTTTAGTAGGCCTATGTGGCAAGGGTATTAGAATAATCCAGAATTTATACTAGCAACAATCTGTTCCACACGTATAGGAAATGAGTTCAGTATATATCCAAAAATGAAAAGGGTTGTAAGGATGCGTTTTCTTACCAGAAATATTCAATCTATACAGCAAAGCCATTCGGAGAGAATTAGAAGTATTATAAGGATTCATTATTAGCGGCCAGAATGTTAACAAATTCCTTTGTTCAGATGACATATACTGTCATCTGAACAAAGGAATTTGTTAGTAGGCGTAGAAAGGAAACTACAAAAACACCTACATAATGCGGTGAAGGTAAGCGAAAGGAAAGGGCTAAATATCAACTGCAAGAAGACAGAATACCTGGTCGTTAACAAAAGGTAAAGCCCAACCTGCAAATTACAAACTGGATATACCAAAATCAAACAACAATTTAAATATCTGGGAAATGTTTTGACATAGAATAGAAAGTACGACTCTTAAATCCGAAGGAGCATTACGATGGCGAAAAATGCCTTTCAAAAGCAGAACAAAGAATTAGAAACCAAGAAAATGTACCGAACTGTTCAGAAATATCAGTTCTCCTCTAGAGCAGTGAATGCTAAGCAATTACCTCTCAGATGAAGAAGAGACTTGAAGCAACAGTAATGTGGCCCTACAGAAAAGATTCTGAGGACACCATTGACCGAACTTGTGGTCAACAATGAAGTTTTAGAGACAATGCCAACAAGAAGGACACTTATACTTAACACCAGGAAAAGACAGTTGAAATTTCTGGGTCACGTAATGAGGAAAGAGGGATTGGAAAATTTGATAGATTGAAGAGGGACGGAGGAAGACAACACATAATCTACCTGACGAACTTGAGCGAAATGATGGCGGAGAAGAGAAATGGCAAAACGACAAAAAGTTATTAAGAGCTACAAAGTACGGGAAACTGTGGTTAGCCATGATCGCCAACATCCCGAAGAAGATATTCTTACTGAACAGCTACCAACTTAAAATAAAATTTAATTTATAATGAAAGATATATATATATACAACGTCATCCACAGACAGACTGTTTCGCAGATCATCAGTGCTGCTAGATATCCGGTTGCCTCTAGCTCGGATCGAAACCCGACTGAATGGGTATCAGCCGGAGATTCTACCACTAACCCGTCGGCGCACGGCAGGGTAGCTGGTGGATTCTTAGCGTATTTATTTTTAGAAACACGCCGAGTGACCGACAGTGACTCAATTCGCTATGCGAAGAGTCTCGCTATATATAAGCTATAATAATCACTGTTTACAAACCCAGACCTACTCCCTAGAGAGCTCAACTGAAATTAATATTTATTTCAGGATATATATATATATATATATATATATATATATATATATATATATATATATATATATATATATATATATATATATATGATGGATTCTCCCGTCCAGTTCGACATATGAGATTCCTTATCTCCTATATGACGGGCATGACCTTTGAGACCGGCTCGAGAATTGCAATAAAGACCACAAACAGGAGAATGTATTGTATCCAAGTGCTGCAGGAACACGGTTAGCTGTCTTCTGCTTTCGTGTTTTACGCAGTCGACTGATGGTGCATTATTCCTGAATGCCAACTGGAACGATACTCTGATATCTTCATAGCTACCTCTTTAAAGTTCTAGAATGGAATGTTGATGCAAGAAAGGTTGCTCTTCAGTTTATCCTTATACCTAAGCCAAGGTCTACCAGCATTTCATTTCTATGACCACTATGGAGTTCACCGTAGAAAAGATATTTTGCTATACGGTTTTCACTCATCTTTGCCACATGGCCAGCCAAACGTTTATATGTTTATATGGACTTTTGTCTTTGTTAGGTATGAAGAAGCCGCTCACAAAGTCTGGAAATGTATTTTTCATACACCGTATATATATATATATATATATATATATATATATATATATATATATATATATAATTTCAGTAACTAGAGTGTATTTATTTCTACTTTTGAGTTTTTTCCCAGGCCACTCTAAGAAAAATTTCAAATTTGGATTTATCTATTAACAATACGTTTTTTTATTATGAATATTTTGTAAGAGAAACCTTATATTTTGTTTACACCACTAACATCTCGGTAGACATTTTGAGATTACGAAAAGGGCCGGCGGATATGATTAAGACCAAGCGGGTCATGAAAAAAAGAAAAATATTTAATTTTACAAGGACATGTTATACCATATGATATAACATGGTGGACGCATAATTGAAAAAAAAAACCTTTCAATAAGTCAACGATTCAAAACACACTTCTAAATTGTGTCAAAATTACTTCTTTTTTTTAAACATTTTTAAACGTCTCGGTATCATTAATGGTTGCTACAAATGTAACGTACTCTACATAACAACACAACGCCATCTACCGTAAAATTTATTTAAACTTAATAACTAAAAACGAAGAATTTATGGACATATGTTTATATGGGCTTTTGTCTTTGTTAGGTGTGAGGAACCCGCTCACAAAGTTTGGAAATGTATTTTTGATACACCATATATATATATATATATATATATATATATATATATATATATATATATATATATATATATATATATCAGGTCATCCCATAAGTTCTGTCCGAATTTTGACTTTTTGTTAAAATGAACGAAATTTAAAGAGTATTTTATAATGTCTAATGGAGCTGAACATTATTTTTATGTTTAGATGCATTTAAACTGATCAAATTTTATTTCAGAGAACAATAAAATTAATTTTTGTTTGATTAAAACCCTGCTAACATGGAAGTACCCAAGAATCATTTGAGGCACATAATGCTTTATGAGTTCAAGAAAGGAAACTCAGCAGCCGAAGCGGCTAGAAACATTCAGTCAGTTTATGGAGAAGAATGTGTGAATGAAAGAACATGCAGAAGATGTTTTGCAAAATTCAGAGTTGGAGATTTCACCCTTGAAGATGAAGGTTAACTCTGAGAAATTTTCATATATATATATATATATATATATAAAACTACAAAACTACAGTGTATTTATTTCTACTTTCGAGTTTTTTCCCAGGTTCCTCTAAGAAAAAGTTCAAATTTGGATTCATCTGTTAACAATACGTTTTTATTATGAATATTTTGTAAGAGAAACCTTATATTTTGTTTACACCACTAAACTCCCGGTAGACATTTTGAGATTACGAAATGGGCCGGAGGATTTGATTAAGACCAAGCGGGTCATGAAAAAAAGAAAAATATCATTTAATTTTAAAAAGACATGCTATACCATATTATATAACATATGGTGGACGCATAATTGAAAAAAAAAACCTTTCACTAAGTCAACGATCCAAAACACTCTTCTAAATTATGTCAAAAACCTTTTTTTTAAACATTTTTAAACGTCTCGGCATCATTAATGGCTGCTACAAATGTAACGTACTCTATATGACAACACAACGCCATCTACCGTAAAATTTATTTAAACTTAATAACTAAAAACGAAGAATTTATGGACATATGTTTATATGGACATTTGTCTTTGTTAGGTGTGAGAAAGCCGCTCACAAAGTTTGGAAATGTATTTTTGATACACCATATATATATATATATATATATATATATATATATATATATATATATATAACCAAAAGTTTGGGGCTTCCTACATTTCTTAAAAAATATCTTAAAATGAAATATTTTTGCATTTTTTTTAAAGTAAAACATTTCAGTAGCTACAGTGTATTTGTTTTTATTTTTCAGTCCTTCCCCAGCCTCTTCTTACCGTTAAAAAATTCAAATTTGGATTCCTCTGTTCGCAATACGTTTTGCTATATTATGAATATCTTATATGAGAAATGTTATCTTTTCTTTTCCCCATTAATCATTCAATAGACTTTTTGAGATTACCAAAAGGTTTGGAAATTTGATTCTGATCAAGGGAATCCTTAAAAAACAATATCATTCGATTTTACAAGGAAATGTTCTACCTGGTTTACGCATAATTGAAAAAAAAAACCCTTTCATCAAGACAGCGATCCAAAACACTCTTCCAAATTATATTAAAATTACTTGAACCAAAAAAAGGAACAAAATTTGTGAAACTCCATCCATGCCGTCTCAATCTTCTGACGTTTCTCTCATTGAATTACAGTGTAACCCGGATATAAGAGACCCGGATATACGATAAACCCGGATATAAGAGAGATTTTATCTGGTCCCAAATTAGAGCCATAATTACCTAAACAAAATAAACCAAACCCTGATATAAGATAAACCCGGATATAAGAGACTTCTTCTCCGGTCCCGACAACTCTCTTATATCCGGGTTACACTGTACTATGAGATGAATTGGATAGGACAGTTTGAAGAGAATACACAAAGTGAGCTTTTTAGTGCTTTGATAATGCTTGGGAATGTCTGCCATTTATTTTTTTTAAAAACTGTTGGAAAGAATGATAAGAATTTGTAAAGCAATAATGAAAGCAGGTGGTGGTTTTATTGATGAAAACAAAATATGGTGCTGTTGTATGATAATTTCTTATTACAGTTAAGTGCTTATTTTTTTGTTAAAATGCACTGTAACTACTGATATTGTATCTTTTACTTAAAAAATATCTCATTTTAAGTAGTTTTTTTTTTTTAAAGAAATGTAGGGTTTCCCCAAAACTTTTGCCTGTTGTGTATATCTTTTATCTCTAGTCAATTAAAGTCGAATGCTATTAGAGCCGTGCTCTGGTGTAGCATCAGGACATTTATTATTATTATTATTATTATTATTATTATTGGAATGAATTAGTATGTGATGATTTAGATAAGAAACTTCGAAGAGAATACCCAAACAGTGAGAGTGAGCCTTTTCAATGCCTGAAGAATATTTCGGAACGTCTGCTATCTATTTTTTTCAAAAACTGTTGGGAAAAATGCCAAGAATTTTTAAAGCAGCAATTAATGCAGGTGGTGGTTTTATTGATGAAAACAAAATATGGTGCTGTTGTATGATAATTTTTTTTTATAGGTAAGTGCTTATTTCAAAATTAAAGCAAATAAACTGTACTTACTGAAATTTTATCTTCTACTTTAAAAAAAACTCATTTTAAGGTGCTCTTTTTTTTTAAAGAAATGCAGGGTGGCCCCCAAACATTTCGCCTGTAGTAACGTCATTACGAAAAACTTCGAAGAGGTAGCAACACCTATGGACGTTTTTCTTGTGGCGCTATACGAAAGATATCGTGTA
>OZ010591.1:32688317-32718317 GCA_963932145.1 Acanthosepion lycidas
TAATCACACCAGCGCATCAGAAACAAGAAAAATACTTCGCTGCATACTTCAGGCTCAACCATTAATTTAACGCATTTTTTTTTAATACAAACGTTCTACCATTAAAAGGCTCCAGAGCCACTCAGGTTTGGTTTGTTTTGTTTTACGGCATATCAACCTCAATGGGTTATTTAATGCCGACAACATTTTTAGGATAAATTCGTATGAATAGAATATGTATTCTTTGGTTTAGATTGTTTTGGTTTGGTTTGGTTTGTTTTCCGGGATATCAACGGGTTACTTAATACCGGCAGAATTTTTATTGCTTGTAATATTTTTTTTTCAAAAACGTATTGCTGGTAATTATTTTTCCTTTAAATTTTATTACTGGTAACAAAGTATTTCTATTATTAAAACCTATTTTTACACATTTATAATGTTTTGATCACAGTTTGGCGGTTAAGTATTTGCCCATAGCTGGGACCGTAACAGGTGCTACCAACCCGGGTCGGGGGTGGTGGTGCTGGGAACGTTAGCAATTAAGAGGATGTTCCATGTTCCTCAAAATCTCCTGATCAGAAGTCTTGTTGTTGGACGTAATTTATCGTCTTACTCAGGACGGGAGCCACCTAGGGCAGAAGGTTTCTGTGAAATGCTGATGCTGAATGAAGGGCAGTAGAAATAAAAGAGCTGATGTTTGGAAATGAAGGCCATAAGTATAAGCAGGATAAATAACGATTGACCCTTGATTTGAAACGTTAAAACTGTATTTAAACCAGGCATGGACAATGTTTTCCGACTAGTGGGCCGCATAGTAGTCAGTAGATGAGTAGACAAGTGGCAGTAGCAGTATAGAAACACACGTCTAGCCAGCTGTCCGTTTAAGATCGAAAACAAAAGATTTCAAACACCATCCTCAAAAACGAGATTCTCGGAACCAAACTAAGTAAGCACCCACTTTTAAGCAAAAGAGACACTGAGAAAATTTTTACACACACCTTAACAATGCAACTTCTTGATATTTATGTCAACACCTGTCTCAAGTTTTTATTGTTGTACGTTTTATGCATTTAAATTTCTGTCATTAATATCCACCACGTGAAAGAGTAATAAAAACGGGGGAAAATAATACATTAACATCGTTATATAAATTATACAGATTCAGGCCGGTAGGCGAAAATAAATTAATATATATATATTAATATAATGTTTAACAAATAAACGAATCTGTCTATATTTCTGAAATGAGGTATTATGTACATTATTTACATTATTCGGCTATTGTCGCCATATTTATCACAACGTTTCGGCCGTTGTACACTCCGGCCTTCTTCAGTTGGTTGGAATGTCGAACTGAACCCTTTATTTCGCTCATTGTGGTAGACTGTTCTAGTTCCACGTGCCATGTTTTTAATGGATGTCAGTTATCAGTTATCTTTTGTTAATTCCCCTCTCCAAGTTCTCCACCGCCTTAACCTTGTATTGAACTCACACTCTTTGGGTCCTGTCACTGAATCTAACCAACGCCTTTATCCACTATGCCATGTGTCCTTGAAGACATCTGTGTATCAATTTCTGGGTATTATTTGTCTCAGCAAATATTGCAATATGAGCACTGGTAAAAATGGTGCAACGGCCGAAACGTTGTGATAAATATGATAACAAAGATGAGGATAATAGTCTGAATAATGTAAATAAACGAAGAAATACAAGTACCCACTAATGATAACGTTTATGATGAATAAAAATCCATTTTAATATATTCTTAAGTGAAGAAAACGTATTTTGATGTTACAATATGAATGTTTTCAGCTACAGGCACTTCGCATTGTTACCCATAAGGTTTTCACAGCATTGCGGATCTGCTGTCAGTTTGGGGTCAGGAAAATAATTGATTACAATGTGTAGAAACGTTGCCACATTACATATCCCTTAACCAAGAAGCAACATTGGAGAGAACGTTCCGTGTGGGCTGGGATATGTTGAGTTTCAAATCAATGCCTCAAGCAAAAAATGAGCAGTATCATTTGATTGTTCTGCACCCGCAAAAAGTACCTTCCTCCACTTGGGAGAGGGTTAAAAATCAAATCCCCCGAATTTGTGAAACTATGAAAAATGACAAAAATTATTCCAACTTTCAACGATGTTGGCATGTGACGGATGATTATGAATATGAAAATACAGGAGAGAAGGAGGAGAAGTTATCAGTTCGGAATGACCTCAGAACTCCACGTAATGACTGTTGCAATTTCGTGTTTATTGCTATTAGGTTGGTGCAAAAATAATGACGTAATAATGTCGTTTTTTTGACGTATTTTTTAACGTCAAAAACGACATTATTACGTCATTATTTTTGCACCAACCTAATATTAATATTTGCATTGGGACTAATATTAGGTTGGTGCAAAAATAATGACGTAACAATGTCGTTTTTTTGACGTATTTTTTAACGTCAAAAAACGACATTATTACGTCATTATTTTTTGCACCAACCTAATATCTTGTAAATGTCATGCACCATTGAAATTCCTATAAAGATGAAATGATAGAAGAGTTTGCATGGAGGATACAGCTCTTCAAGCAATAAATTCAGTTTTCATTGAAAAGGGAACAATTTAAAAGCTCGGGGAGATTTTCAGTCATTTGAAGAAATGGAAATTCAAATGGCGTCATTGACAAACACTTTTTTTCGTCCTATCACCCGGTTCACACACCTCTCTGTTCTTTTGAACAAGAGTAGAGTATTTATCCCTTCTTTCCTGTTTAAGTTTGGGTCTCCAGTTGCTTTGAAATTCTTTTCATTCTCCTTCATTCGCAGTAGCCCCTTCCGATTATCGCTTTGCTTGGTGAGGGAATTAAAAAAAGACAAAAATGAACAGAATGGGTAAACACAAATAAAATCATCTTAATTTCCATTGGCTGTTTGCAATTTTGCAGTCACCAGCATAATTAAAATGTTTATTAAATTTGATATTTTGTGAAATTTGAAATTTCTGAATTTAGATATTTTCTTAAATTTGATATTTATTAACTTTGATACTTATTAAATTTGATGTTTTATTAAATTTGATATTTATTAAATTTGATATTTTATTAAATTTGATATTTCTGAAATTAGACTTCAAATGAACAATATCAATATCTATATTTCTGAGATTAGGTATTACGATTACTTGCATTATTTACATTATTCGAACTTTTATCCTTTTATTAATATTTATTAAATTTGATATTTTATTAAATTTGATATTTCTGACATTAGATATTTTCTTAAATTTAATATTTATTAACTTTGATATTTATTAAATTTGATATTTTATTAAATTTAATATTTATTAAATTTGATATTTTATTAAATTTGATATTTCTGAAATTAGATATTTTATTAAATTTAATATTTATTAAATTTGATATTTATTAAATTTGATATTTTATTAAATTTGATATTTCTGAAATTAGACTTCAAATGAACAATATCAATATCTATATTTCTGAGATTAGGTATTACGATTACTTGCATTATTTACATTATTCGAACATTTATCCTTTTATTAATATTTATTAAATTTGATATTTTATTAAATTTGATATTTCTGACATTAGATATTTTCTTAAATTTAATATTTATTAACTTTGATATTTATTAAATTTGATATTTTATTAAATTTGATATTTCTGAAATTAGACTTCAAATGAACAATATCAATATCTATATTTCTGAGATTAGGTATTACGATTACTTGCATTATTTACATTATTCGAACTTTTATCCTTTTATTAATATTTATTAAATTTGATATTTTATTATATTTGATATTTCTGAAATTAGATATTTTCTTTAATTTAATATTTATTAACTTTGATATTTATTAAATTTGATATTTTATTAAATTTAATATTTATTAAATTTGATATTTTATTAAATTTGATATTTTATTAAATTTGATATTTTCTTGTCAATATTGCTGGTACGACTTTATTTCTATCATTTTTATCCCTTAGGCTTTTAACATATTTTGAATCTCAAATTAGTATATTAACTATAAAATGAACAATATCAACCCATTCAGAAAGAGTTTACATCGAACGATTTTTCTTCGGCTGTCATAATACTTCGAACATAGTAAAATTCCTGTACTTGCTTCATATTGTCGTCTACAAATTGTAAGTTGCATTTCGGACTGTTTCTACATTCTTGTTACTGATATATATCTATATTTATGAGATTAGGTATTACGATTACTTGCATTATTTACATTATTCGAACTTTTATCCTCATCTTCATTGCAATGTCTCGGCCATTGTGCGCTCCGGCCTTCTTCAGGTGATTGGAATTTCAAACCAAACCCTTTATTTTTTTCCACCGAGTTAGATAGTTCTAGTTCCACCCCGGTGGACGAAGTAAAAAGTTCGGTTCGAAATTCCAATCACCCGAAGAAGGCCGGAGCGTACAACGGCCGAAACGTTGTGAATATGGCAATGAAGATGAGGAGAACAATCTGAATGATATAAGTAATGCAAGTTACGACTGCTAATCCTTTTTTCTCGCTTTCCTTGATTAAATTCTCTGAGAGATTTCTTTTTATGTCTGCAACCAACACGGCCTTATTTACGTATTTTATCTGATTATGTTCCTTAATAATAAATCCCGGTAGGACTTCTAGTTCTCTCAGAATCGCCTCTCTGTAAAGGTTAAGACGCTTTGAGAAAATGAATTTTTTTCCTTCATCTCTAAACGTCCAGAAGTACTAATTGACACAAGGACATCTTTCGTATAATTATTTCGCTCCAAGCAAGGTGATAAAGCCACTAAGACGCTAGAAAAAAACATTAGTAAGGAGAACAAAAGAACAGGATTCAAGGAAACAGAAGATTCGGCTTCATTAAAAAAGCCGACTGGGAAGCAAGAAACCGGAAGAGAGTTCGGAAAGCAAGATGTGTGAGAGAAGAAACTGTTAGCATAGAAATTACATCTAGCAGTTTTAATTGTTAAATGAAGTGATCTAGTAGCGTGTTTTCATCGACAAAGCTTGGATGCTACCTACTTTCGCTCTGCAGTTTATTGATAAATGGCCGCGTAAGCTTACTAACCTATTCAGTATTTTGGGGTGATAAATACCTTCGACGTTGCGACGGCTACTTACAGTTCTTATCCATTTGTTTGTAAATAACACGTACAGACAACCTTGATGTCTGCCTCAGCCGCTTTCATCTTTGACTGAATTTCGGTCAGTATCAACAAACTGACAATGACGGGGAGGTAGCGCAGAATGTGTAGGCTGGCTAAAAATGGCAAACCCTACTGTACCGGTTAGAACTTTGACGACCCGTAATGTGTTGGGGTGGTTTGAACACAGTGTAATCTGTGGATCATGTTAAGATTGCAATCCTTACACACACACACACACACATACACACACACACACACGTATACAAACACACACACACACACACACGCATATATATATATATATATGTATGTTAAAATATAGAACAAATAGGAAACGTACATCAATCTAACATGTTTCACTTTTATTAAAGCTTCAGCAGAGATTTAGAAACGAAAAGAAAAAAGACACATACACACATATATATATATGATTAGTAAAAATAAAATTCAGGAGTTTCATAGAAGATATTTTTGATGGTTATTTGCCTCACTCATCAGGTGGCTTCCGCGATTGACTGTGTATTTTTCATATATATATATATATATATATATATATATATATATATACATACATATATATATATATATATATATATATATATATATATATATATATATATATATATATATATATATGAAGAATTGGTACAACAAACAGAAAGCTTGATACCTGACCAAAAGAAAATTCAAAAAGAAAAATACTAACTCCACCACCCCCACCCCCCCAAAAAAAAAGAAAGAAAAGAAAAAAGAAGAGAACCTATACCAGAACTGGTAAAATTAACAAACTTACACACACACACGCACGCATACGCGCACGCACGCACGCACGCACGCACGCACGCACACGCGCACGAACGCACAACCACACACACAGATATATATATATATATATATATATATATATATATATATATATATATATATATGTCTTTTCCATAATGAATCTTAAATAAAAAGATTTTTCATTAAGGAATAAATAGATAATGTTTACATTTTAACGATTGTATTTTTTTAAAATCTACATCAGAATTTTGTTAAAAGAAAATCTCACCCACCAAATCCTGATGAAGCTTCAATAAAATCGAAACGTTAAATTTATAAACGTTTCGTGTTTATAACTTATTTCATTATTCTTTCGGGTTTAATCCATATTTAGTTCTCATGAGATGAAATATAACACACACTTTAGTATCCTTGTTTCTGTTTCCCACGAGAATCTCCTATGTATTAATACTCTGCTTATTTTCTGTCATGGTAATTTATCCACGCACGCATGGACTCTCCCAGCTATAAATAGGAGCAGGTACTGCCTTTTGGAGGGTGAAGTTTCCAGCAGTCAGCTCTGACAGTCGGACCGAACATTTTTGCTGTAACACTCTCGTTTGTATATGTTTGTATTACTGTTTCTGTTAATATATTTGTTTAACTCAATTCCTTTCTTCCTTTGTGTCTTTATTTCTGGCCCTAACAAAGCCACAACAGTTTCTGAAGAGCATTTTTCGCTATGACAGATCGTCTTTTGAAAGAAAATGTAACCGTTTGTTTCAACATAGATGAACTTGTGAGATACTGAAGTTCAATAGCATTAGTAAACTCAGTTACTCCAAGTGGAAAAGGGAAATCTTTTATTTACACTGATCAAGAAACAAAACTTGTCTATATCATTCGTTTTTAAAAACAGTTTGAAACAAAGCGATTGACGTTCACCCTTTAAAATGAGATCCCTCACAAAGGAGAGAAAATACGATTGAGAGTCAAAAATTAATGCAATTTGTTTTGTCATATAATGAATCGCGCATATCTTACATCTATGTGTAGATAGACATCATAGGTTCACATCCCTACTTCTTAACACAGTCACCATTCTTTTTAATGACAGTATTCCAGCTACGGATGAGGGTATGCAACCTAGCGTTTTAATACTAAGCTGATTGCTGATGGTGATTTTGTAAGTGTTGCTCAGATGTAACCGAAAATAAGGCCGAAAGTATGGGGTCACCCAGTGAGAATCAAAATCACTCAGTCAATTATGTGCTATATGCGATACACGTCGTCATTCGTGTATCGGAAGATACATGAATGACGAGGCAGATTTTTTCTCGCAGTAGGTTGCCATTTCTTTCTGCGGTAGACCAGTTGCCATCCAATGCTATAGAACCCGGTTTGTCTGCGATTTACCCATAGTTGAGGGGAAAAGAAGAGGATTCATACTTTTCCTAGGGCTATTAGCATGTAAGTGAATATCAGTCAGTCATGTGCCATGCGTGATACACTCTTCGGCGATCATGTATCTTTCGATACATGACTGACGAGGCAGAATTTTTTTCTCGCAGTAGGTTCTCATTTCTTTCTGCCGTAGACCAGTTGCCATCCAATGCTATAGAACCCGGTTTGTCTGCTATTTACCCATAGCTGGGGTGAGGGAGAAGAAGAGGATTCATACCTTCCCCAAGGGGTATTAGCACGTAAATGAATGTAATGGATTCCACAGGAAAATGCTCACCGGTTCCTGAATACAAGCCCCTATGCATTACTCCACCGTGCTTCCACCCACTGCTCAGTCGTAATTGTTCTAACGAGATCAGCTTGTTAAACATTACACTACACCGAGGTGACCAAAGTGTCTGCTGATATAACTAATTAATTAAAGCAGTTTTCTGTTCTTCATAACCACCGTAATGTTTGCCCCTCAGTACCCTCTTTCATTGACCAAAGAGATGGGAAGTCTGGTGGCTCGTCCGTTTTTTTAAGCATTTCACCCGGCGCAAGGCGGCAGTGCCATTCGCACGCAAAGGGTCTGAGAGAATTAAAATAAGAGTAAAGAGGGTCGTTTGAGGGGAAAAGAAGAGGATTCATACTTTTCCTAGGGCTATTAGCATGTAAGTGAATATCAGTCAGTCATGTGCCATGCGTGATACACTCTTCGGCGATCATGTATCTTTCGATACATGACTGACGAGGCATAAAGAGAAGGAGGGGCATGTTGGCTAAACTGTGTGAGGGTAGTCGGAAGGTTTCCCGAGCCGACCGGTGAAGTGGAACGCCTCTCTCCAACCCACCTGTACCAATCGGTCAGCTGCGAGGCTCTATCCAACCTACATGTGCCAAGTCACCAGTCCGTGTGTAGGATCTGCGATTTAGAGGTCAACGGCTTTAACAGTTGGCGAAGGAATTTCTAAGAGGACGGACGTGGTAACCTCAGCATCACCAGCGTAAAACGAACCGACAAATATTGGACTATTCTTTGTCGAATGTCATCATGGGCCACAATTGTAAGGTGCAAAATACACTAACTCAGTAAAAGATGATAATGACTTACCAAAAATTTTCTCTGTGAATTGGTTGTTTGAAATGTGATATTCTCAAGAAATATTTAATAATTTCAGGTTGCGACTTGTCTCAAAATTTCTATATTTATTCGAAGCTTGCAGAATAAGAGTCCTTTTAATTTTTAAAGGTTCACTCTTTTTATTAAAAAAAAAAAAAAAACAAAAAAAACACACTTTCGGTTTAAAAGATCTAAGCATGTTAATTTTCATGACAATTGTTCTGATAAGCTTTCCTCTTTGGTATGTAGACTTTACGAAATTATACAATGTTATCGGTCGTAATCTGGCATCTCAGCTTCATGAATTTCACACCCACCGAAACGTAGATTTCCTGTGCATTTTCTATAAATATTTTTCATGGTAATTGTTTTCTTTGGTACGGAGACTTTACGAATTTAAGCGCAATACTAGATTGGCGGCAAGGTCTCACTATTTTACAGTTGAAATTGCTAGATTTAACCGTAAGTTCTATGCTAAAGGTTTCTCGCTTGTGGGATTCCTTTCCAGCATCTTGCTTCCCTGTCAACGTTGATCTTCAAAATTTTAAATCGATCATGATGATAAGTATCCTTGTTCTTTTATTGTTACATATTCTCTCACACTAATTAAACTCCTTGCGTCTTAGTAGCTTTATTACCTTGCTTGGGTAGAAATGATTAGAAAAAGATCATAAAGAAAGCGCCAGAAGAAAAAATGTTTTAACCGTTGTTTCTGTTCATGAATAAATTCTAGATAAGAAACAATGCTACATTACAAATATAAAAAAAATTCTTTATTGGCTTTAGCATTGATGACAAGCCGTTGCAAAATTGAGGAATTTCTCAATCACCTGAAGAAGGTCGGATCCTATAACGGTTGAAACGTTGTGAATATGGCAATGAAGATGAGGATAACAGCCCGAATAATGTAAATAATGCATATAATACCTCATCTCAGAGATCCAATCACCCGAAGAAGGCTGTACAACGACAGAGAGGATTCCGAGAAGAGGCTATATCGAAGGGCAGATTCTTGTTTCTGGAAACATCTACCCGACCTCGTTTATACGGGGTCTACGGTGAATTTTGGGCCAAGTCTTCAAGGTTGGATACCCCACATTAAACTCAACCTTGTGCCACATCTGACTGTGTTGGGAGGTTAGTAGATATCTAGCATTTGGAGATTCGTCTCTAGCTGTGCTGGTCAAATTCTCTGCCTCCATGCAGAAAGGATCCCCAGAGGAGGCTATGCTGAAGGGCGGAGTTTCGTCTCGGGAAACAGCTACCCGACCCCGTTTTATGCGGGGTCTACGGGGAATTTTTGGCCGAGCCTACGGGCTGGGATGCCTCACATGGAATTCGGCCTTGTGCCACATCTGAAGGCGTGGGGCTGTTGGTCGATATCCTGCAGTTAGTGATTCATTGTGGAATTCTCTTGATTCACTTCTAACAGTCGACTACTTCTACGCGCCGCTGGCGAATCTTATATGTGTTGTTCTTGTCCTAAGTATTATCGTTCATTACAAACCTTCGTTTGATTATTCTATTCAGTGACCTTCCTTAGGTTATAACAGGATTAAAAAAAGAAAAATTCTTACGAAATTCATTTGTTTACGTTTCAAATACGAAACTGGGTATTACTCTGTGTTTATTTCTGAATATGTGTCGTCCAAAATATGTACGAAAAGAAAAACTTGATCTTGCTTCGTATTTTTCTATCGCATGGGAAATTGGCGCAACACAATCTTCTTGCTTAGATCACTAGTGCATTTGGACTTGTGTCAGTCCGAGCTAAGTTTAGTTAGTATCTAAATGTTCGGACACTGACGCCATTTTTTACTCCATTAAAAATAAAGAACAATCTTTCTGCGTTTATGAGATGGAAGGGTGGCTGACGTCTAAACTAGCTGCCCCACCCCCGCTAGCTTTTCTGCTGGTGAGAAGAATTTCATGTCACCTAACAGGACCAAAAACAAAACCTGTCAAAGGGCGGATGTACTTCTTATACGGCCAACACACATACATATATATATATATCGACGATGAGGAGAAGGCTTACGTTTCACTTGAACAGTCATAGTTCAATCTCAGAGCATTTAAAGGAACGCTCATATCCACATTCACAGTTTAGACAGATATTAATCGAAAATACATCGGTGCTCCAATAAACAAAAACGTATCATTCTGGAAGTTCTTTATATAAGAGAAATGCGGCCCCAAAATAAATAACGTCATCTGCGAGTATAGCAACAAAATTCTTAAATGTTTGTAGGAGAAAAGTGTTAGATAATATATACTAGATTAAAAATGCCACAATTAAAAAAATCATTTAAAAATAAAAAAAATATATAAAAAAATCGCATAAGTTACCTCCCCTGCATAGAGTTAAAAATATTTTGAATTTTGAATTTCCGGTGTTAATGCATAACACTTCCATAGATATGCAACTTCTGAAGATGGACTCCGATGAGATCGAAAGTACTTGGAAAATAAATATTATTTGAAAGAAGATTTTGGAATTTTTCTTAATCAATTTTCTACAGCCACCAAAAATTTAATTCGTGGACTTGAAAGGATTAAAGCGTCCTGGGTATGACGATAAACTACATCCACGTCCTGGGTATGACGATAAACTACGTCCAACAGCAAGGCCTCAGATAATGTTTTCGGAAAAATAATGTTGCCAGCTATACGTTTTTGAAACAATAATGTTGCCAGCTATTCGTCTTTTAAAAAATAACGTTGCCAGCTATACATTTAATAGTACTGTATATTTAATATATGTATATATATATATATATATATATATAAACTTAATTTGGCATTAAATGACCTACAGTGGTTGATATGCCATAAAACCCAACCAACCAACTTGAAAGGATTAAAACTGACATAATACGTCTAAATTATTTAACTAAACATGCAAATATGCTCTCTCTCTCTCTCTCTCTCTATATATATATATATATATATATATAGTGTAAGAAAAAAGTGTCTAAGGATTGAAAAATAACAGAGCTATTTAAAATATCAAGAAATATACATAATATCTTAAAATGATTGCACAACTCGGAATTTTATACATTCTACATTCGTCAGGTGCAATTTGTAAGCTGCAATTTGGATGGTGCAATTTTTTTACCAAAACAAATTCTCAATATATATTAGGTTGGTGCAAAAATAATGACGTAATAATGTCGTTTTTTGACGTATTTTTAACGTCAAAAAACGACATTATTACGTTATTATTTTTTGCACCAACCTAATATATCTGTATATATATATATATATATATATATATATATTACGATGTCTGATCAAAACGTATCGGGACCTCAAGTAGGCCCCTTCTGAAGTCACACATTTTATCCAACGTCGTTTTGCAGTGATGGAAGCATTCTCCTGTCTCATTGCATTCTCTGGGATTTCTTCGTCGTCTTGAAAACTTGCTCCTTTCAAGTGGGACTTGATTTTTGAAGAAGAAATGTCTCAAGGTGCGAATCTAGGGAATGTGGTGGCTGTCGGAGCGGAGCAATGTTCTGCTTGGCCCAAACCCGCTGCACAAGCCCTGGTCACTGATGAAATCTCTGCGGTGTTGCGAGACTACCACACTCTACACACTTTCCTTCCAAGCACTCCTATAAACTTATTGTGAATGCGCGATAGGGTTCAAGGTTAATCTGCGCCAAGCAGCTTCACTTACTCTGCATAATTTAGCTTTGTTACCATAGAGACAGTCCCGTTACTTTTTTAAAAACCAAATCTCGTATGTATGTACACCTGAGGAGATATATACCTACACCTGAACGCTTGTGTACTCAGAATAACATTGAAAAGAAATAAAAGGTCTTTGCTCACATCTAGTAGTCTAGAGATGAAAATATCATAAAATAATTGGACCGATAGACAGTAAAAGTTTTTTATTTTTCGCTTAAAATGTGAATAATCCTGATTCTTCCCGCCACATTTTTATCTCGAGTTCAGCTATAAAAGAAAGAAAGAAAGAAAGAAAGAAAATGTCGGATGTAAATACGTCGGTAGATATTAGCACCGAAAATAACTGATATCTGATAGGGAGTGCTAAGCAAGCGTAGACTATAAACAGATAACAGTAAACAGCTGGCCCTACAAATTCGACTTAACATGCAATCGAAGTTTTCTATACAGGCGAGATGTCAGTTTTATAATTAGAAGTAAGGGTAGTGTACATAGATTTGTAAAAACGTGCTTCCTTTAGACATACACATATGATACATAATATATTAATTGCATACAGAAGGAAATGACTTTTGTTTAAGCATTGGTGCCTCGGGGACAACCAGGCTAGTCTGATAGCCGTTAATCCATCGTAGTGACTTCGATCCGTACCGGGTTCCCAATAGGCAAAAAATCAACATTAAGTAAACCAACAAAATTTAGCATGTTGTAAAATCTGCGAATCAAACTTGATATTGCCCGTTTAAATGTAACGGCTAGATAATATCTGACAGAGAAAAAGATTACAAAAAGGGTGTTGCAGATTAAAACCGCGTAAAAAAAATGTAAATAAGAAAGTGATTTTCGGTTAATAGGGTTGTACATTTACAGACAGAGGTCTGTGTTCGAGCCGAAGTAAAACTACTGTTTCGAAAAGTGATTATCAAGGGAAGAAGTTTGGTTTGGTTTAGTTTATTTTGTTTTACGGCATATCAACCCCAGTGAGTTATTTAATGCCGACAGGTTTTTTAGGATAGGTTCGTATGAATAGAATATGTATTCTTTGTAAAAAATCATTTTGTAGATCAGGTTTAGTTTATTTTGTTTTACGGTATATCAACCTCAGTGAGGTTATTTAATGCCGACAGGATTTTTAGGATAGGTTCGTATGAATAGAATATGTATTATTTGTAAATCAGTTTGTAGAACAGGTTTCATTGACGTATTTTCGTAAAGAAGGTTATTTTTTAAAAAAATGTATTGCTGGTATTTTTACCGTAAAATCTGTTTTCATACTTTCAAAGTGTTTTGACCCCATTTTGTTCGCGGTGTGTGTGTGGGGGGTAACTATTTGCTACCACTCAGGGTCAGGGTGGACCTGGTAACAACAGTAATTAAGAGGTGGTTCCATCTGGCTCGAAACCCTTCAGTTCAGAGGCCTTGCTACCGGATGGAGTTTATCGTCATACCCAGGACGCTGGAAGCAGTTTCCCAACACACATTTGAAAGACTGGCGCAATATAATCTTTTTATCCATATTGTTCTTTTTTGACAACTGATATACAAATCTGAGCATACGGCTACTCTATTAAAACCCACGACTGTAGACGACATTTAGCTTTTTTTTTAAAGGCATACTGTTATCTTCATATATCTTCATTAAGACATCTTATGACCAACGCATATAGATTTTGATTAGTTACTTTTTTTTCTAGTTTTAACTTCAGATGTGAGTGTACCGAAGATAAGAGGAGGGCGATGCTGATGACATAGCTCAGGAGTCAGCAACATTTTGGAGAGAGCGAGCCAGACAGCACGTAACTCATAATTGATACAATAGTTAATAAAAATGAACATGCTACCGCCCCTGTCTGAATTATTGGATTTCTCTGTATCCTTGGAAACAGTAAATTATGAATTTATATGTGCGTTTAAGACTCAGTAAATTGAAAAATAAGTTATTCCAATATTCGTTTGAAGATGAAACGGAACTAATGCTTTTAATTTAGTTATATAATTAAAGTTTTTAGCTTCCATTTTTGAAACATGGTTATTAGTGTGTAGCGAAAAAAACCATATTTTCAATCAGTTAATTTATAATATATATATATATATATATATATATATATATATATATATGGGCATAATTTCAATCCTTCATGAGCATCCGATCCTTAGCTATGATTAATTAATGAGCATGTCATTTTCGTTTATGATCGATGTCATCCCGATTCTTCTGTTAAGCTTGGAGAGTAATTATACATTCTTCTTGCTCAAAGGATAGTCCAATGGTGTTATAAAAACACGAAGAATTCCATTAATATATCTTTAATCGTTTCCAAGATAGAAGTGTTCAAAGCTTAATCTAACAATTGGACAATTTTGCCGTTAAACATAGAATATATACAGGAAATAAGAGAACGCTGACTAAGTTTAAAGTTTAAAAAAGAGGGAACAGTAGATAGGAAAACTGGATCAGGAGGTCACAACAGCAAGGGGAGTCATCATTTCAACTTACAGCTAAATATATTCATATTATTCAAAGTAGAGACCAATAGTGTTATAAAAACCTCGAAGAATTCCAGTAAGCTATCTTTAATCATTTCTAACAATTGGACAATTTAGCTGTTAAACATGGAATATATACAGGAAATATATTTCAGTGGTATTAAAAGCATCGAGCCGACTTATTTCATTTAATGGATTGGCATTCCCGCCTCGGGAAATTAGAATTTTCCACCGTTTCGTTGATGCAGAGAAATATTATTAATTTATAGCAAAGTCAAGCTTAAGGTACTCGTCGCTTCTGGAAAACAGCTAGAAGCGCCGTTGGGTACCAAACTTAGAGCGTGCGCCGGCTTAGAGCCGTTTCATTGACGCATGCATTTAAATTACTTCCATTGTTATAACCTCGCTTGGTAAGCGAATAGCGATGTGGTTCAACAGAGGGACACTGTGAATACCGTGGAGGAATTATATGAGTAACGAAGGAATTTTATGAAAAATCGAGACTAAAAGGTCGCTTGTAATTAGAAACATAAACAGACAATGGGAATTTCTGGACACAGAAGGAGAAAAGGAGGCTTAGAAAATTTGATACTCACAGGACATATTCAAGAGGTATAGAGAGATACAGCGGGTAGTTTGCCTCACGAGATCGTGTAAGTGGGTGGCAGAATAGGGATATTTTAATATCCCTGTTCTGCCACAAAAAAAAAAAAAAAAAAAAATTGTGCAAAGGATAGGAAGTTGTTGAGAACCATGATCACCCTAAGCTAATAGAAGAAGAATCCCATTTATAAAAAGATGAATTATAGATTTTCTACAAACTTTAAAGCAATTTTCGTTTTTGTTAACACTGTACAAGCTTCTATAGATCAGTGGTTCCCAACCTATTTTGAGCCATGACTCACTTTGGTAATTCTAAAATTCTGGTGCCCCCCCACTGTAATATTTAATTCTTACATATTTAAAATTTTACTGCAATTCACGTGAAGGAAGCTTAAAAGGCCATTAACTTGGCCCCTAAACTTGAAATTGCGTATCTGGGAATTGAGAAAGAATTGTCCATGCCATCACAATAGTTAGCAATGTTCAATTTAACTCCCCCATTAACTTTGAATGGTTCAATAATAATTTGTTCACCAATTCTACATACCACACTGCCGCTTCCTTGGCGTCTTTCTTTAGCCACAGGCACATCTGAATCGGATAAAATCAATCCTTTCGCCGATCGATCAGGATCATCGATTGTCACCCAGATTTGCCCGTGAAAATTATTTTAGAAAAGTCAATTTTCATGTATTTCTTATCTCAGTTTTAACGCTTTAAAATATTAGTTTTACTGAAAAGAATTTGCCGAGGCACCTTTTGTCTTTCTTGATTCAATTTCAGCCTGTTCAAAGATTTGGGAACTTGTCAAAGGAGGTTGTTTTAGTGTCACTTGCTTTAATTTACGTTTCCATCGAGGAGACAAGTTCTTAAAACCTTTTTCTCGTCTTAGTTATTTTTGTGATGTCAACGATATTTAGTTTTTCTAATCTTTTTAATTTGAATATAAAATATATTTTTAATTGAAAGGAGTAAAGCATTTGTAACTTAGGATTTACGTAATTTTATAGTTTAATGTTTTATGAAACTTAACAGACTGCTTTCAATTCTTCTTCTTCTTCTTCTTCTTCTTCTTCTTCTCGTTATTTTTATTATTATTATTATTATTATTATTATTATTATTATTATGCAATTAAACATTTTAATTAAAATGTTTTAAAACAAAAATATTTGTTGTTTTTTAATTAAAAAGTATCTGTTTTTGGATTAAAGATAATAAATTTTATAAGTGTTTATTTCGTTTAGTATTGACCTGTGGAAAGACATAATCATCCCCATTCTGAACAGAGACGTACCGAATAGAGAGTAAGAGAGAGATAGTGCGAGGGAGTGAGAGAAAGCGAGGGAGAAAGAAAGAGAGACAGAGAGAACAAGGAAAAGAGAGAGAGAAGCATAGAACAAGATAGAGAGATAGAGAGTGAGAGAAAGAGAGATAGAGAAAGAGAAGAAACAGAGCAAAATAGAGAGAGAGAGAGAGCAAGAAAGAAAGAGGGAGACAGCGCAAAATAGAGGGAGAACAAGAGAGAAAGAGAAAGAGATCGATTGGAAAGAGAGAGAAAGAGTAACAGAGAGAAAGGAGAGACAGAGAAAAAGAGAGAGCAGATAGAGTGAGAGTGAGGGAGAGAGAAAGAGAGACAGCGAGCAAGATATAAAGAGAGAGTGAGCGAGTGAGGGTAAGAGAAAGAGAGAGCAAGATAGACAAAGAGCGAGAGAAAGATAGATAGAGAGAAAGAGAAAGAGAGAGCAAGATGGAGAGAGAAAGAGATAGCAAGATAGATAGAGAGAAAGAGAAAGAGAGAGCAAGATAGATAGAGAGAAAGAGATAGCAAGATAGATAGAGAGAAAGAGAAAGAGAGAGCAAGATAGATAGAGAGAAAGAGATAGCAAGATAGATAGAGAGAAAGAGAAAGAGAGAGCAAGATAGAGAGAAAGAGAGAGCAAGATAGATAGAGAGAAAGAGATAGCAAGATAGATAGAGAGAAAGAGAAAGAGAAAGCAAGATAGATAGAGAGAAAGAGAAAGAGAGAGCAAGATAGATAGAGAGAAAGAGATAGCAAGATAGATAGAGAGAAAGAGAAAGAGAGAGCAAGATAGATAGAGAGAAAGAGATAGCAAGATAGATAGAGAGAAAGAGAAAGAGAGAGCAAGATAGATAGAGAGAAAGAGATAGCAAGATAGATAGAGAGAATGAGAAACAGATAGCAAGATAGATAGAGAGAAAGAGAAAGAGAGAGCAAGATAGATAGAGAGAAAGAGATAGCAAGATAGATAGAGAGAAAGAGAAACAGATAGCAAGATAGATAGAGAGAAATAGATAGCAAGATAGACAGAGAGAAAGAGATAGCAAGATAGATAGAGAGAAAGAGATAGCAAGATAGATAGAGAGAAAGAGAAAGAGAGAGCAAGATAGATAGAGAGAAAGAGAAACAGATAGCAAGATAGATAGAGAGAAAGAGATAGCAAGATAGAGAGAAAGAGAAAGAAATAGCAAGATAGATAGAGAGAAAGAGAAAGAGAGAGCAAGATAGAGAGAAAGAGATAGCAAGATAGAGAGAAAGAGAAAGAGAGAGCAACATAGAGAGAAAGAGAGAGCAAGATAGATAGAAAGAAAGAGATAGCAAGATAGATAGAGAGAAAGAGAAAGAGAAAGCAAGATAGATAGAGAGAAAGACATAGCAAGATAGATAGAGAGAAAGAGAAAGAGAGAGCAAGATAGATATAGAGAAAGAGATAGCAAGATATATAGAGAGAAAGAGAAAGAGAGAGCAAGATAGATAGAGAGAAAGAGAAAGAGAGAGCAAGATAGATAGAGAGAAAGAGATAGCAAGATAGAGAGAAAGAGAAAGAGATAGCAAGATAGATAGAGAGAAAGAGAAAGAGAGAGCAAGATAGATAGAGAGAAAGAGATAGCAAGATAGATAGAGAGAAAGAGAAAGAGATAGCAAGATAGATAGAGAGAAAGAGAAAGAGAGAGCAAGATAGATAGAGAGAAAGAGATAGCAAGATAGATAGAGAGAAAGAGAAAGAGATAGCAAGATAGATAGAAAGAAAGAGATAGCAAGATAGAGAGAAAGAGAAAGATATAGCAAGATAGATAGAGAGAAAGAGATAGCAAGATAGAGAGAAAGAGAAAGAAATAGCAAGTTAGATATAGATAAAGAGAGAGCAAGATAGATAGAGAGAAAGAGATAGCAAGATAGATAGAGAGAAAGAGAAAGAGATAGCAAGATATAAAGAGAGAAAGAGAAAGAGAGAGCAAGATAGATAGAGAGAAAGAGATAGCAAGATAGATAGAGAGAAAGAGAAAGAGATAGCAAGATAGATAGAGAGAAAGAGAAAGAGATAGCAAGATAGATAGAGAGAAAGAGATAGCAAGATAGAAAGAAAGAGAAAGAAATAGCAAGATAGATATAGAGAAAGTGAGAGCAAGATAGATAGAGAGAAAGAGATAGCAAGATAGATAGAGAGAAAGAGAAAGATTGAGAGATTATTTTTTTTATTTATTAACTAATCACATGTTGAACCATAGCTTAAAGCTACTGGAGTGTTTGACGGAGGCTGCTCTGAGGTTAAAAAGATGTGAATTATTCGACCCAATCAGCCACGTTGTAATGCGTCATCTTAGAGCTTAAGATGCGAACAGAAATTAATTCTTTTTCTTCTTTGTGTCGCGTCCCTTCAGGACATGGACAATCATGGCTAAGTTAATTTGATTTTGAAATATTTTAAGTGAAAAAGATTAAAAAATACGTGTTGTTTATACAGTAAGTATTTCTATTTGAATTTTCTTCAGATGAGACAGACAATTTTTCAGTGTTGAAATCTTTTTAAGGTTAAAGACAGACACAAAGAGATCCTGCTTTGCTGTTTCGCCCAGTTGTTTGTAGGGTAATTATTTGTATTTCGGCTTTCTTCAATCAAACAATATTTTAAATATTTAAAAAATATTTTTTGGCATATTTAAAAAAATATTTTCAAATGAATATGATTTAAAAATATATTTTAGCATATTAAAATATTTTTAAGTTAATCTGATTTAAAAAATATTTTAAGTGAATAAGATTTAAAAATATGAGTTGTTTACACAATAAGTATATTTTATTTCAACTTTCTTCAAAGAGACAATTTTTTTAATGCTGAAATCAACTTCATTGTTTTATAAACTGAACCTACAATGACCCTACGGTTCACAGGTAGTTTAGTCTATATATAAAGTTCTGTGACTTCCGTCAGTCCGTCCGTCACACTCTCTAAAATAGCCCTGTATTAACCGATCGAAACCAAATTTTGGGGTGAAGTGCAAACAGGCAAGGGAGTACAAAGTACAATTGGTTTTACTAGTGTGCGTAGCTTAGTACAATAAATTTTCATTATTTTTGGATGGGAAAAATTAAAAGTATTATTATTTAACATACAAAATATTCCCGCTATTTTAAAAACAATTTAATGATTAAAATATATACTTCTTTAATAAAAAGGCAATATAGTTTTTATATATACAAGAATCTAGTTTCAAGTTCGCCCTGCGTTTGCGAGAACTATAAAAAGAACACAACGTCAATTGTTTTAAAAATTGGAATTTGGCTCCAGAAAGAAATATTTATGCATGGCCAGTTGTATGTTGTATGCTCAAGTGTAAGAAATCTTAAGAATTTATTCTTCGCTGTTAAAAAGGGACAAAAAAATCTTAAAATAGTCCTGTTTAACATAAAGTTTTATAGAATTAAATTAAAGAAATTATTAAACCGCGAACTAGGGCTTTTGTCAAAGTATTTTTCTAAACAAATCAGCTTATTCAAATTCCATCAATTGGTATGCTAAATTGAACGAAACGTAGAATTTGTAAATCTCGACAAAAAATGTTAGCGATGACTTTAACAATACTAAATTCTGTCAAAAATTCTAGTTTTAAAAATTCCCTGTTTAAGAGGCCCCTGTAGTTTTATTTCGGTGTCGTCCATCAACATAATGTCATCTGCGTATCTTGCATAAATCGTTTTCTGACAATAAATCGAATAATTTATGCGCGATATCCTTTCTTGTCGTGGTACTCATAGCCCACCACAGCTTCCTGTCCCTTGTAGCCCTAAGCCAAGGTGTTGACTCTTTAGTATCCATCTTTGTTGTCACTCTGTTATGCCTTTGCACTAATTATTCGCGTTAATAAGCGGCTTTGCAAGAGATTAATTTTTTTTGCATCCGGAACTCGCTACCCTATCGCCAGTTGCATGGCAGATTGTTATAAAGCTCACAGTTATCATTAATAATATTCCAAGGAAAACACTGAAACAAAAGATTAGTGAAAAAACTGTTTCACCACACAGATTAATACGATAATCGCGAATGCCGTAGTTCGTGCGACAAAGCTTTCTACCCACTTTGGTTTGGTTTATTTTCTTTTACAGCATATCAAAAGTGGGGAATATGAAAGGTAGCGTGGTTAAGAGATGGCGGGGGTCCAAACTGTGATGGTTGGTCTGGTCTGGTGAAACGAAGGACTGTAGCTTGTTTGAGTATCTGTCATGAAAATAGTTATAAAATAGCGAGAGGCTAGTGACGTCTCGTCTATGGGGAAGGGTTGTAGGGTGTAGAAATAATTCATCACCCACAAGTCCGAGTAAAAGCTTTTGCTGCAGATGAAAAAATCGTAATTCTTTGTGATTTTGATGCCAACGTAGGCGACGAGAGGTCAGAGTGATTCCCGGAGGGTGGGTCTATGAATCTCTGGAGTCGGTATGCTGAAGGTATTTTCAATCAGCTAAGTCACAAACCTTTTACTTGTACTAAATTAAACTTTTTCCTTAAAATAATTTCCGTTATATTTCAATCGCCATTAGCTTATTTTGTTTACTATAAAACATTGAAAATAGATGTCAAGCCTGATATCAGTTCTTTTAATTTAATCTAAATATAACCCCTCATATCCGGATTTTGTAACCAATTCCTCATATCCGGAAGGCTTTCTTAGTCCGGTTGTTAGGTATTCTACTATAGTTAATACTTTGTTCAGATTCTGAAAGACGCCTTTCGCTATCTCGATGCAGTTTCGGATTTTTTTTTTTACCACACTTTAATCTGTTACTTCATTAACCATTAATTCGAAAATACGCGTTTAAATCGACGCCAAGGGGGTCGTCAGTGATGTTTTGATTTGGTTCATCAGGGATTTTCGGGTCTTTCAACATCATACTCCCCATCACCAAATCGACCCAATCAAGGGAGATCAGCCCCTGATTCCCCCTTCCAAATAAACGCTAACAGCTACTCTGGCCTTTTTAAAGAATAAGAGGAAGAAAGAACACATATTCCGCACATCCGATTGGATGTTTGTAACAAC
Organism: Acanthosepion lycidas; assembly: GCA_963932145.1. Lineage (NCBI taxonomy): Eukaryota > Metazoa > Mollusca > Cephalopoda > Sepiida > Sepiidae > Acanthosepion > Acanthosepion lycidas. Next base: position 32,709,921 of record OZ010591.1, read on the forward strand.
CAATCCGCTGCGCGAACTCTCTTTTAAATGGTCCGCGGTGGGGACTGGCTTCTTTTCTTATTTCGGTGGATTGCAGTTTCGATGGATAACCGAGGAGGTAATCTTAATGTTCCTAAACCTTACTAAGAATAAAGCGAATATGAATTGCAATTATTTCGTTTCATATGCCACATCTTTTCAGGATCCTAACATTCGATAAAATACTGTCTTTTAGTTTGTCAAAGTCAGGCCTTTCCAAACAATATTGAATCATGACCCCTATTGATGCCCTAACCACTTCACTCTCCCTTTGGTAAAAGAAATTCGGTTCCTCCTCTACTTGAGTGACCTTATACGTTTCCTGTAAATTCAACCTTTGGTGATTTTCGCTATGGAAGAGCGGACGCGTAAATATCTTCTACTTTAGAAATTATGCAGGAGAGTTTTATTCGGAATAAACGATTTCATTGTAACAGTTGCTTCTTCGTTTAAGAAAAATCTTTACAGTTACCACATAATTTATTCGGGAAAAATGCAAAGTAATGCTCCAATACAGCCTGCGCGCATATACTATAAAAGATTAAAAGTGGTACAGTTTATTAATTGTGGTTGCAAGCATATTAGGAAATGTTTTTGATAAATGTTATGTTTTTCAATTATTAAAAAGTAATTATTGAAGAAAAAGAATTTCAAATTGTCCAGAAGGAGAGATAACTGAAAATATTTTAAAAATATTTTTATAATTAAACAAATAATTAAGAAAATAAATTTAAGAAAACATAATCAGCGACATTTTTCACAACAGTAGAATACTTTATTATAAAAGGAATTAAAAACATTCGAAATAAAAAAATGTTCTGGTTTTGTTTTCTAGTGCGGCGTGTAATTCTACGTATCTTAAAATTAAATTTTCAATTGATTTGATTTCTCTGCGGACATTTCGTATTTATGAAAATACGAAATGTTAAGTGTTCAAATTATATTTTAAGTTTCCAAAAATGAAGGTTGATTCAATTTAAATTCGCCATAGATTTTTTTCTGGCAATTTTCTCCTTTCATAAATAAAATTCAATCAAAAATCAATAAATATCTCAAAATATGTAAGCTCAGAGGGCAGAAGGGGTGGGGTTAAGCATTATTCTGCATTTCTTTTTCTTTTTTTTTTCTTTTTTTTTTTTTTGGCGCCATCTGTCTTTCAGGTGAACTAAATTGTAAGTATTTTTCAATCCTGAATTGGTAGACTCGGAACTTTGGAAGCATGTTCAGGATTTTAAAGAGCCGCCTAAAAATTAAAAGGCGTGTGCTTTTGTCATAAATTCATTTAATCACGCACGGTCCACAGAAATTTCACCACTTGAAAGGTTTTATTATATTCAATAATAATAATAATAATAATAATAATAATAATAACAAGAAATAGTAGTAGTAGTAATAATAATAATAATGGATAATAATAATAATAACAACAAGTAATAATCCTAACAACGAATAATAAGAGTATAGCTACAATACTACTACTACCAATATTGATAATAATAACACAATAACAACAAAAACAATAACAGCATCGATAATAATAATAAGAAAATAATAATGATAATGTGTATTATATAACAATAATGATAATTATAATAATGCAAAAATCAACAAACATAATAACAACAACAATAATGATATCAACAACGAATGATAAAATAATAATAATAATAACAACAGCAATAACAGCAACAATGCTAATGATAATAATAAAAAAATAGTAACAGCAATAACAACAAAAATAATAACAACGAATAATAACAAGAAAATAATAAGGATATTAATAATAACAACACCAACAACAGTAATAATAATAATGATGATAATATTAGGTTGGTGCAAAAATAATGACGTAATAATGTCGTTTTTTGACGTTAAAAATACGTTAAAAAACGACATTATTACGTCATTATTTTTGCACCAACCTAATACCACAATAACGAGAACAGTAATAACAACAACAATACTACTACTACTACTACTACTACTACTACTACTACTACTAATAATAATAATAATGATAACGAAATTAACCCATTACTGTCTAAAGTTTCCCTAAAATCTTATTTCGTTTTATCTAATCTACCTTTTTGGCTAATGGTAGTCTAAGGATTGATGGATTTAACGGTTCCTTGTAAGAGAAAGTACTTGATTCCTCATGGTATGCGTTATTTTTATAAAAGATAGGTCAGAGTCAAAAGCGACTATTGCTGCCATACTTGTGCTAAAACTGGCCAATGATCACTTCCCATCTTTGACAGAATTCGAAAGCCTTTACGGGATTCTACATGCCCTACCGTACAGACCCTTTACCAAAGACGAAACGTCACAAGTCTACAGTTATTTCCATGGCTTATTAGCCATGGAAATAACTTAAGAGGAGCTACATTAATTAGTTCCAACAGTTCAGACTTTCATAGCTATGGACACAACGCTGAATCATTCTCATACCCACCTGTGTCCCATTGGTAAGGAGGGAGTTCCACACAGACAGCTTCTTACAGAGAACCGCTACTCGGACCTGGTCGTTTTCACGAACACTACAATGCTGACCTCGCATTGATGCGCTGCCAATACCTCATAAATAATGGACTATTCCGTTTTGATCGCGTGGCAAGACGGAAAAGACATATCAGAGACGCTACTTGGTTTCAGTGAAAGAAAGAAAGAAAGAAGGGAAGAAAGAAAGAAGGGAAGATAGAGTATTTAATGTATCCTGCCAATAACTCATAAATAATGGACTATTCCGTTTTGAACGTGTGGAAAGATGGAAATGAAATATTAGAGACGCTACTTGGTTTCAGTGAGCAATTGAAAGAAAGCAAAAAAGAATGGAAGACAGAAGTGTTTAATGTCTTTTTCCAGTGCAATTTGTCAATTTCAAATTATTTAATTTGTATCCCCTTACTTCTTAAAAGAACCACCGGCGTGTATATTCATGATTGTTTTAGCAATATTTTCTTAAAGTTGTTAAACTCAAATATTTTCCGATAGGGAAATTTCTGCTGATATTCTATTGTCGTGGACCTCGCCATGAGCTTATTCAATCATTAAATGAAGTATTTATCAGAAATTTAAAATAAGAAAACCGTGAAATTTCCACGTGTATTTCTAATACATGAGAAATTTGTATGTAATTGAGCACAAAGCCAATATAGTAAGACGGGTACTTCAACTAGTTTAAATGAATTTAACTTACAATTATTTATATCAGTTTTCTGGTAAAACTTTATTACTTTTTGAATAGTGTAATATATTGGGAAAAGAAACAAGTTTGCCCCGAGGAAAATACGCAGGATTTAACGTTTAAACATTTTGCTTTCTCTCACCTGGACATTATTTAAATTCTCACATCTGATGCCTTTCTCAATCTTTTATGGTTGGAAATCAATTTATCCATGTCAGACTCTTGAATTTTAAGCCTCCGTTTCTCTGAAATTTTTTCTTTAACTCATCCAATGTCTCTCCAGAAATATGAGATAATTGCACCAGGGAGGATAGGAAGCTGATTCTGGGTAATGATTACTTTCATGCAAGAAGAAATGCCAGTTTTCATTTCAGACTAGCAGCATGGCCCGGCATTGCCCGTGCTTGATTCAAAAACCGTACAACTCATACAGGAATCGCTATCGCTTGACTTAAAATATTTTTGCCCTTTCTTGCCTTTAAAGGAGTGCCCTTTGCCGTGCTGATGTTGCTACATGCTTTACTTCTTGCCTATCTCACACTGCGAATTTTTTCTAAGCTTTATACTAAACACTAAATCTGTTACGAAAAAGAACTAAACAAAATGAACACAAAACGATCAGCTTTAAAAAGGGACTCGTAACTGGAAAAACCGAATGAAAAAAGAATGTTAACAACAAATACTTTTTCACACCCAACCCAGTTCTGCGAAATCAGAATCAACGTTGAGTTTAAGCAAGAGAATGAGCCAATTGGAGTAAAGTGCCATGCAGATTTAAATTTTTCCCACTTGTGACGAATGCAGCTATCGATTTTTTTGCATGTTAGCATGTTAGTTAACATTCGTATCAGTCAGCTGTTGGCTCTCACGCTGGCCAATAGAATCATCCTGCCTATTCGTGGCAGCCAGCTATAGGCTCTCACTCTGGCCAGTAGAAAATGGCCGCAAACTACATGAAAACTGCCGTAGAAGCATGAAAAAAAATCGATTATTTCCACTATCGATGGGAGTTTGGAAATGCAAATTCGGTCTTCGCCTTCCCGCTAACTTATTTGGTGCAAATACATCGAAAATTGCGGCCGCGCATTCGTTACACACACACACACACACACACACACACACACACACACACACACATCCTGCCTTTTATAGAGATGAATACTTTGCATGCGGTTCGGCTATACAAATTTTCACCATTTTATATTTTTAATTTCGCGCATGCGCGTTGTTTATTTTTGATTTTGTCGACTACAGAGTATAGTATTTCTGTGAGAAAAAGAGCACCATGATACAATTCTCTCCGCCAGAAATTTGGAAACGGCATGCTGTACTACTTGGCATTCGCGTCGGAACCTCCATTACGAACATTTCAGAGGGTTTAGGTGTCAATCTGAGGACAGTGAAGAGGATTCGGGAAGAGTTGGAGGAGCCTAATGGGGATTACGAAGGGACGGAAATTCAGAAAACTCACTCTGATCGTTCTGATAAAAGAACTCCCGAATTTGTTGGTGAGACTCAACACGAAGGCTTACATCAAGTGTATGGAGGGTTAGTGCAGCCCTGGGTCAAGAGGGTGTTTTGGCTTGTAAAACAAAGTGTGCATTTGAATTAGGGTTAAGTTAGAAATAAGGCAAGTCATTTGATTTAATACTGGGATTTTCTTAGTAAGTTTTAATGAAACAAAATCCTTGTAGATTATTTAAATTGTCTAGTAATTTTTTGTTGTCATCTCGCAATCATTTTGGAAAGAATTATCCAGAAGCAAGGACGGTGTCAGCTCTGGCAGCTTAGCGTCTTCACGCATTTAATTATTTAATCGAAAAGAAATAAAATACACTGGCCGAATGGAATTGCTTGTGAAAGAATTTATGTTAGTGATTAATCAAATATACCATCTGCGTCCATTTTAATTCAAGCTTAAAATTCCGTAGAAGCTGATATTTTGTTGAAGCAAAATGGCGACCTTTTTTCCATGTGAATTGGAAACGAACAGGTTGTATGCGAACACATTAATTGTCTCTCTATAGTAAATATCAAGATTTCAACTGTAAATTTTAATGAGAATACTTGCGTCGATGTTTAATACAGATTATGAGTACGCAAGTTTATTCAACAGGGACTTGCACATGTAATTACATTGGATATTGCATTTGGTGACGTAAATGTAATTGAGAATAATTACCGTAAAAATTTGAGTGAAGTTGACTTTAGCGTTGATACTACTTATAAAATGCGTTTAAAATAGGATTTGATTAAAAAACATGATTTACCGAAAACCATTAGTTTACGCTTATCTCTGTTGCGTCAGAGACGCAACCGGTTTAATGATAAAAAAAACTTTTTTTCTAAAAGATATTCGATCTGAAGAGGTGAATATAAAAATATTCATGAAATAAATTATATGAATTTTTAAAGTGTTTTCTTCATTTACATTGTGCTATCATTGGCTGAAAAGAATAATCCGTACCAATTACTATATATATATATATATATATATATATATATATATATATATATATATATATATATATATATATATATATATGATTTTTTTCTATTATCCCTCACCAGTAGCGCAATAATAATAATAATAATAATAATAATAATAATAATAATAATAATAATAATAATAATAATAATATCCAACGTAAATAAAATAATAATCCGTACCAATTACAAATTTATATATATATATATATATATATATATATATATATATATATATATATATATATATATATATATATCCTTGTGCAGGTATGCAGAAAATAGAAAAGAACACGTTGGGTGCATAATCCGGGGTTCCTTAGTATTTTTGTTTTTATTTTTAAAAAACAGTGCTCCATACAGAAGTAGAGCTTATATTATAATAATATTTTTTGTTTATTGTTTATCATATTTTTAAACAAAAAATATTATTATATTATATATATATATATATATATATATATGAATTTTTTTCTATTATCCCTCACCAGTAGCGCAATAATAATATTTGGTTGGTGCAAAAATAATGACGTAATAATGTCGTTATTTGACGTATTTTTTAACGTCAAAAAACGACATGATTACGTCGTTATTTTTGCACCAACCTAATAATATCCAACATAAATAAAATAATTAAATAAATAAATCAATAAATAAAACTAATATATTTAGATAATTATAATAAACAAATTTAGAAATATAAAAAAATGGATGAGGATAAAAATAACGATAATACTATTAATAATAGTAAAGTATCAAATATTGAATAATACATTAAAATTATAAATGATGCAGTTATCAGTAAGACAATCACATAAACGATTAAATATATCTACAAATTTGTATATATATATGTAGTTATATTGCTTGTCACACATTTTCATATATATGAAAATGTGTGACAAGCAATATAACTACATATACACATACATACGTATGTACATACATATAGACACATATATAAAAAAAGAATAAACATTTCAAGTGTATATATCCCAAAGTCAGTGTTTTTAGGGAATTTTAAATTTTCTCTTTGATTCCGTCTCTTAAAAAATGTTCAGTCTGAAAAGTTGGATATAAAAATATTCATGAAATAAATTATAACCAATATGAATTTTTAAAGTGTTTTCTTAATTTATCATTATTGCTATGTAACTTACATTGAGCTATCATTGTATTAAAGTCATCCTTGGAATAACCCCTCCCAATTACAAATTGGTATTATATATATATATATATATATATATATATATATATATATATATATATATATATATATATAATCGACTCTCCCGTTGAATTCGAGGGTCAAGCAGATCATTTCTTAGGAACCGACTGTCCGACACCAGCACATGAGATTGGATTATAGTGATGAAGATTTTCTGCAGAACCATCCACACTTTTTGAAGGGCTGAATACAGTGAGCTGGTGCACTACGTGCCACAAGATCCCCAAATGACCCTCCACAGGTTTTGAATTCAGAGTTGTCCTTCTCCTAGACCAGTTGCCATCCAAGGCTATAGAACCCAGTCTGTCCTGCTATTTACCCATAGCTGGAGGGAGAAGAAGAAGATTCACACCTTTTCCAAGGGTATTAGCACATAAGTGAATGTAATGGATTCAACTGGAATTCGAACTCGGTTCTCCGATTCCTCAATCTATCTATCTATCTATCTATCTATCTATCTATCTATCTATCTATATATATATATATATATATATAAATAAATAAATAAAATTTTCAGTTATCTGTTTTGAATAAGTCTTGTTTTTATGTCCATCGTCTTTGTCGTGTTGAACTGATTATGTTAATTGTATTTTAATGAATATTGTCCTGAAGAAGGTTTATTAAACCGAAACGTCAGACGCTGACATTTCATTCATATTAAAACAACATAATTGCATTTAAGGATTTTTGTTTGTTTTTTCCAAATATTTTTCTCCATATATATATATATATATATATATATATATATATATATATATATATATATATATATATACCGGGTGTAAAAGTAAAATTGTCCAAATCCTGTACCAGCAAATTGTCCATCCCACAAAATGTTTAATATCTAAAAATCACTAAACTAATTGAGTTTCTTTTTTCCGAGTCTTCAGATAAGACGTCTGACCATCTTGATACCATTTATCGTAAGAATTACTGAAAAAACCTTTTCAGTTAGAAAGAGAACAGGTTAAAATCATTTTGTGACAGTACCACAATGTCTTCCCAAATGAGCAATGGTGAGAGAAAAAAGATCATTCAGGCCTTCAGTAATGGTGCCAACATTCATACTCTGGCTTCCATCTTCAAAGCCCATTCAAGAACCATTAATAGAACGATGAATAAGGTTTAAAAGGATGGAACAGTAAAGAGGAAAACTAGATCAAGAGGGTCACAAAAAGAAGAGGGGTCATCATTTTAACTTAGAGCTGAAAAGATCAGTTAGAAAAGATTCAACTTAATGCATAAGATGTTTCGCACCGGATAGAAGGGTTTCACCTATGACAGTCCAAAGAGCAGTGAACAAATGAATTGAAAATCAAATCGTATGTGAAACCTGTAAGGCACCTTGTTACTCCAGGGCAGAAGGTCAGAAGGTTACAGGGATAAGATCATCTTGAAAAAGTTGCAAATGATCCTGGAATATATATATATATATATATATATATATATATATATATATATATATATATATATATATGAA
>OZ010591.1:32723317-32848317 GCA_963932145.1 Acanthosepion lycidas
TTAATCCAAGTGTTGTTATCATAATAGGGTTATTATACCACCATAAAAAATATAAAAAAAAACATCAACTAACTAAATCAAAAATGTCCACGTTTAATTAAGTCTAATTTACACATGCCGTAAAAAAAACATTTTATTTTTTTATTTTTTTCTATTATTTTTCCAGTTTCTTTTTTCTTTTCCTGGACTCGTAAATATTTGAGTTTTTCTATTTTTATCAGAGAAACACCGCCAATTCTTTCGTTACTGCATGGAAGTTGAAAAGAATAAGCAAACTTTTAAAAGTTCCCCCATATATCCGTTTTTCCATCACTCGTCTCTAATCTTTCTGGGAGTGGTGAGATACTTTTAAGAGATTGCAGAACGACATGATTTTTGTGTTCTCTGAAATGGAATCTCAGGTAGGGCTGGGGTGGGCAATTGTTTTGGCTGGTGGGCCACATTGTCGGGGCAGAGGGCGGCGGAGGGCCGCACTGATTTCATTCATTAGTGAACATGAAGTTTTATTTCTGAAGAGGTGGAATTTCAAGCATAAAAATCAATAAATGAAACTTAAACAAGGGAGTTTTATTCATTTATGAACAATTTTTGCATCACATTTAATTCTTGAATGGAACAAGTGTATCCTATCACAGCTTTTAAAAATTCTTTTGAAATCTGGAGTGAGGTTAAGATCCTCATTACTACCTACAAATGTATGTCTTTTAAAGAGCATCTATATTTATTCTTGTTAATTTTCATGTAAGAAAAACTTTGTTCACAAATATACGTTGATCCAAATATACAGAACATTTACCCAGCAAATCTCTTCAAACATGGAAATTTATCAGCAGACAATTTCTTTCAGTGTGTGATCAGCTTGTATGTCTATTAACTCGAGCTGTAGCTCCTCAGGTGTTGTATCAAGATCAGCAGTGAATGGATACGACAATACTTTGAATTCAGGCTCAGTTTTCTTGAGGCCCTGAAATCTTGTGATTTCATCGTATAAACGCTGCTAATAACCCCTGATCTTAGTAGAAACACTTTCAGGCACTTTCTCTTGCGTAATAAAGAGAAATGGCAAAACTTACCCTCGCCTGCTTGCCTTACAAATAAACCTAATTTTGTGCTGAAAGATTTTACAGTTTCCACATTTCATGCGCAAATAAGCTCTTTTCCTGCAGTGCCATACTGAGTTCATTCAGTTCGACAAATATGTTTTACTGTAAACATCAGCTAATATCTTCACCCCTCACATTTCATTTTGGTCACAAAATCCCATGAAAACCCTTTCATGTCTAGAAATAATAGAATTTCATTCTGTAAATGCTCAGAATCTTTTTGTCGCTTTACCCGCACCCAACCATCTCACACTGTTGTGATAAATCACACTTTCATATTCTGGCTCCATGTCCTCAAGCAGAGATTTGATCTGGCGGTAGTTGTGTGTACTTGCTCGTATTCTGCTCACCACATTTACAACTAGATTGATCACATGCTTTAAGTCTAAAGCTGCTTTACAAAGACTTTCCAGGTGTAAAATGCAATGGAAAGTCAATATATCACTGCCCGAGTCTTGTGTTTCTAATTTGTTTTTTTAAAAGTTTAATCATTCCTATATTTTTTCCAGTAAAAGTTCTGACCCTATCTGTGGTTATGCTTGCCATTTTATTCCGTGGCAAGCCACGTTTCTCACCACAATCCATAGCACATTCAAACAGGTCCTGACCAGTAGTTGCATTTTTCATAGATTCCAGACCTATTCCCCTGTAATTACGAAATTTGTATCAATTCCACGGATAAAGTCAAGTAATTGTACAGTGTCTTCATTATCCGGGCTCACATCGAGAGCCAACGAAAACCAAAGTTTTTACTTGCAGTGTTCAGCTGTTCTTTAGGTTCTCCACTTATTAAGTCAATGCTGCATACTCTTGCTCTTCTTGATATTCATCAAATTTCTCTTTAACTTCAGTACACACTACACTTTCATAACCCACCATTCACTGCTTCACAATCTCGACTCGTCCTGTTTATGACCATAAACTACATCCGCGTCCTGGGTAAGACGATAAACTGCGTTCGCGTCCCGGCTAAGACGATAAACTACATCCGCGTCCTGGGTAAGACGATAAACTGCGTTCGCGTCCCGGCTAAGACGATAAACTACATCCGCGTCCTGGGTAAGACGATAAACTACATCCGCGTCCTGGGTAAGACGATAAACTGCGTTCGCGTCCCGGCTAAGACGATAAACTACATCCGCGTCCTGGGTAAGACGATAAACTGCGTTCGCGTCCCGGCTAAGACGATAAACTACATCCGCGTCCTGGGTAAGACGATAAACTGCGTTCGCGTCCCGGCTAAGACGATAAACTACATCCGCGTCCTGGATAAGACGATAAACTGCGTTCGCGTCCCGGCTAAGACGATAAACTACATCCGCGTCCTGGATAAGACGATAAACTGCGTCCAACAGCAACGCTTCTGATCAGGATGTTTTAAGGAACCACGTCTTAATTGCTGGTGTTCCCAGGTCCACCTTGATTCGGGGTGGTAGTACCTGTTAGGGTTCGAGCTATGGGTAAATAGTTAACTCCAAAACTGGAGTCAAAACACTATGAAAGTGTAAAAATAGGTTTTAATACAAATAAAATATTACCAGCTGTTGTGGATTCCGGGTTGAAATCCGGTACCAATAAATAACAAACGCCAGGAATGAATATGTGAAAATAGTGTATTAACGTAATAATACAAACTGGTAAAGCAGGCTAGTAGTTCCAGGAATACGGGTTAGTAGCAAAATATATATACAGTCTTTCGTATTGAAGTATCGCTGTATGACTTCTTACTGAGTCTACGTGCTCGTTCACGGTGACTCTTACAACGCTGTTACTGACTCTTCCGGTTACCTACAACCTTTTACTCTGTCACTCTGGACTCGACTCTTCGGTCTTGCTCTCACGGGTCTTCACGTAGCCGTAGTATATGTATATACTGGGTGAGTCCATTTGTGTAAAAAAGGGAGAACCCCTCAACACCAGCAATAAAAATCTTGTCGGTATTAAACAACCCATTGACATTGATATGCAATAAAACAAAACAAACCCAACCAAAGTTACCATCAGGAAATGGCTTGTTGTGTTTGGCGAAGTTGTAAGCTACAAAGAAACTGGCTTCTGTAGCATTATCATGAAGTCTTGCTTGCTTGACAAATATTGCTGTTTCTTAAGCTTCGTAAAATACTCTGCAGCTTTTTTTTTCTTACGTTCTTCCTCAGAAAAAATGTTGCAAAATTCTTCATGTTTAGTTTGGTGGTGCCGTTTCAGATGATATTCCTTAAATATGGCATCTGTTTCATTGCAAATTAAGCATTCTGCTTTATTACCTGCGTTGCAAAAGAAGTATTTGTGTATCCAGTCGTCATTAAATACACGGTATTCATCACCAACCTTGCACTTCTTTGAAGGATTCATGGTTCCACGACGTAGGAAATTTACTGGCTTAACTGTTACAAGGTTAAAATCGAAAGAGAAAAGGAAATGGAAAAATGTGTGGGTTGACTGATTGCGCATGCGTAGCGCGTTGTTAAACACGGGTTCGAATCTATTGCACAAGGCGGCAGTTTGCTTTGACCAGTTTATAAAATTTTGGATGTGCCTTTTTTCCCAAAAATATTTCGGCAGGCCGCAGAAAACTTCGCACCAGGCCGCAGTTTGCCCAGGCCTGAGGTAGGGGATAGCCCTCGTTTTTATAATGTCGAGTTTGGGGTAAAGTTAATTGTCAAGTGTTTAGCCTTATCGAACGAGGATGAGAACCTTAGAGCCATTTGTAGTAGAAAGCACTGACCGTTTGCTTCTACTGAGAATATGGTTAGAGATTTTCTAGAAATCTCCCACTGATTGCGGATATCCCTGAATACGAGAGTATCTGTTTCAGTCGAATAGAAAATTAAAGTAAAAGTGAAAGTGTGTAATAAAATAGATATAAATATCTGGAAGTTATTTGAAATTTGAAGAACCTTCACAGCATAAAAATAAACATCGTGTATGTTATAATGATTTACTAAGCGTAGATTAGGTGTGGCACAAGGCTGAAAGTATGGAGCACCCAGTGAGGGTCGAACTCAATATTCAGTTGTAATTGATCTAGGCCGAAAGTATTGACCACCCGGTGAGTATCGATTTCAATATTCGGTCGTAACTGATCTTGCTTGTTAAATTTGTTAACCATTACACCACGTCGAAGTGTCCTGTAGTAAGTGTAGCTTACATGTGGCACAAGGCCGAAAATAGGGAGCGCCCACTGAGGATCGAACTCAAAATTCACTCGTACGTCTTGTATACTATAAGTGAGGGACACCGTACTATGGTAAATGCCTAGGTGAAGCTACATATATCATATTATAATTTTGCTTGATTCTTTGTTAGCATGTGCGTTATGCCCTGCCATTACCTCAGACAAATAATGGACCAAATAATGTCCCACTGGGCAAAGTGTCTATCAGCGGTAAGGAAGAAATGCAAGTATTACTGACAAAATAAGGCTATCATAGTTATAATGGTAATATTAGCCTTTTCCCTACAAGGAAACATTTGGAATACATAGAACGAGCAGCTAATACAGCTTTCGATTGAAATTTATAAAAATCTTTCTGTTAAAAAATTTTTTTCAGAAAAATAGGTTTTTCAAGTTCAGTAGCTGTTATCGCTCTTTCTAGTATTGTTGGAGGTTTCCTTCCTAACCTTTTATTTGAAGTGTTGTGGAATGTCAACTATATCATGATTTTCTCTTTGAGTCATATGTCATTTGAGTCATATCCATTTTAATTGTTGCTGCTGTTGGTAGTCCTCAAGTGATGCTGCTTTTTGTTATTTTCTACAGTTCTTTGTTTGTAGTGCCAGTCCATAATGTATAAAGAAGTGTGATCTCTGCTAAGACCCTGAGGCCTCACTCGCTCAAAGCCTTTTTTCACCATTGACCTGAAAAGCGGTTGTATACAGTTGACAGTTTAGATATTTCTGAACGGGCTTTGCGCCATGCAAAGATCCCTATGAAAGTTGCGATCTGACGAGGTTATTTAAGAACATGACTTGCTTTTTTTCAGGTTGATGTTTTGGTTTTGTAGCAATGTGCAGTATTGGGCGAAACTATTCCCAGCGCAGCCTATTCTTTTTACGTATATATTACATTTGTTATAACTGATCGCTGATGTATTTGAAGAGTTTAGTATTTACTAAATTCACAGAAGAAGGAGACACGATGAAATAATGGATCGCACGTTGAGAAATAGGAGAGCCGAGTTCGAATTCCAGCCGAGTTCATTACATTCACTTATCTTGGGAAAGGCATGAAGCGTTCTCTTTCCCCAGATTGGGTCCTATAGCCTTGGGTAGCAACCCGTCTAAGAGAAGAAAAATCTTTGAAATTAAAACCGGCCTGCCTATCTTGCTCAGGAAAAACCACTGCTACGGTAGTACGTGTGGTAACCCTACGACCCTAGATTTATGGGTTTAAAAAAATTCACAACCAAAATTTTTATGTTGGATTCAGAGTATGTGCCATTACTGCTTTTATTTCAAATCCAGATGTTTTTGGGGAAATAACTTTTGTTGATATGGGATTCATTAGCCATTTCCTCGTGACATGAAGTAGAATCTGAATTGTAATATCGACAGAGTGTAAAATCGATTCCAGACCTTTTACAGAGTTATTGGATCGAGCTATTCTCAATATGAAAAACGGACGTTTGTTTTTTTTGTTTTTTTTTACAAAAAAGATTTCTTTTTAATAACAGATATATACGTTTTTAATTAACGAAAATGTATATATTAATAAAAGTATATATCCACTTATTTTTTTATTTAGTACCAGAAAAAAATACGCAAATATTTGAGATGTAAATACAATTCCAGTCATAACATTTGTAAAAAAAAAAAAAAAAAAAAAAAAGTAGAAAAAGTCAGGGATCGATTTAATACTGTATCGATATTATGAACAGATCCCCAATAATAAATCGATAAAAAAATGAATATTTCTCGATTTTGATAAATGTGATTTAATGGTTTGTTTTATGGCGTAACAACCTCAATAGGTTATTTAATATTTTTAGGATAGGTTTGTATGAATAGAATATGTATTTAAAACTATTTGTGTTATGGTTTGGTTCCTTGTACCACGGTGATAGTCCAAGTTAGAACCAATAAAGAAGAACTCGAACACAGGTATGGAATAACACAGATATATTACAAACAGGAATATATACAGAGAAGTAGAAGTGTTAGTACGAACAATCAGGTTTAGTAGAGAGAACAATGTAGTCTCAACCAGTATCACTATTCCAATGTCTTGTAGTAATTGTCTGAATGCGACCCTGTTTCAGACTGCCTCTGACTCGACTGACTGACTCGATCGCTCTGACTGACTGACAGACACCTGACAGACTTCACTCCAGACTTCAGACTGAACAGAATTTAGTCACCCCACCACAAGGGTATCATGTGGCACAAGGCCGGTTTAACGTGGGATCTCCGAGCCCGTGGGCTTGGCACAAAATATGCCCTTTGAATCTGTATAAACGGGTTCAGGGTCGGTTTACCTCCCCGAAAGAGACTACGCCGAAGGGCGGAGTCTCCTTCGAGTTCCTCCCCGCCCGAAGGCAGAGAGTTCAACCGATCAGCCGGTCGCCCGACTTCAGACTGAACTCTCTGCTTCCTCTTGAGGCGCAGTATTTATTACGTATGGAATAGTCCATTATGTTATTATGGGTAAGGTCCCATAAAAATTTACATTGTCCAGACTGTTGTTGTCACCTTCGTTGATATATTCACGACGCTCCGGCCTTCTTCAATGATTGGCATTTCGAACTAAACCCTTTATTTCGACCACCAGGGTATTGTTCTAGTTCCACAAGCCATGCCTCTTCCAGAGGTTGCACTATCAGTAACCTCCGTTTAACTCAACATTCCAAGTTTTTGTTCACATCTGCTGTAGATACTGAACTCATAACTCTGGATTCAATTAACATTTTTAGCCACAGGACCATGTCATCTTGAGGATATATATTCTTTGTAAGAAATCATTTTTTTCGGAGATCAGGTTTTATTGATGTACTAGCAGCATGGCCCGCCGTTGCCCGGGCTTGATTCAAAAATCGTACGACTCATATAGCAATCGCTATCACTTGACTTAAAATATTTTTGCCCTTCCTTGCCTTTAAAGGAGTGCCCTTTGCCGTGGTGATGTTGCTATATGCCTTACTTCTTGCCTATTTCACACTGTGAAGTTTTTCTAAGCTCTATACTAAACATTAAATCTATTACGAAAAAAGAACTAAACAAAATGAACACAAAACGATCAGCTTTAAAAAAGGACTTGTAACTGGAAAAATCGAATGAAAAAAGAATGTTAACAACAAATACTTTTTCACACCCAACTCAGTTCTGCGGAATCAGAATCAACTTTGAGTCTAAGCAATCGAATGAACCAATTGGAGTAAAGTACCATGCAGATTTAAATTTTTCCCACTTGTGACGAATGCAGCTATCGATTTTTTTTGCATGCTAGCATGCTAGTTAACATTCCTATCAGTCAGCTGTTGGCTCTCACGCTGGCCAATAGAATCTTCCTGCCTATTCGTGGCAGCCAGCTATAGGCTCACACTCCAGCAAGTAGAAAATGGCCGCAAACTACCTGAAAACTTCCGTAGAAGCATGAAGAAATCGATTATTTCCACTATCGATGGGAGTTGGGAAATGCAAAGTCAGTCTTGGCTTTCCCACTAACTTGGAGCATGTGCATGTAAATTTTGGTGCAAATCCGTCGAAAATTGCGGCCGTGCATTCGTTACACACACACACACACACACACACACACACACACACACACACACATCCTGCCTTTTATAGATAGAGATTTTTGTAATGTGTTTTTTTTTTCTAACGTATTGCTGGTAATATATTTTTTTTCAAGTATTTATATTAGCGTCTTAACTCTGTCGCGGGGGCGGTGGGCATTTGTCCCTCGCGAAACTTTTAATTTTTGTACTATAACAATCTATTTTTGTACTTTCATAGTGTTTTCACCCTAGTTTAGGGATTAACTATTTACCCATAGCTGGGACCCTAACAGGTGATATCACCCCGGGATCAAATTAGACCTGGGAACAACATCAATTAAGAGGTAGTTCCACGCTCCTCAAAACCTCCCGATCAGTGGCCTTGCTGGCGGATGGAGATTATTATCATACCCAGGATGTTAACTAAACAGGCTTACATCAGATTTTAAGTTATTGGCCCAATTAACTTTCCAAAATTTAACTAAGCAGGTTTGCTTTGGTTTATGATGTATCAATCTGAATGGGTTATTTAATATTTTATGATAGGTTTGTATGAAAAGAATATGTATTTACACTATTTACATTGTCCGGACTGTTGTCCTCATATTCATTTGCATATTCACAATGTTGTACTCTCCAGCCTTCTTCAGGTGGTTGGCATTTCGAAAAGAACCATTTATTTCGTCCACTGGGGGTATGGTTCTAGTACCACGTGCCATACCTCTTCCAGATATCTCAGTATCAGTTATCTCCCTTTAACTGAACTCTCCAAGTTTTTGTTCGCCTCGGTTGTGTAGAATAACAATACAATAAAGAACACTTACCGGCGTAAGAGTCCCAGCTAGCGTCCAGCTGGCAGACAAAAATAAAGCAGGTTGTAACTTAATACAAACCCTGAGGATTTATTATGTTTTTATACATAATTGTGGCACGTGGCCGATGAAGGGGAGGGGTAAAGGCTGGTCCAAACTAACTATCCTATACCTAGCTAATCAGATTCACGACCCATTCATACATTACAATTTACCCATTCACCACAAGAACTCGTCCGTCACCAAACAATCCTCCAACCACCATAATACCGCATCCTCTCAAGGGGAACCTACCAAAAACGCGCCCCACACCATAAAAATTTGATGATAATACATAAAATACATAAAATTTTAATAATGATAGAATGAGAGGGGAGGGAGATGAACCCAATAATCAAATAAATATAAACACAAAATACAAACTAAACATAACAGATGTTAGTAGGGGACCGTCCAACACTCAAAATAGAGAGGCCGCTGTATTCTGCCCAGGGGACAAAATCAAGAGGCAACTCTCGCTAAGGGAGTGGGAAGAAGGCTAAAATATTATGCGGGAAAGGGAAAATATAAAGCTGACCCAGTCGAGATAAAAGGGGGCCGAAACAAACTGGGGAGGTTGGGAATCTCGACTTGGATCATAACCAAAGAGTAGCCGGGTTACAGGCCAGGAACAACACTTACTCACATTAACTAGGTACACTGAAGCTTGTCTAATCCTAACCAAGGGGAGGGTTCCACAGGAAGCCACCCCGATGTGCAATAGGTTGACCTAGAAGAGAAAATCAAGGCTAGCCCCGGTCACACGAACCAAGCTCGCCTCTTTTACCCACCTTTCGCTAAAGACTGTCGAATGCAATCGTTTTCTATCAGATCTAATCTTCATCTTGAGCTGATGCTCAAAGAATAGGATTAGATGCTGATGAGAAAGACGGTTGCCCCGCAAGACTTCCTCCATTCGCGTCGTCCAAATCACCATTCGAGCCGTGGCCATCAGCATCAGAAACACCATTCGTTTCTCCCCGGAATACGGGGGCGACACATTGTCACACGCGTATGCGCGATCAATGGACACAAGCTGTTCGGGAGCGAGACGAGCCGTCAGCTCGCCGACATGGTCCCATAAGGGGCGGACCCGGGGGCAATGGTAGAAGGCGTGCGCAGCCGTTTCTTCTAAGCCAAGACCACACCGTTCACAGTCTGGCAAATCCGCCAAACCCCATATGAAAGCCTTGTCGTTGAGAGGCAGCCGATTCCGAGCCAATCGCCAGGTAAGCGAAAACTCAGGGTTACTGAGGTAATCCGCCGCTGGCGCCCAAGACCAGTAGGAGCGAAACTCCTCCTCCGACAAGCCGAGCGTATCACGTAGGGAATCCTTCGCGGGCCCCTCCACTAATCCACGATAGAAGACCTTCCTAGGCCGTGACAGGTCACTGGACCGGGGAATGGCCCTCAAGGCCGACCGACACTCGCGGATGAAATCCGACTCGTCCCGGGGTTTACGACGGCGCTCAACCCTCGAGATGGGGGGACTGATGGTAAGGCTAGGGAAGGCGTCCCTAACAATCCCCTCCAGAATCGGATCTCTCCCAGTCAATGCGCGGCGTAGGAAAGCCAACCTAGAGGCACGGACGTGACTCAAGAGGTGCGGCATTCCCAGCCCCCCATGACACGGACGTTTAGTGCAGACTCGTCTGTCGACCCTGTTCACGCGTCCCCTCCATAAAATGGAGGATAGCGATCGCTCGAGCGCCTTCCAATGGGCCCCACAGAGAGGAAGTACAGACAATCGATAAAGAATCAGGGGGAAAATGTATGTAACACACACCTCCGCCCTGCCCTTCACGGACAACCGCCGTCGATTCCAAGTCTTGCCGGCAGAACCGACCTTTGCAAGTACTTCAGACCAATTCTTCTCCAGCTGGAGGTCCGGTCCAAACCACACTCCAAGAATGCGGACAGGTCCATCCGTCCAACCGAAGCGGCCCGGAAGAGCGACCCCCTTCCAGGCACCTAACCGCAAGCCGGAAGACTTGTCGCGGTTTATCTTGGCCCCTGTCACCTTCTCGTACCGGTCAAGCGCCTTCTGTACCGCCTCGATATCGTCCCGGGACGACACGAAAGCAGATACGTCATCGGCGTACGCGGAAACCCTGGCTCGAGCCCCTCCAGGAACGGCGATTCCGCGTAGGGCCGGACTGCCGGTCTCGTCCTTCAGCCGGCGAAGGAGAGGCTCCAACGCCAAAGCATAAAGGAGAGGCGACAGCGGACAACCCTGACGAACCGACCTAGACAGCACGAACGCGTCCGACAACCTTCCGTTCACCTGTACCACAGCACTGGGGGAGCGATACAGGAGGCTAATCCAGCGGCAGAAGTTGGGTGCGAATCCAGCGGCCTGCAGGACAGTAGCAAGGTAGCGATGGTCGACCCTATCAAATGCCTTGGACTGATCCAAATTGATCAGCGCGGCTTGCTCGTCGTCTTTTACACCCTCTATGATCGTGCGGATCAGATGCAGGTTGCTCTGAATTGTTCGGCCCCTCACAGAACAAGTCTGCTCAGGTCCCAACAGAGACTCGGCAACTGACTGCAAACGCTCCTGCAGGATCTTGGCCATAATCTTTAACTCTGTGTTTAGCAGAGTTATGGGCCTGTAGTCATCTAGTTTCCCCCCACCACCTTTGCCCTTTTTCAACAGAGTGATCACGCCCCTGGTGATCCGATTGGGGATGGACCCCGACCGAAACCAGTTGTTGAACACTGCAGTCAAAATCGGAACAAAGATGTGCGACAGCCTCAAGTACAATTCATAGGGCAAACCATCCAGACCGGGCGACTTGCCTCTGCCGACCTTCTTCAAAACCGCGTAGACTTCGCCGTCCGTGATCTCTCCCTCGCAGCTAGCCGCTTCAGTCGGCGAAAGCCGAGGAAAGTCAGCCAAATAGCTACGAAACTCCTCCTCACGGAGACCAGGCTCCTTGGTAAACCGGCTCTCGAAATGGCGCCGAAACGCCTCGCACATGTCGTCAGTGGCCCGAAGAGTACGCCCCTCCGGGGATTCGACTTCACGAATGTAACGATCGCCACCTCGACGGACCTCTTCCCTGCGCAGATCTGCGCCCAAGTTCACAGCTTCGGAAGACATCTTGCTTAACTTATGTCTAATTACCTGGCCCATGTACCGCTCGCTATTCGAACGATCCAGGGCCTCCTTAGCTAAGGCTATCTCTAGGGGATCCCCCCCAGCCACCGCCCGGGAATAACTAGACTTGAGTGTCTTCACCTTGTCAGCTCTATCTAGAGCGAGCCGTTTGCTGAAATCAGTGGTGAAGGACCTAATCCTACATTTAAGGCGTTCCCACCACTTATTCCCGATAACCGCCCCCACTAGCTCCCGCTGCACTAGTCTAATTAGCTGTTCCCGAAAGTCCTCCCTGTCCAGTAAGGACAGATTGAACTTCCAGTAGCCAGCCATTCTAGGCCTATGGTCTAACGCCACCCGGGCACAAACGAGTTTGTGGTCCGTGTAGCCTACCCAGTGGAACGTAGGGCAATCTAATAGATCTATGTCGGCTCTTCTAACTAACATTCTGTCAAGGTAGCTAACTACCTTGTCAAAAGGCCAATTAAGAGCCCACGTCCACATTTTCCCCCCGGGATGATCGACCCGGTATCTATCGACGAGACCATAATCGTCGATCAGATCAACCAGGCTACGATCGCCCCTTCTCCCGCTAGCTCCCCGCCCCCTGTCTAACTTGGGGTCCAGGATGGCATTCCAGTCCCCCATTAAAACTAGGCGCGTTGAATCCACTAGGAACGGCCCCAACCGCCGAAAAAACGAGACCCGCTCCTCCCGGTCGTTGGGCGCATAAACCGCAACGACTCGGAACGAACCACTTTTCACGGCAATATCGGCCACGATCAACCGGCCCTCGGCATCGGTATGCACAAGGTCCACCTTCGCATCGAGAGTACGCCTGACAAGCAAAGAAACTCCTCTGGCAGAACGGTCCCCATATGCTGAATAGACGACAAAGTCAGCGTCCAGCACACACGCATCGGAACTGCAAACAAAGTGGGTCTCCTCGATCGCGGCAACATCCACATCCAGGGACAGAAGGTCCCGGAGCAGGCGGGCAGCCTTACCCCGATCCCTTAAGCCCCTCACATTCAAAGTTGCTATCTTAATAGACATCTTCTAAGCCTGCAAATAGAAAAAAGAGTCAGCGCAAAAAACCTACTCACATACGGGGCGGAAATCTGCAGCGGTAAGGACCCCGACGGAATGTCCTAGGCTCCCTATACCTAGTTCCGACGTCATCCGTCCATCCAGGACTATTCCGCCAACGTCCGAGGGGTATGTTAATTTAACACACCTATATAGAGCGGGATGGAGTATAACAGGGACCCGGCCCGCACAAAATTGTCTGAACTTTTTCACATAAGGATCATCCATCGAAAACATCCTGATTTTGGGGAAAGCCTCTCTGGCTTCAAACAGGTGGTCCCACACTTTCAGGTATTTACCTGAGTCTCTCACACAGGTGACCACCCCGGGTGCCCCGGGAAAGTTTCTAGGGTCCTCGACAGTTTTCCCGTCTATTTTGTCTAGTTTTAGTAGCAGAGCAAGTAAAGATTTCTTCTTCTGATTCGAGATGTTTTTGTTCACCTGCTCGCTATCTAACTTACAAATACTTTCCGGTTCCGGGAACACCCTCCTCTTCTTTTTCTTTTCCTTATCACGGTGGGGAGGGGAAGAAGTAGAAGAGTGGGGGGGAGGGGATGATAAACTAGCAGGGGAAGAAGAGGGGGTTGGGGATGGAGCTCTAGTTGGTGAGGTGGGGAAGCTCCTGGCTCTGTCTGATTGTTTTTTCGCTGGTGAAGCCGGTACGGATATGGCCCGGCCTCTGCTCCTATTCTTTTCTTCCTTACTTTGACTGGCCTGCTTCTCTTCAGGTTGACTTGTCTCCTCGTCTTCCTCTCTGGATCTTTTCAGAGATGAAGCACGAGGGGGAGGCATGATCTCAACCTCCATTTCCGCTTCAGCTTGCTGCTGCTGGTTCTCATCTTTTTCACCCTGCTGCTGTTCTTGCTGCTGATCTTCATGTTTCTGTTGGGGCTGCTGCTGCTGCCTTTGCTGCGGCTGCTGTTGTACTTGTTTGTGCAGAGCCTGTTTCAGTTCTGGCTGCTGCTGCGGTCTTTTCTGCTCTTTTTGAGTCTGCTGCAGTTGTTTTGCGGGCAGCTTCTTCTCTCCCTTTAAATGCTGCTCCTGACGCTGCTTTTGGGGGGACATCTCTTTTCGTCCAGAAGTTGTGGGCACTTCTGCAGCTTTCCGCCCTTTCACCTTCTTCCATTCACCCTCTGGGGCCTCCTTCGTTGTTGCTGCTGCTGCTGCTGCTCCTGCCGCCGCTTTAGTTTCCGCTGCTGCTGGTGCCACTGGTTTGGGTGGAGCCTTCGAATTCTTTGTGGGGCACGCCTTTGACATGTGCCCCAGCACACCACAAGCCCAACAGTACGGCTTGCGACCCTCCACCACCACCAGCATCCGTCTTGTCCTGTATAGTAATGTATTCGGGACTTCTGCAAAGGCCTCCCGATTCAGGGTCACGTATAGTACCATGTCTCCGGTTGCAATTCCGGACTTACTCTTTACAGAAGCAACTTCGTCCACTGTCCCGTATTTGGTGAAGAATGCTCCCATCCTATCTTCGCAGATATCCACGGGTACACCGTGCACTGTTATTTTAGTGCGACGGGTACCCATGTATTCCGTCTGCAATCTCAGGCTCGCCGTTGTTAGACTTTTCCCAGCGAGCGCCTTCGCTTCCTGCTCTGTGGCCAGCAATATGTCCCACAACGCATTGGTCCGTCTGGCCAAAATTTGGGGGGCAATATGTAGGCTCTTAATCGCCTCTTCCATGGCTTCCCTGCTGACCCCAATTAAATTCCGACTTTTTACGTCGGAGGTCAGCAGGGAAATTGTTCTTACAGTAATGGCATCCCGGGCTTCTGGAATGGTCATAAATTCATTCCCATTTATGAATTTATCATAATTCTTGGATTGCTCCACATAGTATGCTGGATCTTTTTTGGGCCTGTTCTCTAGCCAGGCACTTTTTTTCTCCGGTGACTTGTTTTGTACATTCACCGGCGGTGAATTTGGTTCTTCAGCCATGGTGGAACACCACCACCGCTGAATAAATATTGACGCTCTCTATAAAAATGTTATTTGTTCATTTCTCCACGAAAAAATAAGGGACACAAATAAAGTCAAAATCAAACAAAAATCAAAACGATTTTAAACAAAAAATAAACAAACAAACAACAAAACTGAAATGAAACCGGGAGCGGGGTAGACAACAAAGCAAGGAAAGAAACTGAAATAAAATAAAATGAAATGAACCAGTAAAATCAAGTAAATAAAAGTTAAACAGAAAAATTCAGAACGCAATTAAATAAAGACACTTATCAGTTCGTGCTCTTGTACAAGACCAAAAGAAAAACACGTAGTCCGCCGGATATGTACCAACTTAATACAAACCCTGAGGATTTATTATGTTTTTATACATAATTGTGGCACGTGGCCGATGAAGGGGAGGGGTAAAGGCTGGTCCAAACTAACTATCCTATACCTAGCTAATCAGATTCACGACCCATTCATACATTACAATTTACCCATTCACCAAAAGAACTCGTCCGTCACCAAACAATCCTCCAACCACCATAATACCGCATCCTCTCAAGGGGAACCTACCAAAAACGCGCCCCACACCATAAAAATTTGATGATAATACATAAAATACATAAAATTTTAATAATGATAGAATGAGAGGGGAGGGAGATGAACCCAATAATCAAATAAATATAAACACAAAATACAAACTAAACATAACAGATGTTAGTAGGGGACCGTCCAACCCTCAAAATAGAGAGGCCGCTGTATTCTGCCCAGGGGACAAAATCAAGAGGCAACTCTCGCTAAGGGAGTGGGAAGAAGGCTAAAATATTATGCGGGAAAGGGAAAATATAAAGCTGACCCAGTCGAGATAAAAGGGGGGGCCGAAACAAACTGGGGAGGTTGGGAATCTCGACTTGGATCATAACCAAAGAGTAGCCGGGTTACAGGCCAGGAACAACACTTACTCACATTAACTAGGTACACTGAAGCTTGTCTAATCCTAACCAAGGGGAGGGTTCCACAGGAAGCCACCCCGATGTGCAATAGGTTGACCTAGAAGAGAAAATCAAGGCTAGCCCCGGTCACACGAACCAAGCTCGCCTCTTTTACCCACCTTTCGCTAAAGACTGTCGAATGCAATCGTTTTCTATCAGATCTAATCTTCATCTTGAGCTGATGCTCAAAGAATAGGATTAGATGCTGATGAGAAAGACGGTTGCCCCGCAAGGCTTCCTCCTTTCGCGTCGTCCAAATCACCATTCGAGCCGTGGCCAGCAGCGTCAGAAACACCATTCGTTTCACCCCGGAATACGGGGGCGACACATTGTCACACGCGTATGCGCGATCAATGGACACAAGCTGTTCGGGAGCGAGACGAGCCGTCAGCTCGCCGACATGGTCCCATAAGGGGCGGACCCGGGGGCAATGGTAGAAGGCGTGCGGAGCCGTTTCTTCTAAGCCAAGACCACACCGTTCACAGTCTGGCAAATCCGCCAAACCCCATATGAAAGCCTTGTCGTTGAGAGGCAGCCGATTCCGAGCCAATCGCCAGGTAAGCGAAAACTCAGGGTTACTGAGGTAATCCGCCGCTGGCGCCCAAGACCAGTAGGAGCGAAACTCCTCCTCCGACAAGCCGAGCGTATCACGTAGGGAATCCTTCGCGGGCCCCTCCACTAATCCACGATAGAAGACCTTCCTAGGCCGTGACAGGTCACTGGACCGGGGAATGGCCCTCAAGGCCGACCGACACTCGCGGATGAAATCCGACTCGTCCCGGGGTTTACGACGGCGCTCAACCCTCGAGATGGGGGGACTGATGGTAAGGCTAGGGAAGGCGTCCCTAACAATCCCCTCCAGAATCGGATCTCTCCCAGTCAATGCGCGGCGTAGGAAAGCCAACCTAGAGGCACGGACGTGACTCAAGAGGTGCGGCATTCCCAGCCCCCCATGACACGGACGTTTAGTGCAGACTCGTCTGTCGACCCTGTTCACGCGTCCCCTCCATAAAATGGAGGATAGCGATCGCTCGAGCGCCTTCCAATGGGTCCCACAGAGAGGAAGTACAGACAATCGATAAAGAATCAG
Source organism: Acanthosepion lycidas (assembly GCA_963932145.1). Classification (NCBI taxonomy): domain Eukaryota; kingdom Metazoa; phylum Mollusca; class Cephalopoda; order Sepiida; family Sepiidae; genus Acanthosepion; species Acanthosepion lycidas. The sequence continues at coordinate 32,740,212 of OZ010591.1, forward strand.
GGGGAAAATGTATGTAACACACACCTCCGCCCTGCCCTTCACGGACAACCGCCGTCGATTCCAAGTCTTGCCGGCAGAACCGACCTTTGCAAGTACTTCAGACCAATTCTTCTCCAGCTGGAGGTCCGGTCCAAACCACACTCCAAGAATGCGGACAGGTCCATCCGTCCAACCGAAGCGGCCCGGAAGGGCGACCCCCTTCCAGGCACCTAACCGCAAGCCGGAAGACTTGTCGCGGTTTATCTTGGCCCCTGTCACCTTCTCGTACCGGTCAAGCGCCTTCTGTACCGCCTCGATATCGTCCCGGGACGACACGAAAGCAGATACGTCATCGGCGTACGCGGAAACCCTGGCTCGAGCCCCTCCAGGAACGGCGATTCCGCGTAGGGCCGGACTGCCGGTCTCGTCCTTCAGCCGGCGAAGGAGAGGCTCCAACGCCAAAGCATAAAGGAGAGGCGACAGCGGACAACCCTGACGAACCGACCTAGACAGCACGAACGCGTCCGACAACCTTCCGTTCACCTGTACCACAGCACTGGGGGAGCGATACAGGAGGCTAATCCAGCGGCAGAAGTTGGGTGCGAATCCAGCGGCCTGCAGGACAGTAGCAAGGTAGCGATGGTCGACCCTATCAAATGCCTTGGACTGATCCAAATTGATCAGCGCGGCTTGCTCGTCGTCTTTTACACCCTCTATGATCGTGCGGATCAGATGCAGGTTGCTCTGAATTGTTCGGCCCCTCACAGAACAAGTCTGCTCAGGTCCCAACAGAGACTCGGCAACTGACTGCAAACGCTCCTGCAGGATCTTGGCCATAATCTTTAACTCTGTGTTTAGCAGAGTTATGGGCCTGTAGTCATCTAGTTTCCCCCCACCACCTTTGCCCTTTTTCAACAGAGTGATCACGCCCCTGGTGATCCGATTGGGGATGGACCCCGATCGGAACCAGTTGTTGAACACTGCAGTCAAAATCGGAACAAAGATGTGCGACAGCCTCAAGTACAATTCATAGGGCAAACCATCCAGACCGGGCGACTTGCCTCTGCCGACCTTCTTCAAAACCGCGTAGACTTCGCCCTCCGTGATCTCTCCCTCGCAGCTAGCCGCTTCAGTCGGCAAAAGCCGAGGAAAGTCAGCCAAATAGCTACGAAACTCCTCCTCACGGAGACCAGGCTCCTTGGTAAACCGGCTCTCGAAATGGCGCCGAAACGCCTCGCACATGTCGTCAGTGGCCCGAAGAGTACGCCCCTCCGGGGATTCGACTTCACGAATGTAACGATCGCCACCTCGACGGACCTCTTCCCTGCGCAGATCTGCGCCCAAGTTCACAGCTTCGGAAGACATCTTGCTTAACTTATGTCTAATTACCTGGCCCATGTACCGCTCGCTATTCGAACGATCCAGGGCCTCCTTAGTTAAGGCTATCTCTAGGGGATCCCCCCCAGCCACCGCCCGGGAATAACTAGACTTGAGTGTCTTCACCTTATCAGCTCTATCTAGAGCGAGCCGTTTGCTGAAATCAGTGGTGAAGGACCTAATCCTACACTTAAGGCGTTCCCACCACTTATTCCCGATAACCGCCCCCACTAGCTCCCGCTGCACTAGTCTAATTAGCTGTTCCCGAAAGTCCTCCCTGTCCAGTAAGGACAGATTGAACTTCCAGTAGCCAGCCATTCTAGGCCTATGGTCTAACGCCACCCGGGCACAAACGAGTTTGTGGTCCGTGTAGCCTACCCAGTGGAACGTAGGGCAATCTAATAGATCTATGTCGGCTCTTCTAACTAACATTCTGTCAAGGTAGCTAACTACCTTGTCAAAAGGCCAATTAAGAGCCCACGTCCACATTTTCCCCCCGGGATGATCGACCCGGTATCTATCGACGAGACCATAATCGTCGATCAGATCAACCAGGCTACGATCGCCCCTTCTCCCGCTAGCTCCCCGCCCCCTGTCTAACTTGGGGTCCAGGATGGCATTCCAGTCCCCCATTAAAACTAGGCGCGTTGAATCCACTAGGAACGGCCCCAACCGCCGAAAAAACGAGACCCGCTCCTCCCGGTCGTTGGGCGCATAAACCGCAACGACTCGGAACGAACCACTTTTCACGGCAATATCGGCCACGATCAACCGGCCCTCGGCATCGGTATGCACAAGGTCCACCTTCGCATCAAGAGTACGCCTGACAAGCAAAGAAACTCCTCTGGCAGAACGGTCCCCATATGCTGAATAGACGACAAAGTCATCGTCCAGCACACACGCATCGGAACTGCAAACAAAGTGGGTCTCCTCGATCGCGGCAACATCCACATCCAGGGACAGAAGGTCCCGGAGCAGGCGGGCAGCCTTACCCCGATCCCTTAAGCCCCTCACATTCAAAGTCGCTATCTTAATAGACATCTTCTAAGCCTGCAAAGAAAGAAAAGAAGAAGTGCAATAAACCTATTCACATACAGGACGGAAATCTGCGGGTGAAAGGACCCCGACGGATTGTCCCAGGCTCCCCACGCCTAACTCTGACGTTATCCGTCCTTCTGTGACAATCCCGCCGACGTCCGTGGGGTAATTTAGTTTTAGGGCCCTATATAATGAAGGGTGGAGACGTACGGGGGCCCTCCCTGAACAAAACAAGTGCATTTTTTTAAGATCTTGCGACCCAGTCTCCACCATCCTTATCTCTGGGAAGGCTTCTCTGGCTTCGAAGAGATGGGTCCAGACTTTCAAGTGCCTACCGGAATCCCGGATCAGTCCGACAACTCCCGGGGCACCAGGAAAATTTCTGGGGTCCTCCACTGATTTACCATCAACAGATGACAGTTTAATTAGAGGCCCCAGTAATGCTCTCTTGCGAGAGGAGAGGTTTTTGTCTATCTCCCCTTTCTCTGCTCTACAAATTTCTTCGACCTTGCCGAAGATCCTTTTCTTCTTTTTTCCCCTATCTGGGGGTGGTGGAGTGGGAGTGGACGAAGAGGTTGGAGTAGGGAGGGGTGATTGGGGAATTGGAGGGTCTGAGGCAGTAGGAGTAGGTGTGTGCGGGGGTGTGGGGGTGGTAGGCGGAAGTGGATATCGAGACAGGGAGGGAGGGAGACTCCTATCTGCAGAAGTGTTTTTTTCTTTTTTCAATGGTGAAGAGGGGGCGGATGTAACTTTGTTTTTCTCCCTGCCCCTATCGTCACTAATATGACCAATTAGTCTATGTATCCGGTCTGCTTGTTCGACATGTTGTTCTTCTTCCTCCTCGTCTTCCTCTCGATTCCTTTTCAAGGAGGCAGCCCGTTTGGGAGGCACTTCCTCCACCTCCATGTCGCTGTTTTGTTGCTGGAGCTGTTGCTGCTGCTGCTGCTTCTGTTTTTTTTGCTCCTTTGAAGCTTGTCCTTCTTTTGGCCTCTTTTCGAGGTGTTTTTTAGGGGGCGTTTCCTGCGGGGCTGCAACAGATGTATTTTTCCGCCCCTTATCCACCTCTTTCCAGGCTTCTTGGGAAGGTTTTCCAGGTGGTTTTTCAACCACTACTGTTGTTGTTGCTGCTGCTGGAGGGGGCATCGGCATGACTTTATTCTTGCCAGGGCACTCCTTGGACATGTGTCCTGACGCACCACACGCCCAACAGTATGGCTTCCTCCCCTCCACCACGACCAGCATTCTTCTTTTGCGGCACACCAAGGTGTTTGGGATCTCTTGGAAGTTTTCCCTGTTCACGGTTACTTGCACCTCCATGTCGCCGGTCAGGATGCCGCCTTTGCTAACGAGGGCCTTGACGTCATTCACCTCGCCATATTTGGCGAAGAAGGCCCCCATCCTGTCCTCGTTGATATCTACTGGGACCCCGTGGATCGTAACCTTGGTCCTGCGGGTTCCCATATACTCGGTCTGAATGCGCAGGTTCTTTGTTGCAAGTAGGCTTCCTGCCAGAGCCTTTGCCTGCTCTTCCGTGGCGAGGAGTATGTCCCACAGAGCATTCGTCCTCCGCGCCAGAACTTTGGGGCTAATTTGTAAGGTTCTTAAGGCCTCCTCCATTACCTCTCTGCCGACGCCGATCAACTTTCGGGTTTTTATATCCGAAGTTAGGAGAGATATTGTTCTCGTGTCGACAGCATTCAGCGCTTCTTGAATCGTGAGGAATTCATTGCCTTTGAATGATTCCTCGAATTTTTTTCTCTGTTCGCAGTAATATGCTGCATCTTTTTCCGGGGGCCTGTTTTTCCCCCAGGCCGTTTTCTGGGGTGACACCGGTTGTGAAGGCGGTGTATTCTTCTCAATGTTATTGTCGGCCATGATGGGATTTTTCGGCCCACCACGCCGAACAATTAAGCTTTTGTTGCTTTTTTAAAGGTGTTTTCAGAGACGTAAGAAATAATAATCAAAATAAACAAGAAAAAACGTACAAACTCAAACGGTAATAAACAACTCAAACGGTAATAAACAACTCAAACGATAATAAACAACTCAAACAAAAGAAGAAAAATGGACTACGAAAACAAGGAAAATTTAAAAAAGAAAACAAAAACTGAAAGAAAAAGGCAAAATAATACAAAAAGCAAAAATAAAACGGAAAATAAAGAGAAAAAATTAGACAAAAAATAGAACGAGGAAAACTGAAAGTCAAAAAAGGTTGCAAAAATGTAAACTTAAAGCTTATCTTTTCGACGCAAAGGAAACAAGTCAGTAGCAAAAACAACACACCAGGGGATGAACTTAATACAAACCCTGCAAACTAACTGATGAATCAAGCTGGTATTTATATAGAAATACCTCCACTCAGGTACCAGCAGCCAATCACAGCCCAAGCAATGGACTATCCCACTTTAGCACAATGAGATGCTCCATGGCACCATAAATAGTTCTCTTTCTCAAGGTTGGATTATTCTTCACTCACTGAGTGTTTATCTTGACCACGTGATTGTTCGACAGGCTGTAGCCAGGTATTAGACTCACAAATCTTTGCGTTAAGTCACTGGATTCAACCAACACTTTTACTCACTGGGCGGTGTGTCCTTGAGGATATGTATTCTTTGTAAGAAATCACTTTTCTCGAAGATCAGGTTTCATTGACGTGTTTTTGTAAAGAGTTTTTTTTTTGTTTGTTGAGAGTCAAAAGTATTGCTGGTAATATATTTATTCAAAAATGTATTTCTGGTATTTTTACTACAAAAATCTGTCTTTATACTTGGGGGTTAACTATTGCTCATAACTGAAACCCTAGCAAGTGCTGCCACCCCGAGTGAGGGTGGACTTGGGATTCACAGCCATTAAGAGGTAGTCCGTCGTTCCTCAAAACCTCCCGATCAGAGGCCTTGCTGTCGGATGTAGCTTATTGTCAGACCCAGGGCGCCGGATGTGGCTTGAGGAAGACCTAATGAATGATAATCAACAAAAAATATTGCCCGTAAAAAATGTCCCTACTGTTCACGAGTAGCCCAACCGATTTAAGTAGTGTTGCATAATGTAAATGCATTGCTAATTATTTCAATATATCGTCAGTCTATTCACTTTTCAGTTTCGTCTTTTTTCTATGTATCGCCTCATGGCTGTCCGAAACTTCATATCTTTTCTATGCGTGTCGCCTCATGACTGCCCGCAACTTCATGTCTTTTCTGTGCGTGTCGCCTCATGACTGCCCGCAACTTCATGTCTTTTCTATGCGTGTCGCCTCATGACTGCCCGCAACTTCATGTCTTTTCTATGCGTGTCGCCTCATGACTGCCCGCAACTTCATGTCTTTTCTGTGCGTGTCGCCTCATGACTGTCCGCAACTTCATGTCTTTTCTATGCGTGTCGCCTCATGACTGCCCGCAACTTCATGTCTTTTCTGTGCGTGTCGCCTCATGACTGTCCGCAACTTCATGTCATTTCTATGCGTGTCGCCTCATGACTGCCCGCAACTTCATGTCTTTTCTGTGCGTGTCGCCTCATGACTGCCCGCAACTCCATGTCTTTTCTATGCCTGTCGCCTCATGACTGCCCGCAACTTCATGTCTTTTCTGTGTGTGTCGCCTCATGACTGCCCGCAACTTCATGTCTTTTCTATGCGTGTCGCCTCATGACTGCCCGCAACTTCATGTCTTTTCTGTGCGTGTCGCCTCATGACTGCCCGCAACTTCATGTCTTTTCTATGCGTGTCGCCTCATGACTGCCCGCAACTTCATGTCTTTTCTGTGCGTGTCGCCTCATGGCTGTCCGAAACTTCATATCTTTTCTGTGCGTGTCGCCTCATGACTGCCCGCAACTTCATGTCTTTTCTATGCGTGTCGCCTCATGACTGCCCGCAACTTCATGTCTTTTCTGTGCGTGTCGCCTCATGACTGCCCGCAACTCCATGTCTTTTCTATGCCTGTCGCCTCATGACTGCCCGCAACTTCATGTCTTTTCTGTGTGTGTCGCCTCATGACTGCCCGCAACTTCATGTCTTTTCTATGCGTGTCGCCTCATGACTGCCCGCAACTTCATGTCTTTTCTGTGCGTGTCGCCTCATGACTGCCCGCAACTTCATGTCTTTTCTATGCGTGTCGCCTCATGACTGCCCGCAACTTCCTGTCTTTTCTATGCGTGTCGCCTCATGACTGCCCGCAACTTCATGTCTTTTCTATGCGTGTCGCCTCATGACTGCCCGCAACTTCATGTCTTTTCTGTGCGTGTCGCCTCATGACTGCCCGCAACTCCATGTCTTTTCTGTGCGTGTCGCCTCATGACTGTCCGCAACTTCATGTCATTTCTATGCGTGTCGCCTCATGACTGCCCGCAACTTCATGTCTTTTCTATGCGTGTCGCCTCATGACTGCCCGCAACTTCATGTCTTTTCTGTGCGTGTCGCCTCATGACTGCCCGCAACTTCATGTCTTTTCTATGCGTGTCGCCTCATGACTGCCCGCAACTTCATGTCTTTTCTGTGTGTGTCGCCTCATGACTGCCCGCAACTTCATGTCTTTTCTATGCGTGTCGCCTCATGACTGCCCGCAACTTCATGTCTTTTCTATGCGTGTCGCCTCATGACTGCCCGCAACTTCATGTCTTTTCTGTGCGTGTCGCCTCATGACTGCCCGCAACTTCATGTCTTTTCTATGCGTGTCGCCTCATGACTGCCCGCAACTTCATGTCTTTTCTATGCGTGTCGCCTCATGACTGCCCGCAACTTCATATCTTTTCTGTGCGTGTCGCCTCATGACTGCCCGCAACTTCATGTCTTTTCTATGCGTGTCGCCTCATGACTGCCCGCAACTTCATGTCTTTTCTGTGCGTGTCGCCTCATGACTGCCCGTAACTTCATGTCTTTTCTGTGCGTGTCGCCTCATGACTGCCCGCAAATCCATGTCTTTTCTGTGCGTGTCGCCTCATGACTGCCGGCAACTTCATGTCTTTTCTATGCGTGTCGCCTCATGACTGCCCGCAACTTCATGTCTTTTCTATGCCTGTCGCCTCATGACTGCCCGCAACTTCATGTCTTTTCTATGCGTGTCGCCTCATGACTGCCCGCAACTTCATGTCTTTTCTATGCGTGTCGCCTCATGACTGCCCGCAACTTCATGTCTTTTCTATGCGTGTCGCCTCATGACTGCCCGCAACTTCATGTCTTTTCTATGCGTGTCGCCTCATGACTGCCCGCAACTTCATGTCTTTTCTATGCGTGTCGCCTCATGACTGCCCGCAACTTCATGTCTTTTCTGTGCGTGTCGCCTCATGACTGCCCGCAAATCCATGTCTTTTCTGTGCGTGTCGCCTCATGACTGCCGGCAACTTCATGTCTTTTCTATGCGTGTCGCCTCATGACTGCCCGCAACTTCATGTCTTTTCTATGCCTGTCGCCTCATGACTGCCCGCAACTTCATGTCTTTTCTATGCGTGTCGCCTCATGACTGCCCGCAACTTCATGTCTTTTCTATGCGTGTCGCCTCATGACTGCCCGCAACTTCATGTCTTTTCTATGCGTGTCGCCTCATGACTGCCCGCAACTTCATGTCTTTTCTGTGCGTGTCGCCTCATGACTGCCCGCAACTTCATGTCTTTTCTATGCGTGTCGCCTCATGACTGCCCGCAACTTCATGTCTTTTCTGTGCGTGTCGCCTCATGACTGCCCGTAACTTCATGTCTTTTCTGTGCGTGTCGCCTCATGACTGCCCGCAAATCCATATCTTTTCTATGCGTGTCGCCTCATGACTTCCCGCAACTTCATGTCTTTTCTATGCGTGTCGCCACATGACTGCCCGCAACTTCATGTCTTTTCTATGCGTGTCGCCTCATGACTGCCCGCAACTTCATGTCTTTTCTATGCGTGTCGCCTCATGACTGCCCGCAACTTCATGTCTTTTCTGTGCGTGTCGCCTCATGACTGCCCGCAACTTCATGTCTTTTCTATGCGTGTCGCCTCATGACTGCCCGCAACTTCATGTCTTTTCTATGCGTGTCGCCTCATGACTGCCCGCAACTTCATGTCTTTTCTGTGCGTGTCGCCTCATGACTGCCCGCAACTTCATATCTTTTCTGTGCGTGTCGCCTCATGACTGCCCGCAACTTCTTGTCTTTTCTATGCGTGTCGCCTCATGACTGCCCGCAACTTCATGTCTTTTCTATGCGTGTCGCCTCATGGCTGTCCGCAACTCCATGTCTTTTCTGTGCGTGTCGCCTCATGACTGCCCGCAACTTCATGTCTTTTCTATGCGTGTCGCCTCATGACTGCCCGCAACTTCATGTCTTTTCTGTGCGTGTCGCCTCATGACTGCCCGCAACTTCATGTCTTTTCTGTGCGTGTCGCCTCACGGCTGTCCGCAAATCCATGTCTTTTCTGTGCGTGTCGCCTCATGACTGTCCGCAACTTCATGTCTTTTCTTGTTCTTAGTAAAGTTTATCTTTTAGGTAATCTCTCTTAATCCTCCGTTCTGCCAACCATTTACAGAAAGCTCGCTATTCGTTGATTTCCTCTGCTCTTCTTGTCTCCAATATGTCCTCTTTCCACATTATATATCACAGAACTTGTTATCTCCCTTTCTCTTTACATTTATTATCGTTCTTTTTGTTCCAATTTTCCTTAAAACTTCCCCGATGCTTGTTTACTTCATCGTATTCTTATGTAGAGCAATATTTATGCTACTTCAAGTGTTTTCATCAAAAGTTAGGAGATTGTTCAGAATTCACTGCCATATAGGTCAACCAATATTATTTAAGTACTTTTTTCTTATTTCTAATGAAATTTTTGTTTCTTAATACTGTGCTTAACTTATGGAAAGCATCTTCCTCTGCTATATAGGACGACCGATATTATATAACAGCCCAGTACTCTTTTCTTGGTTATAATAAAATTTTCCGGTTTCTTAATACTGTGCTTAGCTTTTGGAAGTCATCTTTCTCTGTCACAATCCACCTTCGGATTTCGGTGTCGTTCTCTCCGTCCTCTGTTAAAACAATTTCTAGATATTTAAATTTTTGCCTCTTCTTTATCTGTGTCAAAATTGTTCAGCATTCATTGCCATATAAGACGACCGATATTATATAACAGTCCAGTACTATTTTCATTTTTCTAATGAAATTTTCCTGTTTCTTAATACTGTGTTTAACTTTTGGAAGGCATCTTTTCCTGTCACAATGCACCTTCGGATTTCGGTGTCGCTGTTGCCGTCCTTTGTTAAAACACTTTCTAGATATTTAAATTTTTGTCTCTTCTTCATCTGAAATAAAATTGTCCAGCATTCATTCCCATGTAGGGGGACATAGTTCAGCGTTGTTTTCTTTGTTTTTAATGAAATTTTCTTATTTCTTAATACTTAGCTTAGTTTTTTAAAGACAGACTTCACTATTCTAACTCACCTACAGATTTCCTTTGTCTCACTTTTCGTCGTCTGTTTAAATACTTGTTTGCTTGATGTTGACGTCTTCAATCTGGAGCTCGCATGTTTTCCTATCACTCTCAGGTTTTTTTTCAAACTGTGAGTCCCGACTCTTTCGTGGGTCGCGCGATAAATAAAATGGGTCCCCACAAAAAGTACGCAAGTACGAGCAAAAATCATAATACAAATATTATAATACAAATATATGCGGATCATAAGAAATATACATATAAATTGTCAATATATATATAAAAAAGAGGATTTCTATCTGTCTGTCTGTCTACCTTTTTGCTGGTAATAATTTATCTTCAAAAGTTTATTGTTGGTAATAATTTTTTACAAAAATGTATTGCTGGTAGGTATTAAAACCTATTTTTACATTTCATAGTGTTTTGACCCCAGTTTAAGGGTTAACTATTTGCCCATAGCTGTGACCCTAACAGGTGCTACCACCCCCGGTCAGGGTGGACTTGAGAACATCAGCAATTAAAAGATGGATCCTCAAAACCTCCTGGACTTGGGATTCGCAGCCATTAAGAGGTAGTTCCTCGTTCGTCAAAACTATCCTGATCAGGGGCCTTGCTGTTGGATGTAGTTTGTCGTCTTACCCAGGAAGCGAAGTATTACTAGATATTACTTCTGTAGTTAATAAATCTATGTACATATATATCTAAATATTGTCATTGAGAATTAGTTACAAAAACGCTAGAAAATTTTCTTGCAACCTATTCTATCGCCACTTATCGGAATATGGTTGAAATTCGTAGTTCGTGTCTGTGTTTATTCAAGATGATAACCTGTATGGCATTTTAATTGGAATTTCAGAACAGTGAAAGATGCGTTGTCTCAGTCAGGTATTTGAATTTCCTATGAAGCGTACATACACCCAATTAAATAAAATAGGGATCACGTTGGTCGCCCGCAGACACTGTGATGAACTTATTGAAGATGTCAATTAGACGAAACTCCTGAAACCCTGTTCTGTGAATAGACACAGCTATGCGTTAGACATGACAAACAGATGTGAACGCCTACTGTTCGAAAATGATGGTCGAATATCATGTACACGAAAGGAAGTGAAATGTAGCCAGAAAAAGTAATAGAAAAATGATGATTCGTGTAATTAAAAATCCGGATAAAATTACTTCCGCTAAAACTACGAGGGGGGGGAATAAAGCAATTGAAATGAAGATGACAGTATTTCAAGTCAAAAAGGAATTGTTCTTGACAATGTTTCATATAATCAAAATTTCGAATAATTTTACTACTGACGAACTGAACAGTCTACCCCCAGCGAGCGAAATAAAGGGTTCAGTTCGACATTCCAACTACCTGAAGAAGGCCGGAGCGTACATCGGTCGAAACGTTTTGATAAATATGGCAACAAAGATGAGGGCAATAGTCCGAATAAGGGAAGTAGTGTAAAAAATCCTATTAACTAACTGAAATTGAAAATCAACAAACTAATCCCAACCAACATTGCAGAACAGAACAACTTAAAACTCCCTCAAAATAATTGGTAACCACAAACCAAGATACATGTATAGAAGTATAAAGATACATAAACCTAATTTATATATATATATATATATATATATATATATATATATATATATATATATATAATATTTTTTTGTTTAAAAATATGTTACCTTCGCTACATAAGAGTTCTCATGTTTCAAAAACGAGAGCTGAAACCATTCAAATAATTATTAAAATTTATTTGAATTGAGGTGTTTAGTCCCGTTTCATCTTCAAGCGAAATTTTAGGAATAAGCTATCTTTTGGTGTACGTGTGTTTTTAGGTATGGTCCGTTATAACATTCGTTATTGTGGGAGTGGCTAGGCTAGTTTTCTTCGTTAAGTGGTCAAAGAGTTAATTCTTATCTATAGATTCATCATCTTCTGAGAGGTCTTGCTAAGGTTGGGTAGGGTATCTATTTCAAGGCTAATGTTGGCGGTCATCCTCTAGTTAGTTCCCAGTGAGGGGTATTTTTATGGCGCGCCTACAAGTCGTTATGTGTCGAAGGATTGTGTTTTATTATTGTCTATCTGATTATCTATTTATTTATTTGTTTATTCAAGTGGGTGTTTTATATACAAACCATATTGCACTGAATTTCAATTTGTTTTGTTTTTGTTTTTTGACGACTACAGAAAGGGTTTTTCCAATTTAATGATTTGGCTAAGCTTCTAAGACATTTATTAAGCTATGGGATATATATATATATATATATATATATATATATATATATATATATATATATATATTAACAAACGGGAATGACGAATGTTTCATTCTAGCTACTGATCATATATGGCAGTTAAGAATCTATTTGGAATACACTAACAGTCGATAAAGTTCAGCGTAAAAGACAGGCCATTGACAAGGACAAATCTCCACCACCGGCATTAAAAGCTGAACGCGTCGAGGCATCGTCACGGTATTATTCCTTTGGAGTTCTTAAAGCGTAAAGAAACATTAAATGTGCGTTTATATATTCAGCAGCAGCAGAATGCCCATAAAAGTTTGGTCAAAAAGCACCTTGCACTTTTCAAAAAAAAAAAAAAATGGCGTACTTCGCCATGAAAATGCAAGGCTGAATACAGCAAGAATAACTCATGAAATCTTTTCGAACTCTTTTGGTCTGTTCTTCCTCACCAGCCATATTTCCTTAACTTTGAACCAATTGATTATTACCGTGATAAAATTCTAGAGAAAATGGCAACAAAAAGGACATTTATACTTAATACCAGGAAGAGACAGTTGAGGTTTTTTGGACCTATCATGAGGAAAGAGGGCTTAGAAAGTTTGATACTCAAAGGACAGATTGTTGGTAAGAGAGGCAGAGGAAAGCAACGTATATGCAGCGAGCTTGAGTGATTTGGTGGAGGAGCAGGATATGGGAGAGATCAAAAAAAAATAAAAGACAAAGTTAATAGAACTACAAAGAACAAGGTATTGTGGAGAGACATGATCATCAACGTCCTGAAAGGACACGATACAAAGAAGAAGAAGAAGAAGAAGAAGGAAGAGGAGAAGGAGGAGGAGAAGAAAACCTTTAACGTTACCTCCTGATATTCTACTTTGTTTTATTGTCCGAATTTTTTTTGCTCCTGCTCGGAGTAACTCGGTATGCGATTGGTAGAATTAGCCCGGCCAATGCATTTTAGTTTTCTTTATATATTCTTTATTAATTTGAACGTTTTTCGTTGGGTTGTTTACGTAAAAGCTGGTTCGTTTGATTGTTTCCATATCCTTAGCTACTGTTCTTAATATCCGCCATCTTTTTTTTTCTCTGTTTACATTTGGAAACATCAGTTTCTTCAGATATATTCTGGTCAACCAAATTTTACTGGTGATTACTTTTTAATTTTTTTCTCAAAACTCTTTTACTGACGTTCTTGAAGGATCTATTTTTGTTCTTTCCGCTCTTACCTTGACAATGTTTTCAATTCCATTTTTTTTTATTGTTTCGGAAACGCTTTTCCAGTTTATCGCAATTACTAAACTTGAGATTCCATCGAAAAATATCTTCACAATATCTCTGTTTTATGAATATATCTTTCTAACGACACATTGAAATTTGTTATATCTATCTATCTATCTATCTATCTAGCGGGTATGTGTTGTTATTCCTGTTTAGGGGGAAAAGGGGATGTAGGTTCCCGTGGGAGACGCAATCAGTTTTTAGTAGGACTTTTCAATTAAAATAAAATAAAAATAGGGATTAGCAACTCAAACACGTGTACCCACTAAAAATAACATTTATAGTAATAATAATAATAATAATAATAATAATAATAATAATATATATATATATATATATATATATATATATATATATATATATATATCGCTCTCTTCATGTTTATCGCTCTTCCTGCCGGAGATCGCACATTCTTCTTTAAGGTTTCCTGAATATTCAGGCCGGTAGACGAAAATAAATAAAGAAAGAAGTATACTATTTAAAAAATAAACGTCAATTCAAATACGAGTATTCATTAAAATAACGTTTAAGCAATAAAATCTGACGGATTAAGAAATAAAAAGCCATCACTTCTCTCTCTTTTCTCTCTCTCTCCCTCTTTCTCTCTCTCTCTCTCTCTCTCTCTCTCTCTCTATATATATATATATATATATATATATATATATATACACATATATTTCGATTACTACTACACACAGAAGACAATGGTTAAACAATAGAAAACAAAGAAAATGAATTTCTTTTAATAATATGTGCAAATAACCACTTTTTGCCTGATGAAGTTCGCAAGATCAGAAGCCCGTGTAGCAAAAATAAGGATAAATAAAGTATAATATGTATTTTTAAAAATCCACCTTATAAACAAAAATGCTTGCGGATTCTCGCTTCTTTTTAAAATATACACTTTTCTCTCGTTGGAATGACTATAACCTCACCCATGTATATATATATATAATCTTTGATGGTGAATATATCTGTTTAAATGCCCGCATAACCATACTGAAGATGGCTCATGTGAGCCGAAAGCTTAGATCAAGGAACAGCTTAATAAAAAAATATACAAATTTTTATCTGAAATTAAAGCAAATATACGGATTTTAGAACGGCTCATGATAAAACATAATAGGCATACATTGTCAGTTATATTTACCAATATGCCTTTAAATAAAGATCTGCTGCCCCAATACATTATATATATATATATATATATATATATATATATATATATATATATATATATACACACAGGCGGCTTAAAGCGATCGGATGTCTAGCCACACTGATGAACTGTAATACAGCGAAATAGTTTGTCTGTGTATGACTATATATATATATATATATATATATATATATATATATATATATATATAGCGAGAGAGAGACATTGAGGTCAGCACCCAGCGGCGACAGTCTATTTCATTCTTAAAAACAATCTTCAGGTTATTACATTCAAGCAGGAAATAAAATGTCACCTCTGGGTATTGATATCAATGTCCACTTTTATATTTACATACGCTCTAATCTTTATATAGAGCACTTTAATTCATAAACATATTGTACTTTGAACTATATTTTTATCACACACGCACAGACACAGACACACGCACACAGACACAAGCACACACAAACAAATACACCCCCCCACACACACATATACATACATATATATATATATATATATATATATATATATATATATATATATATATATAACTTTAAAAATCAGGAGATTAGTTGAATCTGCTACCTTGGTTTCAACCTTGCGGTCTCTTCAGGCGATTCAACTGACCGTCGGAATTTTAAATTTAAAAGCTCTAGTTATTATTTTTACTTTTTCTCATATTTTTATTTTATTTTTTCACACGTGTATTGAGCACTTTTTAATTCAACTGTTTCCTAGTCTAATTTAACTCTGACCACTAACGTTATATATATATATATATATATATATAGATATATAGATATATATATATATATAGAGAGAGAGAGAGAGAGAAAGGGAGAGAAAGTAAGAAAGAGAGAAGGGGAGGGAGAGTTTGTCTCCACCTTTAAAAATTCTCATAGATGATTTTTTTCCCCGAAAATTGGAATTATTTTCTCTATCGGGAACAATTTTTGATAAAATTGTCTTAACTTTCCTGTTTAACGATACATACATGGGCGGTGACTCTCCAAGAAGTGTTTTACGATCCAGTGTTGTTATGTATGAAGATGGGAAAAGATGATTTACTTAATGCAGCCTCCGAGCTATCCAAAAATGGCTCTGTTTGAAGGTCATGGAACAGAAGTATATGGTTGGCGCTACGTATTTACAAAAAAAAACAAACAAAAAAACAAACAACAACAAAAAAAAAAAACAGAGAAAAAGAATAAGAAAAAAAAAAAAAAATCTGGAAAACCCGACAGAAATAAATTGAGTGCAACTCTCGATCAAGATTATCCCAGGATCGCAAATCAAGCAAATAATTCCCGTAAAAAAAAAAAAAAATGATTTAAAAAAAAAATAGATATTTGCTTTGTTTTTACTCACAAAACAGCCAGGCCATTTTGTATTAGGTTGGTGCAAAAATAATGACGTAATAATGTCGTTTTTTGACGTATTTTTTAACGTCAAAAAACGACATTATTACGTCATTATTTTTGCAACAACCTAATATATCTATCTACCCATCATAAATATTGGACGCCATTTCCTGGCACTGTGTCATATCGGGGTTCGGTTTGGATGGTTGTTTTTGTTCAGCGGCATATCGACATCTTCATGGGTTATTTAATACCGAAATCTAAATATGAAAGCTGAAACTTTATAATTAGAGAACGACATTATTCCATGATTAAATTCTAATTACTGAGCTGCATTTTTTTATTTAACCAAATAATCTTTCGAAATTATACGAGAAATGAAAACTAATAAGAAATGTGATTAAAAATAATAAATTGCTTTTTGTTTTTAATATTTTTTTGATGATGTATATTATGTCTTCGATTTTATTATAAAAATGAATTGGTCATCTTTTTTAACGTATTGTTTGGTAATTTTTATCTGCCCGGAGGAAGAGAGTTTGACCAGCATAGATGGAGACTAATCTCCAACTGCAGACCAAGATACTGAGATTTTTCCTATAAAATATGTAATTTTATACTTTCATAGTGTTTCGATTTTAGTTTGGGTGAGGGTTCACTATTTTCCCATAGCTGGGACCGTAACAGGTTCTACCACTCTGATTCAGGATGAACTCAGGAACAACAACAGTTCAGTGTTGATTCCACGATCCTGAAAAGCGCCAATCTCCCAATCAGAAGTCTTGCGTCCGGATGTAGTTTATCGTCATACCTAGGACAATAATCTCGAAG
Organism: Acanthosepion lycidas; assembly: GCA_963932145.1. Classification (NCBI taxonomy): domain Eukaryota; kingdom Metazoa; phylum Mollusca; class Cephalopoda; order Sepiida; family Sepiidae; genus Acanthosepion; species Acanthosepion lycidas. The sequence continues at coordinate 32,756,866 of OZ010591.1, forward strand.
TAATTTACATTTATTGTCTTTCGCTATGATTGAATGCCTGCCCCACCTAAACTTAACCTGACTTAGTAAGTAACATATATTTGATAACTTAAGTTGTCTAGTTATAAATTAAGTAAATTTCTTAGAAAGTTATTCCTAATATCGCTTGATAATGGAACGAAACTCTGGATTTTATGTATGTATATATATATATATATATATATATATATATATATATATATATAGATAGATAGATAGATAGATAGATAATATTAGTGGTAAATATACACATACATATGCAAAATACATAAATATATATATACATGCATACACATACATATATATTTTTTGAATAAAAAAAAAATCCAAGAGGATAGAATCCAGGTAGAACTCAATGTCCAGGACAGAGTAAGCATATAATAAAAAGGCTTACAAATTTGTAGGTCTGATGAATTGGATCGTATTTACGATTCCAATGGAATAAATTATGACCATGGAATATTAGTGTTTAAGCCTTTTTATTATAGTCGTCAACATATATATATATATATATATATATATATATATAAATTCCAAAGATGATAGAATCCAGGTACAGCTCAATGTCCAGGACAGAGTAATAATATATTATAAAAGGCTCAAACACTAATATTCCATGGCTATAATTTATTATATTGGAATTGTAATCACGATCCAATTCATCAGACCTACAAGTTCTAAAATTCTTTTTGACTTTGTAGGTCTGATAAATTAGATCGTGGTTACGATTCTAATGTATTAAATTATAACCATGGAATATTAGTGTTTGAGCCTTTTATATTTTATATATATATATATATATATATATATATATATATATATATATATATATATATGAAGAAATATAGTCTTAAGGTGTTCTATATTTAAGGAATAAAGTGCTCAATATCAGAGATAGAGCGTGTGTAAATATAAAAGTGAACATAGAAGTCAACACTTAGAGGTGACAGTCTGTTACATGCTAGATGCAATCGTCAGGCTGACGATTGCATATAGCATGAAACTCTCGCCTCTAGGTGCCGACTTCTATGTTCACTTTTATATATATATATATATATATATATATATATATATATATATATATATGGGGAGAGAGAGAGAGAGAGAGAAAGAAAGAAATACAGAGAGAGATGAAATATATATTTGAAATTAAGACGACGATTAGCATCTCTTTTAACATCTTTTTCTTCTGGCATCGCCGGAGAGATGCGATTTCATTCAAGTGCATTCTCATTAGCGCCCGAGAACGTTATAAGCCATTATCCTTGCAGAAACGAAGTACGCGAAAAGTGAAGTCATTACACTTCTGTAGACGTTTACTTGAAGAGATAGATTATCAGACAACTGAGTGGAAGGTGGAATTTCCTGATATGCTCCAATCTAGTCAGGCGAATTTACTGTCCTATAAGTAGCTTAGTGGATTATTACTTATGAAAAGTTCTAAGATTTTAAAGAGTATTTCAAATACGCGCGTCTGTTCAAATATCATCTTCTTCGTGCCTCGTCCCTCCGATAGTGGATCTCCACAACGTCCCATCAATTTGTAGCTATTAGCAATATTTTTCTTTTTGTTATTCCCCGCTCTCTGTTCGGACATTCATTTATCATTCTATCATTAAGCTCTTTAGGCAACTTAATACCTGTTTCCTCTATTGCCTTCAATATGTCTTGTGAGTGTCAAATTTTCCAAGCCTTTTTTCCTCATTATGTGTTCTAACCTAGGGAATGTTATTAAATAGAATAATCGCGCTTGGTTGGTAATAAACGATAATACTTAGGACAAGAACAACACATATAAGATTCGCCAGCGGCGCGTAGAAGTAGTCAACTGCCAGAAATGAGTCAAGTTAATTCCACAATGAATCTCCAACTGCAGGAGATCTACCAACTGCGTCACGGATGTGGCACAAGGCCGAATTTAACGTTAGGTATCCGAGTCCGTGGTGTCGGCCAAAAATTCCTCGTAGATTCCGTATAAAACGGAGTCGGATAGCTGTTTCCCGAGACGTGACTCTTCCCTTCGACATATCCTCATCTGGGGACCCTCTCTGCCTGGAGGAAGAGAGTTTGACCAATACAGCTGGAGACAAATCTCCAACTGGAGACCAACATACAGTATTTACTACTGTATTCATGTGAATGGGGACATACCCATTATCGTCCGTAGGTATGCTACAACATTATGTATCCTAGAATGTATAAGCATCCTCTTTGTTTCTATTTCCCTGAAAATTTACTCGTTGTTTCCATGCTTATATTGTTGTTTTTAATTCATAGCCCGGATCTTGGATTGTACCGCTTCCATGGTAATCTCAACATCCTACTGTAGAACAACATTTCTGTTGCCTCAAGCATCTTCATCTGTGAGGAAATTGTTCAGAATTCACTGCTCTGTAAGGGAATTGACATTAATTTTTAATTTGTAGCCCGCATCTTGAATTGTACTGCTTCCATGGTATTCTCAACATCCTACTGTAGAACATCATTTCTGTTGCCTCAAGCATCTTCATCTGTGAGGAAATTGTTCAGAATTCACTGCTCTGTAAGGGAATTGACATTAATTTGCAGTTCAGTATTCACCTTGAATACCAATATCCACACATAATTTTATCTGATTTTTAATAAACATTTCACCCAAAGCAAGGCAACAAAGCCACTAAGACTCAGGGGTATACTGAGTGTGAGAGAATGGGCGAAAAAGAAAACATTTACCGCTATGGTGTAGCTTCCCTTTGCTTTTTCAATGAATATTTTTATGGGAATTGTTTTGATGAACTTTCCTCTATGGTACGTAGACTTTATGATACCTAAACTTTATGGTACCTAAACCTTATGGTACTTAGACTTTATGGTACCTAAACTTTATGGTACTTAGACTTTATGGTACCTAAACTTTATGGTACGTACACTTTGTGGCACCTAAACTTTATGGTACTTAGACTTTATGGTACCTAAACTTTATGGTACGTAGACTTTGTGGTACCTAAACTTTATGAATTTAAGTGTAGTACCAGATTCATCCTAAGATGCGATGACGCATTCCAAAAGCTAGGCAGAGTACTGTGAGACAAGAGGATTTCATTGGTAACAAAGTAATGAGTACTCAACTGTTACCTGATATCTGTCCTCCTTTAAGGCAGCGAATGTTGGACGGTCTCCTCAAAGATGAAGAAGAGACTCGAGGCGACGGAGACGTGGTTCTACAGAAGGATACTAAAGATAACATGGACCGAGCAATGATGAAATTTTGGAGAGGATGCAAACAAGAAGGCTTATATTTAACATCAGGAAGAGGCAGCTGAAATTTCTGGGACACGTAATGAGAAAGGATGGCTTAGAGAATCTGATACTCACATGGCGAACAGAGGGAAAGAGAAACAAGGGAAAGCAACACATTACATACCTAGCGGGTATAAGCTAGTGATCTGGGAGAAGTTGCAAAGAGACAAAACTTATTGAGAGCTACAAGGGATAGGGGGAAGTGGAGAGTCATGATCGCCTACGTCCTGAAGGGACGTAAAAGAAGACGGCTAGATTCTGTTGACCATGTTCACCATAGTCTATGAATATAGAATACAGCGCAGTACGTAATCTGTTCAATGAAACAACGTTAAAGGTTAACACTCACGAGTCAGACACTCTACTGAATTTGACTATATCGCCAATACCATCAGCAGCTGTTCTGTAATTCTTCAGTCTTCTATATCAAAGGTTGGCAGTGAATATTCGGGAAAAAAAACATGGCTGCCTTTATTACACGCCGCATTGAATATTTTGAGCCTTCTGATTGGTTAACCCTTCTATTGGTGAAATATAAAATGAGTCAGCTCATTTTGGCTGGCTCACTAGTACACCAGGGTACCCAAATATTCCTACAGAATCATCAATTCAGAGTTGAATTGGCTAGATGTAACCGTAAGTTCTATGTTGACAGTTTCTTTTCTCGTACTTCTCGTTTGTGGAACTCTCTCCTAGTTTCATGCTTTTCAAACAACTGTGATCTTCAAAAATTGAAATGCAATGTCAATCGCTATTTACTGTCTTGATTCTTCTTCTATTTTTCTCACTCCCTAATGTTTCTCTTTTTTTTTTGTTCCTCTTGTGTCTTAGTAATTTTATTGCCTTGAATGGGGTGATGTGATTAAAACAAATCTTTAGTTAATCCAATAGACCTTTGGATTTCAGTGTCGAATTTTCCATCCTCTGTTAAAACACTTCAAGAAATATTCCGAGTTCTGTAATCACTTAATTTTGAAAGCTCTAAGTAATTTTGACAGTTCACACCTTGGGTTATTTCTCTTGTCAACAACCATAGTTTCTGTCTTTTTACAGATGATGTATAGTCGGGTTTTTTTTTCTCGCTTTCCTATTACCTTGTCTAAGATTGTCTGTCTGCCATCAGCACGGCACATATATGTGGATAAAAAAAAAGCCTCCGCCGTCTTTCGTTGCTTAATTTGCCGTTCGGTGATTGTATAAACGAATAAAACTTTTCAAGAAACGTGACAAAAACTATTGACCTCTTCCTCTGTAGAGGTCAGAATTGGATTTAATTTCCTACGAGAAGACTTATACATTTTCTTCTTGAGATGTACTTGTTAAAGACGTTGTCTGTGGCGCGCGGAAGCCGATTAAAAATTCTAGTTATCTTTGCCTTCGAGGAAAAAGTGTGTGTGGCTCAGTCGATAAGGATATCGCTGTTTCTCCAATAAATAAATAAGGAAAAGAAAGAAAAAGAAAGAGGAAGAGAGAGAGGGAAAGAGAGAGAGAGAGACAGACAGACAGACAGACACGAAGTAAAGAAAAAGAAAAGGATAAGAAATGTAATGTGAAACACATTGTCTATTTTTAACCTGTACAATACAGCAGGGTAAAACGAATTTTCATGCCACAAGAGGCTGTTAATATACAAGCATTACTCCATTTTATTTTTGTATACCATGTTCTGTCAGGAAGTAGGCGATCGTGGCTCTCCACCTCCTTCTATCCCTTCCAGCTCTCAACAAGTTCCTTCCCTTTGCTTCCTCTCCCTGACCCCTTTCCGTCATCCACTTACTTAAGCCACCAGGTATCTCAGGCTCAGCTATCCCTTGACTCTCTTTCTGTCTGTTTGACCCGTGAGTATCAGATTCTCTAAACTCTCCTTTCACTCAAGTTAAATTTAAAAAAAATAAACTAATATATTCAGTAATTTCTTTCTTTCTTTTTATGTGACATGTCCTTTCAGGATGTAGGCGATCATGGCTCTCCACCTCTTTCTATCCCTTGCAGCTCTCCCAGATCCCTTTCTGCCATCCCACCTGCTCAAGTCCGCCAGGTATGTCACGCGCTGCTAACCTTTGTTTCGCTTTCACTCTATTCGACCCGTGAGTATCAGCCACTACCTTTCTTAAAAGGAAAATATCAATTTATCCAAGCAGGGTAATGATGTCACTAAGACGCAAAGGACTGCTGATAGGCAAAGAAAATGAGAAAATTTTAGACGGAACAGGAAACCCAGTACTAAACAGGAAACAAGTGATAAACCGTTACTCTTGGTCAAAAGACCGAGGAGGAGTTTGAACCGGACGATAGGCAAACCTATCTACTATTATGGAATTACACAGATAATATAATAAAGAAACGGATGTCACGATCTTCTAAGTCATGAAGAGACATGGGATAAAGTGACAGTTGATGCCTCTAGGGTGCAGAAGATATTCTAATAAAATCTTCGACCATCATATGATATTCCTCTTCTTCTTCTTCTTCTTCTTCTTCTTCTTTGTTGTGGACGCTGGCAACGGCAATTTTTTTAAGTTCTCGTAAAGTGCGAAATCCTCGTCGCCAAGTTGTGTTGACGAGAGAGAGGTTTTTTTCTTTCGTGTGGGTCCGAAGTCTTCGTCGCCAAGTTATTGTGGTCGCTGTGACTCTCGAATTTCCGTCAAGTTGTTATGGATTCCGTGAATGGAATCCTGCACAAATAAATAAACAACGCCAGGAATTGAGATAGAAAAATAAGTGTATTAAACGTAAGAATACAGACTTGAAGTGAAGATTAGTAGTCAAGGAATGCGGGTTAGTAGAAAGTATATGTACAAGTCTCTGTAAGTAAAGCCGTAATCATCTCTCTCTCTGGACTCTTGTATAACTCTCTGCGAACACTCTGTGTCTTTCTCCGTATCTCTCAGCCTGTCTCAACGTATCTCCACGTATCTCAACGTATCTCCACGTATCTCCACGTATCTCGATATTTAACAGTCCCCCCACGAGGAATGTATGTGGCACAAGACCGAGTTTAACGCGGGTTTCTCCGAGCCCGTAGGCTCAGCCAAAAAATATCTCCTTTGAACCCGGATAAGCGTGTTCGGGACCTGTCTACCTCCCCGGACCAAACACTGTCCCTGCGGGAAAGCTTCGTCCGGGTTCCTCTCGTCCAAAGCAGAGAGTTCGACAGATGTCGAGACTGTTTCTCGACGTTTCTCAGTATTTAATATCCTACCCATGAGGAATATATGTGGCACAAGGCCGAGTTTAAAGAGGGTTTCTCCGAGCCCGTAGGCTCGGCCAAAAATATACCCTTTGAACTCGCCTAGATGGGTTCAGGGCCTGTCTACCTCGGATGAAGCTTTGCCGAAGGGCAAAGCTTCGTCCGGATTCCTCTCTGGGAAAGCAGAGAGTTCGACAGACGTCGAGACTGTATCGCGACGTTTATCAACAGCAGATATTCTCTCTGTCAGTATAAGTATACTTTGGACGAGTCCATCTTATGTAAAAAGGCGAGAGACCCACAACACTCTTCTTCTATGTGACGTGTCCCTTCAGAACGTTGGCGATCATGGCTCTCCACAATTTCCTGTTCTTGTTAGCTCTTAATAAATTTTCTTTTTTTGTTATCTCTCCCAAACCTTGTTCCACCCTTCATTCATTCAAGCTGGATTATGTGTTGTTTTCCTCAGTCCTTTTTGCCTTCGATCTGTCCTGGGAGTATCAAACTTTCCAAGCCATCTTTCCTTATTATATAATTCTATTATTCTTCCTGATATTAAGTGTTCGTTTCGTTTCCATTTTCTCAAAAACTTCGGCGTTGCCCATATGTTCGGTCCATGGTATCCTCAACATCCTTCTGTAGAGCCACATTTTCATTGTTTCAAGTTTCTTATTAATCTGTGGGGAGATTATTCAGCATTCACTGCCGTATAGGAGGACTTATGTTATTAGGTTGGTGCAAAAATAATGACGTTTTTTGACGTTAAAAAATACGTCAAAAAACGTCATTATTTTTGCACCAACGTAATACATAACAGTTCAATAGTGTTTTCTTTGTTTCTAACCAAATTTTTCTATTCTTAATACTTTGTTTAGCTTTTGGAAGGCATCTTTCAATATAACAATGCGACTTCGGATTTGGTTGTTACACTTTTTTTTGTTCTACTTGATTGATTTGGGTATCTCCAATTTGTAATTTGCATGTCGGACTGTTCGTTTTGCTAACAACTACGCATTCTGTCTTTTTTGCAATTGCTGCTTAGTCCTTTCTTCTATCTATCCTTCACTACTTTCTGTAGGAATTCTTGCAGTTTCTTTTCTGTGTCTGCTATTAGCACTGTGTGATTTGCATAACTTATGCTGTTAAGAATTTACTCTACCACCTGTAATAAATGCCACAAGGAATACATAAGAGAAACCTCAAGCAAGAAAAAAAACCCGACTATATATCATCTGTAAAAAGACAGAAACTATGGTTGTTGACAAGAGAAATAATCTAAGGTGTAAACTTTCAAAATTACTTAGAGCATTGAAGTGACAGTCTGAACTTGTGGATTTTTGTGGAAAATTATAAGAGATAATAATAAGAAAACTTTGTGGAAAAGGGTTTACAGAGGGAAAGTCTGATTGGGGAATCCTGGATAGTGCAGTTGTGATTCTCGTAATCTTATCAACCTTGGTTTTTTTTTCTACCTACATTTATATAAGTTACAAATTAAGATAAGGACAACTTCATATATTGTGTTTTTTTTTTTTTTCATACTCATTGAAACATTTAAAGCATTTTGCAATATTTTCTCATGAATTTTAGATTAAATGCGTGTGCAGTTAAAAAAAAAAAAAGCACTTGTATTTTAAAAGCTTACAGCCAATTTTAACGACACTCGAGGCGATTATGTGTTGCATAAAAATAAGATTTTTTCTGTGTTTCAAAACAAAAGTGAAATATAATTAAAATAATAACTATACAGGATGCGACAGAAATACCTCCAACATAGGCTAATAATAACAGATTAAAAAGTATATATTAATATATAAAAAAGTGGTAATATTAACCTATAAGGAAACATTTAGCATTCATTGATCGAGCAGTCAGTACTGCTTTCAGTTGAAATTTATAAAATCTTTGTCTAAAAATACTTTTTTTAATACAGAAAATCAGGTTTCCCAAACCGAGTACACCGTTGTGCAAATTAATTGAAACAACTGCCTTAGTTTCCTTTCTTTCACCACTGGGGTGACAGGGTGTAATCGATTTCTATTTTTGCCTCAGATTAGATCATTTGCAGTGGTGTGCAATAATATGAATCTATTTTCGGGGTGTATGATGAAATTTGTTTGACCTTGAAAAATATTGCACCATCCGTGATTGTATCAGATTTTCATCATGCCCAGACGCTATTGTCTCGACTGTCGATTATTTGTCCTATGGCCATTGTCGGCGATGGATGTTACTCCAAGAAAGCGTACGAAAATTGTAACGCTGCACGAACACAATGGCAAGCCTTACCATTGAGCAAATCAAAGAATGAAAGACAGAAGCATGGTATCTACAACATAAAATGAAGAGTAATATCTGTAGACGCTTTTTAATCTCTCAAGAGCAGGTTTGGTAAACATCGCCAAAGCGCTAGAGGGCAGTAAGTAACCAAGTGGCTTACCAAGAGGTTTAGCCCCCACGTCCATCGCAGCATACCTGTTCTCCTGTATGTAGATTATTAGGTATGCTTAGTTTTTAAGTCTGAGGCTGGAGGCTGGTGGTTTCACCAGATATTCACTCCAAAATGCATGCATTTCAGCCGGTGACCTTGAATGAGAGACAGTTCAAGTTTTACATGAGCAATGAAAGAATGCGGTAGGATTGAATAGTTCTATACGTACATTGGATGATGAATGAAAAGAGGACACTCTTCTGACATCTATCTATCTATCTATCTATCTATTTTAAGTGTTATTGGCTATCTATCTATCTATCTATCTTCATTTCAGCGTGTCTGTCTGTCTGTCTATCTATCTATCTATCTATCTATCTGTCTATTTTGAAGTGTTATTGGCTATCTATCTATCTATCTATCTATCTATCTTGAAGTGTTATTGGCTATCTATGTATCTATCTATCTATCTATCTATTTTGAAGTGTTATTGGCTATCTATCTATCTATTTTGAAGTGTTATTGGCTATCTATCTATCTATCTATCTATCTATCTATCTACCTATCTATCTATCTATCTATTTTGAAGTGTTATTGGCTTTCTATCTATCTATCTATCTATCTATCTATCTATTTTGAAGTGTTATTGGCTATCTATCTATCTATCTATCTATCTATCTATCTATTTTGAAGTGTTATTGGCTTTCTATCTATCTATCTATCTATCTATCTATCTATCTATTTTGAAGTGTTATTGGCTATCTATCTATCTATCTATTTTGAAGTGTTATTGACTATCTATCTATCTATCTATCTATCTATAAGTACATTTTCTTCCCTTTTGATCAATTTTGAAGTGTTCTTCATCTATCTATCTATCTATCTATCTATCTATCTATCTATCTATCTATCTATCTTGAAGTGTTATTGGTTATCTATCTATCTATCTATCTATCTATCTATCTATCTATCTATCTTGACATGTTCTTGGCTATCTATCTATCTATTTATCTATCTTGAAATGTTCTTGGCTGTCTATCTATCTATCTATCTATCTATCTATCTATCTATCTTGAAATGTTCTTGGCTGTCTATCTATCTATCTATCTATCTATCATACCCATATATATATATATATATATATATATATATATATATATATATATATATATATCTTCATTGTTCAAACATCTTCGCACGATTAACTAACAGCATACACGCTCTACTGTTTTTCTCTTACACACAAAATCAACACCCCTCTCTGTCAGCGTCTCTCTTATTGTTTTTTCAACAGAGCCACATGTGTTCTGTTCCCATTCGCAGCGAATGAAGACTTTTTTAAAAATTTCGTGTCAAATCGGTGCAAATTTCATGAAGCTGCATTTCATAACAATTACTAATTCAGTACTTGTTGTTCCATTGACAACAGCGGCATTAGATTCCAAATGTAAATAGTCTACTTGAAATACTATATCATTTTAAAAAGCCCAAGAGCCACTCGAGGTAGAGGGCTACAGAATACAAGGCGGATTTTATGGGCACATGTGGGTAAGATAAACGGTCAATTCTCGAATTGAACAGGTTAAGATTGTAGTTATCTGGGAAGCAACGTTTGGGTAGTCGATCCCATAAAACAGCGGTTCACGGGAAGTAGCCGCTCGCGTGGAAATTACATCTCGCCAATGCAATACGAATTGAAGGAGGGTGGTTCGCTACAATGTACGTAACATGGCGGGTCTTAATCGTGAAAGTTAGAATAGCTGGAACGAAGGAATGTAGTTCGCCTTTCCGCTGAAATAGATAGATAGAAAATGATTCGTCACTCACAAGGACGCGGAGACATATTTGGACTATCGAGATTGGACGGCTCTTGTCCATATATGGCAGTAGCACTCCATTTTCGGCAGGGTCTCGCTCTTGTGAAGGTAGACGATGACAGGAGGGGTCAAATACTCACAGGAATCATATTAGAAATAGATATTAATTTTGAACTAACTTCAAAAGGGTAACACATTTCAAATTATAACCTTGTCCTACTAATAAGAGGTTGTTTCCAGACTCAACAGGGAATTGACCCGAGCGATATATTTCAATTTAATTCAAAGGATGTAAGGATGTTCGCGTTTACGTACAGCTTTGTGCAAATGAATTGAAACAGCCGCTTTAGTCTCCTTTCTTTCACCATACGGTCAATTTTAAACCTACTGGAGTGACAGGGTGTAATCAATTTCTATTTTTGCCTCAGATTAGATCATTTGCAGTGGTGGGCAGTAATATGAATCTATTTTCAGGGTGTATGATGAAATTTGTTTAGCCTTGAAAAATATTGCGTCATCCGTGATCAGATTTGCATCACATCCAGACGCTATTGTCTCGACTGTCGATTAGTTGTCCTGCGGCCATTTTCTGCGATGGACGTGACTCCAAGAAAGCGTACGAAAATTGTAACGCTGCACGAACACAATGGCAAGCCTTACCATTGAGCAAATCAAAGAATGAAAGACAGAAGCATGGTATTTACAACATAAATTGAAGAGTAATATCTGTAAACGCTTTTATATCACTCAAGAGCAAGTAAACATCGCGAAGGCGCTAGAGGACAGTAAGTAATCAAATGGCTTTCCAAGAGGTTTGCCAGTAAGTAAATGAAAGTAATATAGACCCGGAAAGTCCTATGATTTAATCCAACTAAGAATCTGTTGTCAATCTGGAAGGCATGACTTCGTGGAATAGATATACAGAGTACCTACATGTGCACTGGGTCATGCTTCATTGGAAAAAATACAAAAAAATGTAAATAATAACGGAATTATTCGTTTTGTCTCAATTAATTTACAAAAAGGTGTATGTGGATTTTAACAATAATAGACATAAAATATTAGAAAAAATCTTCGAAAAATAATTCTATTATCGAATAATTTCCAAATAATGTTTAATCACTAAGATGAGCAATATTCTTGTATTATTTGAAACTATTGTTAACATTTGGATGACATAGCTATTATTATAGGCACAACATTTCGACAAAGTATCCTTTGGACATCATCAGGTGTCCACTGATTAGCTGATATGTAACTAAAGTCTGGGTGGGCTCTGTGGATCTTTAATAAGCACGGATGTACCTAAGCAGTCGTCTGCCACAGGTATTGTCTAGCTACCCTAGAAGACAGGTGCGTTCAGAAAATAAGACTTTTTGGGGATTATATATTGTATGGGTGCATAGCCAAATGATTACAATATTAATATTCCAACAATAAGATCTGATTGAATGATCGATTTGTCAAGATGGTGATATCTTGATAATATTGCTTTGGCGAGCCGATCTCAGTGTGTGGCATTGTTGAAGAATTAGATCAATGTTCCTTCCTCTAGGATGTTACTCAAAGTTTCACGCATGTAGAAATCATCAGGCATGAACTTCTTAAACATTGAGTAGAATCATGTGATAATGAGCAACCATATTTATTATTTTTAAAACCTATATATATATATATATATACACACATACACCTGCATATTATATTCACACACATACACACACACATAGATGGCATAATGTGCGATTTTGTAATAAATAACTGTTTAATAAATAAAAGAAAACAATTTTTTAGTATTTAATTTCTGAGTTGAGTAATCCTCAATATTCTTGTATTATTTCAAACTTTTGTTCTCATCTTGCTTGGTATAGATGTTATTTTAGACACAACGTTTCGACTATTTACACTCTAGTCATCATCAGGTACCCATTGATTGGCTGATATGGAATTTTTGTCGTGATGAGTAATTGTCAGTATTCTTGTATTATTTTAAGCTATTGTTCACATCTAGGCTGATATAGATGTTATTATAGGCACAACGTTTCGACTATGTGCTCTCTAGTCATCATCAGGTGACTGTTGATTGGCTGATATGGGATATTTGTTAATTATTGGGATATTTTGTCACTGTGATATCAAATGTTGAATTAGTGTTTCACTACTTGTATATGAACATTTTTTAGACGATTACAACGATTTTTTCAGTTAAATATCCTCCAATATTAGCCGTGATTGGTTTGTGTGTCTGCTGGGGTGGCCTACATATTCATATCTTTCCTAGTGGTTTTTAGGAAGTATGCAAATATAGCGAACTCGATTGGGATTCGAACTCGGCTGTTTGATTTCTAATTCAGATTTGCATTACGTTACATGCCATCCTTATGGGAGATGCAGAGAGAGAGAGAGAGAGAGAGAGAGAGAGAGTGTGTGTGTGTGTGTGTGTGACAGAGAGAAAGAGAAAGAAAAAGAAATAAAGAGGGCATAAGAGAGAAAGAAGGCGTAAGATAGAGAGAGAAAGAAATAAAGAGAGCGTGACACAAAGAGGGAGAAAGAAAGAAAACGTAAGCCAGAGAGAGAGGAAGAGGAGAGAAAGAAAGAGAGATAGAGAGAAAAAGAGAGAGCTCAACAAAGAGAGAGTGTGAGAGAGAAAGAGATCGTAAGACAGACGGAGGGAAAGAAAGAGGGCGTGACAGAGAGGTGAAAGAGAGATATAGAAAGATAGCGTAAGACAAAGAAGAGAGAGAGAAAGAAAGAGGGCTTAAGACAAAGAGAGAGAGAGAAAGAGATCATAAGATAGAGAGAGAGAGAAAGAAAGAAAGATAGCACAAGACAGAGAAATAGAGAGGGAGAGAGAGAGAAAGAAAAAATAAGACAAAGAGAAAGAAAGAAAGAGAGCGTAAGACAGATGTAAAGAGAGATGAAGGAATGCATAAGACAGAGAGACAGAGCGTAAAGCAGAGAAAGAGAGTGAGAGGAAGAAAGTGAACGTAAGACGGAGAGTAAGAAAAAGAGAGAGAGAAAAAGATAGTGTAAAAAACAGAAAGCAAAAGAAAGAAAGAGAGGGTATGACAGAAAAAGTTTAAGACAGAGGGAGAGAAAGATAGAGAGAGGGAGAGAGAAAGAAAGAGAGCGGAAAACAAAGAGAATCAGAGAGAGAGAGAGAGCGTAAAACAGAAAAAGAGAGAGAAATAGACCTTAAGACAGACAGAGAGAGAGAGAGAGAGAGAGAGAGAGAGAGCGTAAAACAGAAAAAGAGAGAGAGAGAGAGAGAGAGAGAGAGAGCGTAAAACAGAAAAAGAGAGAGAGAGAGAGAGAGAGAGGGGGGGGGCGTAAGATAGAGAAAGACTAATGGAAATAGAGAGAGGAAAAAAGGAAAGGAAAGAAAAAGGATTTTAAAAATATATATTTAATATTTTTTTTATTAATATATTAGGTTGGTGCAAAAATAAAGACGTAAAAATGTCGTTTTTTGACGTATTTTTTAAAGTCAAAAAACGACATTATTACGTCATTATTTTGCACCAACCTGATACCATCGTATTTATTTTGTCTGTATCAGTAATTGCAGGAATATCTATGCGAGAGTCATATTGTCTTATTTGTTAAGTCACATAGAATTTCCAAAGATCTATATTTAAAATTACTGTTCTGTTACCGTTTAGACTTCAAATTTAGTTTATTTTGTAAATTTATAGCAAGTTCAAATAAAGCAATGCGTTGATGTTTCTTAAAGACGCTAGAAATAATAGTTTGTAATGTCTTTTTTTCCTCTCCTCGCTCAAGTCATATAGGTGTTGGACTTTGTTCATATATATCTATCATGGCTGAAAAGCTTTCGATTATCAATCATCATTTATATATATTTTTTGTTCTGTTTTAATTTGATTGCTTTCTTTGGTTATTTAATTTCAGATGATTGATTGATATCATTGGGTTTCGTGTCGGACTTGAAGGTAAAACGCTTATCGACGCCGTGTACCCGTCTCAAAGTAAACAAAACTCGGGAGGTGGCCGTTAAAATCCACTAAGAAATATGAGACAAAGATTCATGGCGTCATATGCTAAATTTTCGAGAAATTTTAGAAGTGTTTACAAAGAGAGTTTACTGAGTGTAAAATATGAATAAAAATTTTAGCCCTATTGACAACACCTTAATCTCGAGTCGACCTTAATTTAGTCTTTCGCATGAGAGATGAACGATCGTCCTCCTCCTTCTCCCCTTACTTTCCTCCTCCTCCCATCCACCTCCTCCTCCTCCCATCACTTCATAATCTCCGCGTCACATCCGCACCTTCAAATCTCACATTTCCTCCCCCTCCTCCTTCCATCTTCCTCATACCATCTTCCTCCTCTCACTCTCCTTCTCCCATCCTCCTCCCCATTCTTTTTCGCACCCCCTTCACAACAGCTCTATAACCCCTCCACCTCACACCCGCCCCTCACATCTCCAGTCTTCTCCTCCCCATCCCTCCTCCTATTCAATTAGTTTCTTTTCTCACACTTCTCGCCTGTAGAACCCCCTTTCCAATTTTTGCTTCTTTTCCGCCGACAATCTTCAAAATTTTAAATTCAACATCGGTCGCCATCTTCCGTCATTCTGAATCCTGTTGCTTTATTGTCATTTTTCTCACTTCTCCTCACTTCTCCTCACTAAAGGCTTCTCATTCTCTTTCACTTCTTATAACGCCCTCCCGCGCCCTAGTAGCATTATTACCATGCTTGGGTAGAAATGATTAAAACAAATTAAGCTTTTACGGGGCAGAATTGTCGACCCCACGCCCAACCGGTTTTAAATTCGGTATTGTCAATATGCTAGACTGGTTATCAAATAGATAGCTCTGTCTTGTTTAACATTTAACCCATAGATGGAAAGAAAAGATAAAGTCATACTTTTCTTAAGGATATTTATGCGAAGCAGACTCAGCTCGAATTTGAACACTGCCGGCAAATTCCATTTTTAGCACCGATAGCCGCTACGCACATATTCTTGGTACGGATTGATTAGTAATTGATAATTCATACTGAATCATTCCCTCTGTCGATGTAATAATTGTTTTTTTTTGTTTTTTTTTTATATGTTGAAAATTTTGTGCACAGTCGCAGTGGTCATGGAAGGAGTTGGAATAGACCTTTGTCTAGTAGTCAACTAGCTTTGAATGATAATGATGACGAAATAAAAGACTCTCTTAAAAGTTACGTAATAAAAAAGTCCTCACAAATAATTTATTAATCTTAAAATATTTTTAAAAAACAATTGCTGATTTCTCTTTTTTAAACATTGTCTTTGTTGAAACGCCAATAAATATAAAATGGTTGTTTTTATTAAGCGTATACATTTTATTCCCATAGATAGCGATCCTATTGGCTCTTAAGACGGTTCAGTTTATCGATATCTTATCCAATCAAAAATCAGTTACTTTCTCATCGACTTGATGTCGTTTCATCTGTTTTTTCTACAAATATTTTTATGGCTACTCAGCTGATGCGCTTTTTCTCCTCGTGTCTCGTATACACAAATTTAAGCGTGCTACTAGATTAGCAACTAAGTCACACCGTTTTTTTCTGTTGAACTAGCTGAATGCAACCGACACTTCTACTATGATAGTTTATTTTCTCTCACTTCCTACCTGTGGAACTCCCTTCTGATGTCTTTCCTTCCCCGATAACTACAATCTTCCCAAATTTAAATACAATGTCAATCGTCTTCTGTCTACATGCACACTGTTACCTTTTTTGTCATTTCCTCAATCCTTACTGTCTTCTCATTCTCTGCCACTCCCTTTAATCTTCCCGCCTTTTCATAGCCTTATCGCCTTGCTTGTGAAACGATTAACAAAAACATTCCGCCTTAATATTTTTCATCCAATCAGATTTCTAGAATTAAAAAAAATATTCCCAATAAAATTTAAATTTTGGTTGAACTAGCTAATGTTTTGGTTGAGCCGTTAGACTTTTAAAATTCGTTTAAAATCAACCAATCAGTCTTTGGTTTGATTTCTTTTTCGAAGTCGAGCGAAATAAATCTTTCTAATAATCTTTGATATATTCCAATTTTCGTATCTTTCGATGTCGTCTGCGCTCAACTGAAATGTTGATGAGTGGCTAAGTTTCACAAAACCCATCACAGCAAGCAGAACTTCTGCCACTGCAAACTTTTTTCTGACACATAAGCGTATTTGATTGTCACACACTAAAATATATTCGTTCATACATCCATTTCTTCTCATTATGAATTATTTTTTTTTTCACTTTCTTAATTAAAAGTGTCGTATAAGAAAGGAGTAATGGCGCTGAAATTTAATCACGACATATATATTTTATAAAAACAAAAAGGATCATTGTGTTGACTAAATAACTTTTTTTGTTCATACATAAAGAATATATATATATATATATATATATATATATATATATATATATTAATAAATCAAATCTTACTTATTATAAAACGCAGATTGTGTGTGTGTGTGTGTGTCTGTACGTTTATATATTGGATTTCAACAAAACTTCACAGGACTGCGTAAAATTACCTTGCGATGGTTTTGACAGCGTCAAAAATTGGAAAAACACAATTGTTTTTGCACGAAATCAATTTGAAAACACGATAAAACACGATTCTGTCGCCAGAATGAAAAGGGGGACAACTCATATCAAACCTAGGTTGTTTGTGTGTGTGTGTGTATGTTCGTTTATATATGGGATCGGATTTCCTACATTTTTCAACCGATTTCAACAAAACTTCACTTTTTTTTGGCAAGTTGTGTTTCTTATTGTCTTCCACACTTTTTTCTTTATTTTTACATTCAGAATGCTTTAAAAATTCCATTTACAAAACAATTGTTTATAATAAAATTCTATTCAATCGATAGACTCATAACGATTGAAAACAATGTTTTTGTTTGAGTTTGACCAATTCGTAACCCCCCCCCCCACAAAAAAAATAAAACTAATTAAGACATGCGTGTCCGTCAACCTTAAACAATAATCTTTGTCAATTTTATTTTTCAGTCTTTATGATGGTCGATACTTGATCTATCTCTTACTGTTACATACCCGGGCAATGCCGGGCTCTACTGCTAGTATATTTATAAGATTAACCTTTATGATAGTGTTTTGCGTTTCATAATCATTCATATTCATTTTCATTGGTTACACGTTTTCAGATGAGACCGTATCTCGGGTTGCGTGATGCTAGGCTCTTGTCTACTGAAGCGGGTTTCGTTTTGTTTGGTTTAGCGAGGATATTTTACATAGACTTCTGCCATTTGGATAAAAAATAGCTAATACAGGTTTGGTTTGAATAAGGTCAAAAAGTGTGGTACTGCGATACCTCGGCTTAAGTCGTTTCGAGTTAAGTCATTTTCGAAGATAAATCGGTTTTTCTTAAGTATTATATTGAAAAATACAATTCGATTAACGTCGTTTTACTCGAGGTTATGTCAGCCGTTAAACATATTAGTAACATTGAAATACTAAAATTACAATGAACACATAAAATCCTATTTAAATAAATTTAAAAATAATATTATATATATATATATATATATATATATATATATATATATATATATATAATTATTTATTAAAAAATTCTAACATAAAAATCACTACAAAAATAGCCATTTTGTTTCAACACCTCCGGTGTCCTATATATATATATATATATATATATATATATATATATATATATATATATATATATATATATATATATATGCATATAAATATAGATAACTAGACTCGTTTCGAAAAACCCTCGAATTTTTGATTTGCCAATAATCAAATCAATCTCGAGGGAAAAAAAGGTTTTAAAAAAAGAAAGAGCTACAAACATGAACTACTGCCGAAAAAATCGCACAAATGCAGGTCTGAAGCCCAAAGAAAAAAACACGATACGAATAAACAACTAACAAAAGAACTCAATACAATCGTAGAGCAGACCTAGATACACCTAGTGAGCCAGACAAACCTACCTAGGTTTCACCTAAGCGGGTCTTCAGGGAAAGTATGGCTCCAGCCATACTTTCCCTGACGATCAATTCAGGTGAAACCTAGGTAGGTTTGTCTGGCTCACTAGGTGTATCTATATCTATATATATATATATATATATATATATATATATATATATAGTTATATATATATATAGTGTTATATATATATATATATATAGTGTTATATATATATATATAGTGTTATATATATATATATATATATAGTGTTATATATATATATAGTGTTATATATATATATTGTTATATATATACAGTGTTATATATATATATATATACATATGTAGTGTTATATATATATATATAGTGTTATATATATATATATATATATATATATATATATATATATATATATATATATAGGCACGGATTCCAGTCGAATCCATTACATTCACTTGCGTGCTAATACCCTTGCGAAAGGTGTGGATCCTCTTCTTCTCCCTCCAGCTCTGGGTAAAATAGCAGGACAGACTGGATTCTATAGCCTTGGATGGCAACTGGTCTAGGAGAAGGACAACTCTGAATTCAAAACCTGCGGAGGGTCGTTTGGGAACCTTGTGGCACGTAGTGCACCAGGTCTCTGTATTCGGCTCTTCCAAAAGTGTGTTTGGTCCTGCACGAGATCTTCACCACTATATTCAAATCTCATGTGCTGTTGTCGGGCTGTCGGTTTCCTGGAAACTGATCTGCTTGCCCCTCATACGTCGAATCTCGACGGGAGAATCGACCGACTATATATATATAAATATTATATAAACCTACGATGTTCTAAACATTAAATGTAACTTCCATTGACATCTTCTATATTCCTGAACCCTGTTCCTTTATTGGCCTTTCTTCAATGTAAGCGGGCTGCTAGATTGGCAGCTAGGTCTCACTCTTTTGCTGAATCGAAAATAATAATACAATTGTATCAGAAGAAACCTGAATTCATACCTAAACAGAAACCAAAATTTTGTTCGCATATAAGTTTTTAGTTTAAAGCCATTATTGAAAAAATAAAACAAAACGAAACCAAAAATGGACACGTTCGTATTAACGAAACGATTCAACTCAGAATCATTCTACAGATGTCAAGTTATGATTCGCTTAATACTTAATGGCCAGTCGTACTTTTCTTAAGGAAAATACTAAATGAAAATCCATCGAAGATAACTCGACTGGTGACTCGACTGGTGACTGTCCATGCACAAATTAAAAGCGATTTAACTGACGTGTACATTTTCGCTTTTTTTCATACAACTACGTGCAGAATTAAGTCTCTTCAGTAATTGCTGAAATAGTAAAGTTGAACTAGGACCTCGGGAAAAAATCGATCAATCGTGTCAAATCGTTTCCTCAGTAACCCCGACGGATAAGGAGAATAGAAGGTTTATATTAGCCACGTTGATATTGTATGAAGAAGTTTCCACATGTCACTAAAGCATAGGAACAACGATTACATAGATATATCCTGTATTAAACGGGTCTCGGTAATGAAACACCTACCCTTTGGCTGTTATTAGTAAAAGCTTTGAATTTGTCGTGCGACGTGACTTTCGTTTAAAACAAACACCAAGGAATTCTTTAGGCTTGTCGTGGATGAATATTTTAACGGTAAATGTTCCATGTCGAAACGCCATGTTTTTGAAAGCATCAGGTGTACATCGTGTTGTGACAGTCACACGGAAGAAATATCTTGTATGAAAAATTATTTGACCGGTACATAGTCACTCTTTTTAAGCGGCATGTCCTTTCAAGCCATATCCACAGTTCCAGAGACATTCTTCTTCTGCGTCTTGCCTCCATTACGGGTATAGGCGATCATGGCTCTCCACAGTTTTCTATCTTGTGTGGCTTTATGCATTTTTCCTTTTGTTAAGTCCTCCGTTCCGCCATCCATCCTCACAAGTTCATCAGGTAAGTCAGTCGCTGCCTTCCTCTACTTCTTTTGCCCTCAATATGCCAAGTGAGTGTTAAGTTTTCCAAGCCCTCCTTTCTCATTACGTGTCCAAGGAATTTCACCTGTCCTTACTTGATTTTGAGTATACGTGTTCTTTCTGTTGCCGTTTTTTTTAAGACTTCTATGCTGCTTACTTGCTCCGTCTATGGAATTCTCAGTATCCTTCTGTAGACCACATTTCTTATTTTTTTTTCCCTCATTTGTGGGGAATTTACCCAACATTCACCACCATACAAAAGGATGGATACCGCATAGCAATCCAGCAATCCAACGACATTTTTCAGTTTCTCAGCACTTTCATTAGCTTTGGGAATGCTACTTTCGCTCGTCCAATGCGTTCTTCGGATTACGGTGCCACATTTTCAATCTTGTGTTAAAATGCCTTCCGAATATTTGACCTTTTGCAGCTGCTTCATGTCTATATCTCCAATTCGTAACTCCCTTTTTTTTTCTCCTGCTAATGACCATCTGTTCTGACTCTTTGCACTTGATGGTTAGTCCTTTTTTCTCGCTTGAAGAGCTTGTAGTCTTCTTTCCGAGTCGGCCATCAACACAATTTCATCTGCGTATCTTATATTGTTAAGATTACGACCACAGATAATAAATGATGGTAGGGTCGCCAGTTCCCTTAGGATGGTGTCGATGTAGAGGTTGAATAAATCTGGAAAGAAGATGCGTCCTTGTCTCACGCCATCTCTATTTCTGTATTGCTACTCAATTTATTTTCTGTCCGTATGTAGAAAGATTCTAAGAACCGATGAAGGATAGGCTTACAGATATGTAAAATAGATTCTGGAGAGAAAACCTGTCTCGCACGACACAGTGAACCGGCTTTCTTCTTAACAGTTGAACTGTCTTTTCCTGATTTTGGGTATGTTTCTTTCTATTGTAATTTTCTTCCTTGTTTCTTGATCCGTCCATGGAATTTTCAGTATCCTTCTGTAGAACAATATTTCTGCTGCTTCTGGTGTTTTCCTCATCCTTAGGGAAATTGTCCAACATTTACTATCATATTAAACGATGGATACCCCATAGCAATCCAGCAATCTCTTCTTTGTTTCCAACGACATTTTTCCGTTTCTCAGCTTAGATTTTGAAATGCTTCTTTCGCTAGTCCAATGCGTACTTCGGATCTCGGTGTCACATTGTCCATCCTCTTTTAAAACTTTTAAAATGCGTCAAAAGAAACTATTAGCATAGAACTTACGGCTATATCTGGCCAGCAATACTGTAAATTGATGAGATCTTGACGCAAGTCAAGTACTGTGCTTAAATTAAAAATGTCTAGTTACCACAGCGAAAAACTAACCCGAAAAGTAAAAAAAGGTACAGAGTCTACCTTACGGCGGTGGGCAACTGACTGAAGCCGAGCCGCCAGATCAGGACCAATAATATTGCTGATTCTTCTTTTGATCTTATCAAGAGGCTTCAGGTAAATAGCAGGGTCACCGGACTATATATGGCAGCAATATTCTAAAGAGGGATGAATGATAGGGTTACAGATATGTAAGATATTAGGCTGATGCAAAAATAATGACGTAATAACGTCAAAAACGACATTATTACGTCATTATTTTTGCACCAACCTAATAGATTCTGAAGATAAAAACTGTCTCGCACGACACAGTGAATCGACTTTCTTTGCAGTTAAACTGTCTTTTCCTCATTTGTTGTGAGATTGTCCAACATTGACTACCATACAAAAGGATGGATATCGCATAGCAATCCAGCAATCTCTTCTTTGTTTCCAACGACATTATTCAGTTTATCAGCACCTTGATTATCTTTTGGAATGCTTCTTTCCTTCATCCAATGCGTACTTCGGATCTCGGTGTCACATTTTCATTCCTGTGAATATTTGACCTTTTGCAGCTTCTTGATGTCTATATCCCAAATTCGTAACACGTATCTCGGGCTTTTTCTTTCGCTATTGACCATGCTTTCTGACTGCTTACAGTTGATAGTTAGTCCTTTTATCTCGCTTTCTTCTACCACCCTGTCTAGGAGGTCCTGTAGTTTCCTTTCTCAATTGGCCATCAACACAGTGTCATCCGCATAACTTATATTGCCAAATTACGCCTACCGATATTAAATTTTGGTAGGATCTCAAGTTTACGTCCATTACTCTAGTTGTTCTTAGGGAGGATTGTTTAGTTGTTTCTTGGTACGGACCCCAAGATTTTGAATTCCGAATAGAGGGGTTGCAGGACAAAGTTAGAGGGACCAGTCTATCCTGATATTTAAGTTATGAAGTCCTAGCCTTCTGAAGGGCATTGACTTTGTCTTATTTATTTATATTTTTGTTCGCGGCAAACACATAAGGAAGAGTACAGGAGCTCCAAAGTAGGAAAGGAAAGCGTGAGGAAAGGACTAATGTTCAAAATGTGTGGCCACTAGCAAAAAAGGCAACCGAAGATGCGAGCTGCAAATCGTCAGAATCAAACAAGTGTAGAAATTCAAGAAACTGTAAAGATGATGGAAAATGGGGGACAAATCTCAGTTCACACCGGCGAACTATATTTTTATCTGCCGAAATAGACTATTCACCATATAATATAATTTGGAATTTTATTGTTTATTATTTATTTGCTGTATAATAATAAATAAATTGAGCTCGTTTTGTAGATCAGTTTTAATATTTTATATTACTAGGATTCACTTGGAGTATATATCACCGGATCTGTTAACTTTTCTATATATATATATATATATATATATATATATATATATATATATATATATTATGAAATGGACAAAGTCCGACAATTATTTTTCAAGACATTTTTATGTTTATACATTCTTTTTATAAATACAAATATTTAATTAAATGCTCTGTTTTATAATAAACAGTATGAATAACACATACCGGCCTGAATGTCCGAAAATTTTTTCATATGCGTCCTCCGACAGGAATTGAATCTGTGCCCCTATACGAAACCGTCATATAGCCTGACGTGCTTTTACCGATTGAGCCACAGAGGAGCGTTTCAGTTAGCAAGGTCGATTTTACTGCTTTTAAACCACAATTATCCATGATATTCTCACATATATAGATACAAATATTTAAGTAAATGCTCTGTTTATAATAAACAGTATTAAACAATATTTACCGGCATGAATGTCAGAAAAATTTTCATAGAAAATATTCGTCCTCCGAACCTGTATCCTATACGGAAACGTCATTTAGCCTTACGTGCCTTAACCGATCGAGCCACGGAGAATCGTTCGATTAGCAAGGTCGATTTTACTGTATTTAAACTTCAATCTTCCATGAATCTCTCACGTACATTCATATTTGCTCAAGGCGTATCCAAATGTAAACAAATGACGTCACACATTATGAAATGGACAAAGTCCGACAATTATTTTAAGATATTTTTATGTTTATACATAAAATTTATTATAAAACAGAGCATTTACTTAAATATTTGTATCTATAAAAAGAATGTATAAACATAAAAATATCTTAATATATATATATATATATATATATATATATATATATATATATGTGTGTGTGTGTGTGTGTACATGTGTGCGTATGAGTGGCTACTGAGGTCAACACCGAGTGGCAACAGTCTGTTTTATGGTTGAACGCAAAATTTGTATCTATAAAAAGAATGTATAAACATAAAAATATCTTAATATATATATATATATATATATATATATATGTGTGTGTGTGCGTGTATGAGTGTCTACTGAGGTCAACACCGAGTGGCAACAGTCTGTTTTATGCTTGAACGCAATCTTTAAGCGTTGAAGACATCACCTGAAGATTGAGTTCAAACATCAAGCCCCCTACCGCCACTCAGTTTTGATTTCAGTATCTACTCACACACACAAACACACACACACACACACATATATATATATATATATATATATATATATATATATATATATATATATATATATATATATATATATATATATATTAATCGGACTCACCTCACAGCCAGTAACCACATGTTTCGTAATAGATTTATTGCCTTGCTTGGGGTGAAATAATTTATATATATATATATATATATATATATATATATATATATATATATATATATAAATATATATATTTGGTTGGTGCAAAAATAATATCGTTTTTTGACATTAAAAAATACGTTAAAAAACGATATTATTTTTGCACCAACCTAATATATATATATATATATATATATATATATATATATATATATATATATATATATATATAAAAGGAAGAGGTTGAGGTTTCTAACGAGAGAAAAGTGTGTATATTAAAAAGAAGATGCATTCATGAAGTTTTGAACTATTTTGGGGGAGGGGAAATTATAAGATTCTTGAAATACTGTAGCTTTAGTGTTATGTCTAATAAGTTGACTTGCCAGCTTTTGCTATTCCGTTTGTAAAAGCTCCTTGAACACACCTTACTAAACACTGCTTGTCACAGCGGATAAGTTTACAGAATTCCTGTCAGGAGGTGAAGCTATACTGGAAGCTTGCTATGCAATAAAGTTTTGCGTTAAACTAGGAAATGTATGAAATGTTCCTGGTTGCTTCTGGATTAACTTGTACGATCCGAGCATCTGATTTCCGATAGGACAATAGGTTTAATTGCGGTGGGTAGGACGTGGAAGACGATCAGAGATGTGGGAGGGAGACAATATGGACGTTGACCTCAGAACATCAAAGCTGGCTTATAATATTTGTAATTTTCTGCATAAAGATCGTCACGTGTCTCTAGAGATAACAAGCAGACAGTTTACAGTTAGTGTGGCAACTCTACACCGAATTATTCATGAAGATCTGAACATGCGCAACGTTTGTCTAAATTTTGTTCCTGGGATTCTCATTGACGAACAGAAGGAAAGAGGCGTTGCTGATAGCAGGGAAATGGTTGGTAATCATCAAAGCAGTCCTTCATTTTCCCTAAAGTCCAGACCTTGCTATCTGTGACTTTTGGTTGTTCCTTATACTGAAGAACTTCAGCGGGGTCATTTTGAAGACATTGAGAAAATGAAGGAGGTTGTAATAGGAGTCATAGATACATCACTTTGGATGATTCTCATCGGGACTTCACAGAGTAAGTGAAGCATTATAACAACTACACTGAAGTCGTAAGATCCTACTTTGAAAGGAAATTTGAAATTTTTTACTACTTTCAAATTAATAAATGTCTCTTCGGGAAAAGTTTCAAAACTTCTGAAAGGGAACTTGTAAGTGGCTAACCTCTGTTTTTTTTTTTAATAAATATTTTCATAATAATTCTAATGAGATCTCCTCCATTGTACATCGACCACATGAACTACAGTGTATTACTAGTTTTGCAAATAGGTCGAATCGTTTTACTGTTCAAATAGCTAGATGGAAGCGTTAGTTCTAGTAATTTCCCTCGAAATAAACTTCAGACAATTTCAGACGGAAACTCATCCTTGTCTGAGAAGAATTATCCGTAATTTGTAAAAATTGATGATTAGAATTAATCGTCACGAAATGTTTGTCTTTTTTAATAGTAACTTACTTTTTTAATAGTAACTCACAGCATGGCCCGGCGTTGCCGGTGCTTGATTCAAAAATCGTACGACTCATACAGCAATCGCTATCACTTGACTTAAAATATTTTTGCCCTTCCTTGCCTTTAAAGGAGTGCCCTTTGCCGTGCTGATGTTGTTACATGCCTTACTTCTTGCCTATCTCACACTGCGAATTTTTTCTAAGCTCTATACTAAACATTAAATCTGTTACGAAAAAAGAACTAAACAAAATGAACACAAAACGATCAGCTTTAAAAAAGGACTCGTAACTGGAAAAACCGAATGAAAAAAGAATGTTAACAACAAATACTTTTTCACACCCAACCCAGTTCTGCGGAATCAGAATCAACGTTGAGTTTAAGCAAGCGAATGAGCCAATTGGAGTAAAGTGCCATGCAGATTTAATTTTTTTCCACTTGTGACGAATGCAGCTATCAATTTTTTTGCATGCTAGTTAACATTCGTGTCAGTCAGCTGTTGGCTCTCACGCTGGCCAATAGAATCTTCCTGCCTATTTGTGGTAGCCGGCTATTGGCTCTCACTCTGGCCAATACAAAATGGCCGCAAACTACATGAAAAGTGCCGTAGAAGCATGAAAAAATTGATTATTTCCACTATCGATGGGAGTTGAGAAATGCAAAGTCGGTCTTGGCCTTCCCGCTAACTTGGAGCATGTGCATGTAAATTTTGGTGCAAATCCGTCGAAAATTGCGGCCGTGCATTCTTTACACACATCCTGCCTTTTATAGATAGAGATTAATAATTTAATTAATTTACTTTGGGATTAATTTTTGTGTTGTATATTTTAAATAAGGTGGGGCTATGAATTTAGCGGTTTTTCTTTTAAATTTTTAACATTTTTATAATCATTTATGTTGACTTGGAAAAGAAGAAATTCTTTCAGGAATGGAGATATTGGAAAAAAAAAAATACTGGCGCGCAGATTTATATTTTGATAAAATTCGATTGCCGCACTCTCGAGAATTTTCCTTTTTAAGTAAGTTACTTTCTTTTTGTGTACTGTGTCCTTTCAGGACGTAGGCGATCATGGCTCTCCACTTCCCCCGATCCTTTGTAGCTATTAATAAGTTTCGGGCGTTTGCCAACTTCCCCAGACCACGTTCGGCCATCTACTCGCTCAAGCCCACCAGGTATGTCATGCGTTGCTTTCTCTTGTCTCTTTTTCACACTATTCGACCTGTGAGTATCAGATTCTCTAGGCCGTCTTTTCTCATTACGTGTCTCAGAAATTTCATCTGACTCTTCCTTATGTTACGTATAAGCCTCCTGCTTGTTTGCATCCTCTCTAAGACCTCATCGTTGAGGTCTTGGAGAGGATTCATGATATCCTTAGCATCCTTCTAAAGCGGCTCATATTGAGGAATCGGAGATCCGAGAACGAATTCCAGTCGAATCCATTACATTCATTTACGAGCTAATACCCTTGGGAAAGGCGTGAATCTTCTTCTTCTCCCCTATCAGCTAAAAAAAAAAAGTAGGACAGAATGGGTTCTATAGCTTTGGATGTCAATTGGTCTAGCGCAGAAAGAAATGGCAACCAACTGCGGGATAAAATCTCTGCCTAGTCATGATCTGCATTGCACATATCACGCTCGGTTCATGATATCCTTAGCATCCTTCTGTAGAACCACATCTTCGCTGCCTTGAGTCTCTTCTTCATTTTGAGGAGACCATCCAACATTAGCCGCCATACTTACTTTTTTTATATGGCATTCTTTAGATATCAAAGTTATCATTGAATTTATTTCTCTATATAACTAATATATTTGATAAATTGTTGCGCACATGACTCCTTTGTCTCCATCGATACATTTTTAAAATGTCTGCAGATTTCCCCAGTGTATTGTGAGGAAAGGTTCTGACAATTTATTCTATACACGCACGCACACACACACACACACACACACACACACACACACACACACACACACATATATATATATATATATATATATATATATATATATATATATATATATACCTGCTTCTGTGTACCCCATAGTTTCGGCCTTGTACGCTTTGTAAGTCATTGAGCATCTCGAGGCGGTGTAATGGTTAACAAGCTTGTCTCGCTAGAACATTTACGACTGAATAGGGAGATCGATCCTCACTGGGTGCCCCATACTTTCGGCCTTGTGCCACATCTAAGCTACGCTTAGTAAGTCATTGAGCGTCTCGAGGCGGTGTAATGGTTAACAAGCTTGTCTCGCTAGAACATTTACGCCTGATAGTGAGTTCAATCCTCACTGGGTGCCCTATACTTTCGGCCTTGTGCCACATCTAAGCTACGCTTAGAAAGTCATTGGGCACCTCGAGGCGGTGTAATGGTTAACAAGCTTGTCCCGCTAGATCTGTTACAATTGAAAGGCGAGTTCGATCCTCACTAAGTTGCCCCTCACTTTCGGCCTTGTGTCACATCTAAGCTTCGCTTAGAAAATTGTTTTTGGCATCTCAGCGCGGTGTAATGGTTAGCAAGCTTACCTCGCGAGACCAATTAGGACTGAGTAGTGAGTTAGATCCTTACTAGGTGCTCCCTACTTTCGGCCTTTCTGCCACATCTGAGCTACTCTTGGAAAATCACTATTTATAGCTGTTTCCGAATTATCATCGTTATGGATATTGTTGTTTTTGTTCGTATCTCCATAATAGATGTGGTTGTAAATATTTTGAATTTGTTCAGATTAGATAAATTGATTTGGATAATTGATGTTGCAGTCTTAGTAGATAGTATTATGCTTTTGTTTTTATCTAATTTGTTGTTGTTAATAATATTGTTTTTCTTTTTTACGGTTTAGCGGCCCGGATTGAGGAATCGGAGAGCCGAGTTCGAATTTCAGTTGAATCCATTACATTCGCTTACGAGCTAATACCCTTGGGAAACGTATGAATCCTCTTCTTTTACCCCCACCAGCTATGGGTAAATAGCAGGACAGACCGGGTTCTATAGTCTTGTTTGGCAACTAATCTACCGAAGAAAGAAATAGCAATCTACTGCGGGAAAAAATCTGCCTCGTCATCATGTATCGAAAGACACATGATCGCCTAAGTGTGTACCACGCATGGCACATAACAGATTGATATTCTGTATATCTTTCTCGTTGCACTGTGGATGAAATAATAAGGATATTAAAGGTTCTGAAAGTATTTTCTATCTATATTTCTTCTTTGGGTAAGTGTTGTGGTAGGATCCACCTAATTTGCATAGTGGAGTACCGACCATATAAATATGGTTGGTACCGGGAAGAGAGGGGAGGAATCAAGAGATTCAACCAGAGACTCTGCCCGACTGCGACTCAGTCAACACACTCTCCAGGAATAGTCTTCCCAGGAATATACAAAAGACTATATGTAAACATTGTGTACACTTTCTTGTTTCAATACATTTTGTTCTAAGTACATTTTGTGTTGCATTATTATTCCATGCATTAGTCAAGTTTCAACAGTAAGTATTGAGGCGGGGTTTCAGATTCTTTGTGTTCTTGAGTAGAAACACCACTTGTCTGGTTGAAGTGGATTTCTCTGTATCCTTGGAAATGTGAATTATGATTTTTCTGTGTCTTTAAAACCCAGTAATTTTAAAAGTTACTCCAAAATTCGCTTGAGGATGAAATGGAACTAATGTCTTTAATTTAATTACAAATTAAATTCGGGGCGTTTAGCTTCCATTTTTTAAACATGGTTAGAACTGTGTAGCGAAAAAATATATTTTAAAATAATTAATTCATAATAATTATTCCAGATAAAGATTGACCAGCTTGGTAAATATTCTGTAAACCTGAAACTGAAGTTCGTTATTATTACTATGCAGCATGATATCTAGGAAGGGGAAAGTGTTGTTAGACTCAGATTCAATGGTAAAATCTGTTGTGAGTTCGAAATTATTCGGTTTGTCAACAAGATCATCTCAAACGATGTTTTGTGGATATATTAGTAAAGAATCATCAATTTATTTGAAATAAGAAAAATTCTGTGTTAAAATATTATTGAAAAGACAAGCCAAAACGCCACTTAGAGGTGACCCCCATTGGTAAAACAAATTTTTGTCTATCAAAATTTTTACAGACGGTGAAAAAACACTGATTGTTGATTAAATGGCATATTTTTAAGATTTTATGTGTAGGGATGAGCAATTTTATTTTTGTTTTAGTTTAGTGTTTTTAGTAAATTTAGACATTTCGTTACAAATATAACAGCGTATAAAGATTTTACATCTAAACAAGTCATATATTTGTTTTAAAATGTCTATGTTTTTTTTTTTAATTTATTTAAAAGATCATCAGAGTTTATTTTTATATGCCAGGAGCTAATTGTACCAAAAAGGCGGAGTTAACATTGTGGTTAGTGAGTCGGTTAGTTCATCATGGGCGTTGCCTATTGCTTTCAGTCGCCGCTACGATCGTTTAAAAGACATTGAATTGTACCATTTGTAGAAAAACTAACGAAATTTTCACTTATGTTCATATATACTTGTTGCAAAATAAAATCCTCACATGTGCCTTGACAAAGTCTCTCAAAGGACGAAACGCGTTGGTTAAGATATGTTTTCCTTTTGTTTTTATTCACACACACACATTTAAACATAAATTGTTAAATAAACAATGAATGTCTATTATGTTTGATCAGGAGCCGTTCTAATATGTTTGCTTTAATTTCGGATGAAAATAAAGACAAAAATTTGTCCAACATTTGGATAATTTTTTATTAAATTGGTCCTTGATCTAAGCTTTTGGTTCACATGAGCCATCTTCAGAGTGGTTATGCGAACATTACATACATACATACATACATATATATATATATATATATATATATATATATATATATATATATATATATATGTAAGCAAATATATGGATATAGATCCGACAGTATGAAGAAAAATATACGGAAAAACAAACAAAAATCCTAATATGCAATTATGCTGTTTTAATGTTAATATAATGTCAACGTCGAACGTTTCGGTCTAATAGACCATCTTCAGGACATATTCATAAAACATAATTAACATTAAATACGTTTTCACAACATCGCCCACGTGACGACGACGTGATCATATTAAAACGGAACGCTGATCTTATAAAAAAATTCAGTTATTTGTTTGGATTAGTCTTACTCTTATGTCCATCATCTTTTTCCTGTTGAATTGAATATAGTCTAATGTTAATTATGTTTTATGAATATGTCCTGAAGATGGTCTATTAGACCGAAACGTCCGACGTTGACATTATATTAACATTAAAACAGCATAATTGCATATAAGGATTTTTGTTTGTTTTTTCCGTATATTTTTCTTCACATATATATATATATATATATATATATATATATATATATATATATATATATATATAGATATACACACACACTAATAAATGACATTTTTTTTTAAAACGTTTCTCCCCAAGCAAGGTGATAATGCCACTAAGACGCGGGGGATTACAGGGAGTGAAAGCGAATGAGAAGACTTTAGTGAAGAAAAGGACAATAAAAGAACAGGGTTCAGTTAAAAAGAAGATGACGATTGACATTGCATTTAATTTTTTGAAGATTGTAGCTAGTAACGTAGCAAGAAATCAGAAGGATGTTCTATAGTTGAGAAAGGCCAGGAAATAAAAAAAAATTATAATAAAACTTATGGTTGCATTTAGCTCGTTCAACAGCAAAACGGTGAGATCAAGTTGCCAATTTAGTAGCACACTAAAATTCATGTAGTCAGTCACTAAGAAAAAAAAAAGGTTGTCAGAGGTGTTGACATAGGTATATTTGTAGAAAAGACAGAATGATACCATGTCAGATCGGTGTGAAAGTGACTGAAGTCAAGAATCTAGGTCAGGATTACACTTCAGAAAATTCTTTGGATTTTGTCGAGAATCTCAAGATGTCCAGCAGGAGCACCAAACCAGATATGGCAACAGTATTAAATGCATGGATGAGTGATAGATTTATCATCATAAACTCATCTTAAATGGTATATTTAATGGCTAGTATTCTGGAGGTTACATGGAGTGAATGAGACGACTGAGAATAGGAAGGATTGAGGATAAGACAAAAGATGGACAAGCTTCAAGAAGGCATTGCTTTTAAATTTTTGAAAGAAATTTCAGCAGTTGTGTTCCAAGTATTCAGATTTCGACATTAAATAACCCATAGAGGTGCTGATATGCCACTAAACGATATCAACCATATAACCAACATGAAATAACTCTTTCATGACATTAATTTATATAATAATATACCACAATTTATTAAATCAAACTGTATTCCAAAATATAACTTAAAAACAAAACAAAAACTACAACATAAAACAAATATATCATCTCCACTAGTAATTATGTCCGCACAAACATGTAGATAGAGAAATCTGAGTATCATCTACCATTTATTCACTTGTGAAAGCAGAATAACATATTTCATATTTTATTACTTCATAGCTCCTATGAATATAAATTCCGGTATTAAATGACTCATGAAGGAGTTGACGTGCCGTTAAACAAACAAATAAATCAATATTTCCTGCCCTCATGTTTTCTGTTTCGCTCTAATCCTGGTGGTTAAGGTTTCATCTCAAGTTAAAGCCAGGGATTCGAATGCATAATTTTAAGGCTGGTACACCTGTTTCCATTCCTTTTTATTTTTCCAATTATCCCTATCATTATAAAATATTCAAGGAATGATTTCCGGTTGAAAAACCGGAAGTGAGTTTGCTAAAACAATCAGTCGTTATCTATTTTATCTACATTCGGACACGGACCGACGGTCACCTGAAAAAGCCAGATAGCACGACGGTCGAAACACTGGGATAATAACAACAAAGATGAGGATAACAGTTCAGCTGCAAACAAAGATAAGAAGTTCAGACAGAAACTATCAATCACTATCGAATATTTGAAGTAATTTTTGTGACATTGGACGGCTTCGCTTGTCCCTTTTGCTATGTCAAGCGAAAGTTCGTTATCACTTCCAAAAATGCTCGTTATATTCGAGACTTCGTAGACGCCAGTACTAGTATTAGGTTGGTGCAAAAATAATGACGTAATAATGTCGTTTTTTGACGTATTTTTTAACGTCAAAAAACGACATTATTACGTCATTATTTTTGCACCAACCGAATAGTAACACCTTCTAATAATATCTACACTAGTAATACTTGTTCAAGTAGTAATTGCCAGTCATTGAGAATTCTAATTGATCAGAAGAGAATCGTAATCCCTATAGTCGTAGAATAGAGAGAGTGAACGTATAGCAATAGTGAATAGACAAGAAGAGTGAACAGAGATCGTATAGTCATTATGCTACTTCCTATTTATTCACTTCCGTCGCAATCACGTGATCTACTTAATAATGGAATCGCCCGTGTTACTCACTGGCGATCTAGTTTCAAACCACAGTATCGGCAACGACATTGACTCTTATACAACAAACTTATCAACATGAAAATATATTGACTGTGCACCCATTACATAAATCTACAGTAAATAAATTTAAATCTGGAAATATACAATGTCCTTTGACTTGTTTCGTATTTTCATCAAACTCGTTCCTAAGTTCTTGTGTTGATGACATAACCGTCTTAATAGGAAATCCGAGAAAGAAGAACTGGCAGTTGCGCTTGAAAATCAGTTGTTAACTGGGGCAAAAAAAGGCCTGTGAATCTGAATGTCTTCAAATCGAAATTGATATCGTTTAATCATCATAGGGAACCATTTCCGGTTTCCATTAGCATGGCCGATGAATAACTTCTTGCGCCTTCTTGGTCCCAAATGTTCCACTGAGTAATATGTTGAATCCCCTGCTAGGTCTGTACATGCTTCTTGTCTGCTAGGTCTGTACATGCTTCCTGTCTGCTAGGTCTGTACATGCTTCCTGATTGCTAGGTCTGTACATGCTTCCTGTCTGATAGGTCTGTACTTGCTTCTTGTCTGCTAGGTCTGTACATGCTTCTTGTCTGCTAGGTCTGTACATGCTTCCTGTCTGCTAGGTCTGTACATGCTTCCTGTCTGCTAGGTCTGTACATGCTTCCTGTCTGCTAGGTCTGTACATGCTTCTTGTCTGCTAGGTCTGTACATGCTTCCTGTCTGCTAGGTCTGTACATGCTTCCTGTCTGCTAGGTCTGTACATGCTTCCTGATTGCTAGGTCTGTACATGCTTCCTGTCTGATAGGTCTGTACTTGCTACCTGTCTGCTAGGTCTGTACATGCTTCCTGATTGCTAGGTCTGTACATGCTTCCTGTCTGCTAGGTCTGTACTTGCTACCTGTCTGCTAGGTCTGTACTTGCTTCCTGTCTGCTAGGTCTGTACTTGCTTCCTGTCTGCTAGGTCTGTACTTGCTTCCTGTCTCCTACGTCTGTACTTGCTTCTTGTCTTCACCGTTAAACAAATCAACTAACTATAACATTCCCAGCCTGATTAAAAAGGATTAAAAAAAAAAAACGATTTTGACGCTTGGTAATTTGGACAGATTTAGGGATTTCGTGTCGAAGACTTTTCAGCACACCCTCGTATTACTTGCTTAAGTAATATGGGGGATCTAGGAAGGAAGAAGTTTTGCTGCTTCTTATCATAGTAACCAGCTTTCCGTCATTTATATGAACGAGAAAAAAAGAAAAGAAAAGTAATACGTACTGGCTTCTCTAATTTCACGTATTTTTTGAGAGTTGCAGGAACTTCTAATAGGGTCCCTAGGGAAATTTCTAGTATCTATGAAGTGTTGATGCGTCATTATCAAATAAGGGTTATCGAGCTGCTTCCATAGACCAGTTAAGAATTCATCTCTCGTGAGATAACCTGCGATTGTGGTATTGTAATAAACCTCAGCTTAATGCACGATCTTTGTATAAATAAAACTAACACCTTATCATCTTGGCCAGTACTCGACTCCTTCAGCTTTTATACATGAATTGGTAATCGTGAAATTAGCGGGTTTTTTTTTTTTTATGCAGGAAACACTCGACGTTCACTGATCGAAAGGTTCAGCCGTTAGTCACCCGACTTGAAGATACAATGTGATTTTTCATCTTCAACATGGCTGTTCGTTTCGTCGTCTGCTCAGATCGATTTGTGTTTCTTCAAACGCGCTATGCTGAGCGGATCTTACCGAGAGTTCAAGTATATGTGACTCGCTACAGTTTTGAATTCATCTATCCTTCGGAAAACGCAGAGAGTCCAGTCTGGTCAGTTATCTAACCCGTAGATAGGTGAGGGGAAAGGTATATGCGTAAAAGTGAATACAACAATCGTGACCTTAAGTCGAACTCATTGTGAGCCTCTAACCATGACAAAACTTGTACAACGGTTGGCGTCATTGTTTCGTTTCGTTTGATTTATTTTCTTTTACAGTAATGAGTTATTTAATGCCAACAAGATTTTTATTGCTGGTAAT
This sequence comes from Acanthosepion lycidas, assembly GCA_963932145.1. Lineage (NCBI taxonomy): Eukaryota > Metazoa > Mollusca > Cephalopoda > Sepiida > Sepiidae > Acanthosepion > Acanthosepion lycidas. Next base: position 32,792,466 of record OZ010591.1, read on the forward strand.
ATTTTTTTTTATCTATCTATCTATCTATCTATCTATCTATCTATCTATCTATCTATCTATCTATCTATCTATTGGTTTGGTTTATTTTGTTTTACGGCATATCAACCTCAATGGGTTATTTAATGCCGACAACATTTTTAGGATAGATTCGTATGAATAGAATATGTATTCTTTGGTTTAGATTGGTTTGGTTTATTTTGTTTTACGGCATATCAACCTCAATGGGTTATTTAATGCCGACAACATTTTTAGGATAGATTCGTATGAATAGAATATATATTCTTTGGTTTAGATTGGTTTGGTTTATATTGTTTTACGGCATATCAACCACAATGGGTTATTTAATGCCGACAACTTTTTAGGTTAGATTCGTATGAATAGAATATGAATTCTTTGGTTTAGATTGGTTTTGTGTATTTTGTTTTACGGCATATCAACCTTAATAGGTTATTTAATGCCGACAATATTTTTAGTATAGTTTCGTATGAATAGAATATGTATCCTTTGGTTTAGATTGGTTTGTTTTTTTTTCTTTAACGGCATATCAACCTTAATAGGTTATTTAATTCTGACAACATTTTTTTTTATTGCTGTTTTATTTTTTCTTTTCGTCAAAAATCTGTTTCTGGTAATATTTTTACTTCAAAATTTTATTGCTGGTAATAAAATTTTTTGAAAAAGTATTACTGTTAATAGTTAACTATTTGCCCATAGCTGGGACCCTAGCAGGTGCTACCACTCCTGGTCAGGGTAGACCGGGGAACAACAGCAATTAAGAGGTGGTTCCACGCTCCTCAAAACCTGATCAGAGGCCTTGCTGCTAGATGTAGTTTATCGTCTTACCCAGGACGAGCGTTATTGTTTGTTGATATTTATAAAACCCTTTTTCATAAAGCAGTCTGCTAACATTTAACACACTTTCATGCATTGATGGACAGTTCTTTCCAAATCTTTTGTTTTTAGTACTGTAGAAACCTAACATCTCCCTTACATCTATATTTTATCTTATACTTACTTGCATTTTCTATCATAGTTGTTGCGGCTGGAAGTGTTCAAATGACCTACAATCTGTTGTTAATTGGGACAAGGAATGGCTTGCTAATTTCAACGACTGTAAAACGAAACTGCTCTCTTTCAATTGTATGAGAGAACTCATCCTTCCTTCCAACAGCATTAATAGAGTGACTTATTGCGCCTTTTTGGACTAACGTCTTCTGCTGACATGAAGAGGAAATATTATATTGAATCAAGATGGTTCACTGTGTTGCTAGAATCTAACTTACATATTTATAACTCTTCCAGTCGTCTTCGCTTTTAATATTGCTGCCGCATCTCGTCTGTTATAAAATCCGAAAAAGAATCTGAAATGTTATCGATCCTCACCTGACACATCAGTCTCAGTTACTTTCCCACCAGCTTCCATGCAACTTTTCTATAAATACTGTCATGGTAACTTTCTTTTGTGGTACATATGGGAACTAGTTAAGACTTAATTGAGACTCTGAGGTATTATGGCGGCTGTAGTAAGAATAGTAAGTATGTGTCGTTTTGGTTTATTGAATATTGTCGTATGTATGGATCAGTTATTGTGGCTAGCTAAGTTTAATTATAAATTTGAAGACCACCCTTCCCCTATACCTACTTTTGGCCTTGTGACACATTTCTTGTAATATCACACGAATAAATATGACTTTTTTCTATGGTACCTAGACTTTATGAATTTAAGCACAGTACTAGATTGGCGGCAGGGTTTTATCATTTTAAAGTTGAAATGACTTGATGCAACCGTAAATTCTATGCTAATACTTTCTTCAATCACACTTGTCGTTTGTAGAACTCTCTTTTCGCTTCTTGCTTTCCAGTCAAATCTTCAAAGATTTAAATGCAATACTAATAGTTATCTTCTGTCTTCTTAATTCCTGTTCCTTTGTTATCTTCTGTCGTTAATGGTGTTTTTTTCGTTTACACTCAGTAACCCTTTCCTCAGCTTCCTGAGTTGTCGTTGTGAACCCTAAACCATGACATCACCTGCACATCCGTTAGGGATATTGTTTGTTGATATTTATAAAAAAATATCTTTTTCTTAAAGCATTTTGTCAATTAGAATTCTCAATGACTTTATTGTTTAGCTTAGGGTTAATGACGGGTAGCGGGTGGAAGAAAGAAACTAAAACCATTAAATAATAATGGCAGATCTGTACAGTAATGCAAAAAACCTTGAATGGTTCTTGTGGAAATAAACACCGGATTACTGATTCAACCGGATTACTGATTTAACCGGATTACTGATTCGACCGGATTACTGATTCAACCGGATTACTGATTCGACCGGATTACTGATTCGACCGGATTACTGATTCAACCGGATTACTGATTCGACCGGATTACTGATTTAACCGGATTACTGATTTAACCGGATTATTAATTTTCAGATTAGTGGCAGTTATTCGGTATTTCCAGTTAGGGACGTACTAAAACTGTGATAAGCCAGATAATTTCGCCCCACCAAACTGATCTTTACAATAATGACCTTATTGTAAACTTAAGCTTGGATAACGACCTATTATTAGGTTGGTGCAAAAATAATGTCGTTTTCTCACATCTCAAAAGCTTTTACCGTAAACAGATGACGTGGGGTAAGAGCTTAGTATACCAACGAATGATTCATGAAAGCGGGGACGTAGTCAGATATTTCTAGCCAGGAGGTATACAGGGTGTAATTATGCAATTACAGCCATGTGCGGTGGAGTAATGGATAGCGGCTTGGATTGAGGAATCGGAGAGCCGAGTTCGAATTCCAGTCGAATCCATTCCATTCACTTAAGTGTAATACCCTTGGGAGAGGTGTGAATCCTCTTCTTCTCCCTCCAGCTATGACAGACTGGGTTCTATAGCCTTGGATGGCAATTAGTCTAGGAGAAGGAAAACTGAATTCAAAACCTGTGAAGGGTCGTTTGGGGACCTTGTGGCACGTAGTGCACTAGGTCTCTGTAATCGGCCCTTCATAAAGTGTGCATGGTCCTGCACGAAACCTTCACCACTATAATCAAATCTCATGTGCTATACATGCGGGTTGGGGACCGCTTGTGAATTCCAAATTCCCAGGAAACTCCAATATTGGAGCAAGCTCAACCAACCTCCGGTGAATGCCGTTACAGTTAGGTAGGTATGTGCACTCAGCCAACGCCGGGTACCTCGGCTAGTTTTAATCTAAATATTTTGTACGTAATTTTATGCATTCAACTACTGATAGTTTTTACAAACTTTTATACTTTCAGAGAAAACGTACGGTTTTTAGATATATATTTTGTAGATAATTAAATGTATTGTTGGTTATTTTACTACAAAAAATGCACACATGATTTTTGCTGGTAGGGGTTTACTATTTGCCCATAGCTGGGACCCTAACAGGCGCTACCACCCGGGTCTGGGTTGGCTTAGGAACAACAGCAATTAAGAGGTGATTTCACGCTCACCAACACCTCCAATCACCCGATTGCAGCTATTGCTACCGGATGTAGTTTATCGTCATACCCAGGACAAGTAAACTTTTGTAACAATTTACCTAAATTATCTATGACTATATGGCATTTTTAATGAATCAAAGATGATCTTTATTTTATGTGCTATTTTCCTTCTGGATGTGGGCGATCTTGGCTCTCCACAACTTCTTGTCCTCTTTAGTTCTAAGCAATGTTTCCCCTTTTTACCCTCCATCACAATCTCTATTCTGCCATCCATTTATACAAACTAATTATATATATATATATATATATATATATATATATATATTACTCGCCGTTTCACTTCTTCCTCTCTTGGTTTCAACATGTCCTGTGAGTGTCAAATTCTCCAAGTCTTCTTTCCTAATTATGCGCCCCAGCATCGACCGCAGAGCAACGGTTCACCCGCCCCCGTTTCAAAAACTGCTGAAAGAAATATGAGTTCGATTCACTTAGTATGGTACACTTTATTAAATATGCTACGAATATCTGTTGGAACTGCTCAGCAATTTGAGATATTTAGGAAGGATATTAGAATTATAATTCTATACTGGCAGCATATCGCCTGCATACGGATAGAAAATGAGCTCAGCAGATATACAAAAAAATGAAAAAGCTGTGTAAGACAAGGATGTGTCTTCTCACCGGATTTATTCAACGTATACAGTGAGGCAATTCTGAAAGAATTAGATGTCCTACCAGGGATCAATTTTTGCCGACCACAATCTTAACAAGATAAGATATACGGTGTTGATAGTAGACACGAAAGAAAATTGAAAAGGTTTCTCTAAAAGGTAGTGAAGGAAAGCGACATTCCTATTTTGTCTAACATCTGACCTTAAGGATCAGCCTCAGAAGGTCTGAGCTGAAATACACTGTCATTAACATATAATAGTGTGAAACTATTATTTAACACTAAGAGGATTAGAAAGATTCATTATTGGCGGCCAGAAACTTTATAATATATAATATGCAGATGGAACAGTGTTGATAGCAGACGCGAAAGAAAACTAAAAGTTCCTACAGAAGGTAAGGTAGTGAAGGAAAGCGAGAAGAAAGTACCAAACAAGAATACAGAATACATGCTTGTTAGCAAAAGGTTGAGCCCAGAATACAAAATACATATCGGGCATAGCAAAATCAAACAAATACAAAAATGTAAATATCTAGGAAGCGTTTTAACAGCGGGTGCAAAATGCAACTCTGAAATCCGAAAGCGCACTTTGATACGGAAAGATGCCTTCCAAAAGCTAAGCAGAGTATTAAGAGACAGAAAACTTCGTTAGACACAAAGAAAATAATACTGAATTTTTACATGAGATCTGTCCGCCTTAATGGCAGTGCAGTCTGGACAGTTTCCTCAAAGATGAAGAAGACACCTGAAGCAAAAGAAACGTGGCTGAGGACCAATTACGTGAGCCAAAATACACTGCCACTAAAAAAATAATACTCTGAAGCTATTATTTAATACAGAGAATTAGAAATACTACCAAAATTCATTATTGGCGGCCAGTATCTTAATAATATAATCTATGCAGATGGCACAGTGTTGATAGCAGACATGAAAGAAAATTACCAAAGCCCCTACAGAAGGTAATGAAGGAAAGGGAGAAGAAAGGACTAAACATAAACTCCAAGAAGACAGAATACATGGTTGGATAATCAAAGATGCCATCCAAAAGCTAAGCAAAGTATTAAGAAAAATAAAAAGTTCGTTAGAAACAAAGAAAATAGTACTGAATTCTTACGTGATATCTGTCCTCCTGTATGGCAGTTAAAGCAGAACAATTTCCCCAAAGATGAAGAAGTGACCTGAAGCAACAGAAATGTTGTTCTACAGGAGGATGCCGAGGATACCATGGATAGAACATGTGAACAACGACGAGGTTTTAGAGAAAATGGAGACAAAAAAGAAATTTATACTACACATCATGGGGTTACAGTTGAAATTTCTGGGGTACATAATGAGAAAGGAGGGCTTGGAAAATTTGAGACTCACAGGACAGATTAAGGGCAAGAGGGACAGAGTAAAGCAACACATAACATACTTGATAAGCTTGAGTAAATGCATTTAGGAACAGGGTTTGGGAGACATAACGAAAAGATAACATTTATTAAGAGCTACAAAGGACAGGAAGTTGTAGAGAGCCATGATCCTGAGGGGACACGGAACATAAAGAAGATTAATAAAAGGCTGGAAGGCTTGTTTCAAGGAAAACTCTGCTAATGTTATGAGTACGATCCTTCCAGCACTGTGGCCTTGTGCCATTCTTACCTAGGCGTGGTTCATAGTTTTTGCTTTGTAGAAAGAATAATTAATTGTTTTCGTGATGATCCGTGTCGCATATACAATGTCTATTCGACAAAGTTGAAAGAATTCTCGTTTTAGAGGGCGTGAGTAAAAGTTCAAAGGTCAGGCTACGTATTTAAAGAACTTCTTGCCTCGTTTTGGATTGCTCTTGGCATTTTCGAAAGTTGCACCGCAAATATGCATTATCCTTGAAGCACATCACGCGAAAAGAACACAGAGAGAGAGAGAGAGAGAGAGAGAGAGAGAGAGAGGAGTTGAGCGTAAAAGAGAGAGAAAGAAAGTTGATACAGTGATAAAGTGAGAAAGAGATAGGTGCAGATAAAAGAGAAAAGGAGGGAGGTATAGATAAAGAGGGGGAACGTGATAGAGAAAAACAAATAGAGGCAAGAAAGAGGCGATATACATAAACTGAACGAAAGAAAGAGAGAGAAAGAGAATGAAAGCGATAGAGAAGGAAAGAAAGAGTGAGAAAAAGATAAATAGAAAAAGAGAGGGTAAAAGATTGTTGAAATGGAAGGAGAGAGAGAAAGAGAGAGAAAGAAAGAGAATAAACGATAATAAGAAAGAGAGTAAAAGATAGATTAAAAGTGAGATATCGAAAGAGAGAACGATAGAGATAGAGAGAGGGAGAGATAAATAGATAGAAAGAAAGATAGAGAAAGAAAAAGAAATTGAGCAAAAAAGTAGAAAGTAGAGGAGAAAGAAAGAAAAAGGGTGAAAGGAAGAGAGAAGTAAAGAGACAGAACAAAGAGATAGGGAGACGGAAAATAGAAAAAAGACAAGGAAATAGAACAGTGATAGAAAGAAAGAAAAAACGAAACGAAGACAGAGAAAGTAAGAGAGAAAGAGAGAAAGAGAGAAAGAAAGATGCTGAAGAAAAGAGCGAGATAAGAAAGAAAGAAAGAAAGAAAGAAAGAAAAATATATGTAACGAGAGAGAAAAAGAGAGAGGGTAATAAAAAAGCGAATGGGAGAAACGAGAAGAAAAGAAAAAAGAAAGAAACAAAGAACGAAGAGAACGAGAAAGAAAGAACGAGCAAAAGTGAAAGAAAGATGTTGAAGAAAAGAGCGAGATAAGAAAGAAAGAAAGAAAGAAAAATATATGTAACGAGAGAGAAAAAGAGAGAGCGTAATAAAAAGCTAATGGGAGAAACGAGAAAAGAAAAAAGAAAGAAACAAAGAACGAAGAGAACGAGAAAGCAAGAACGAGCAATAATGAAAGAAAGAATATAATAAAGAGAAAAAGAGAGAAAGGGATTAAGAGCGTGTGTGCTTGGGGGGGGGGTAAAGTGAAAGAGAGTGTCAAAGAGAAGTAGAAATAAAAACTTATTGACACCCGGATTTACTGATCCTCTTTTGAAGCGTGCTAATACACACCTGATTGGCTCAAGTGGTCAGATATGAGAGTGACTTTTCTTGAATCTCTCTCCAAGTGCTTTTCAAGCGGACGACGTAAAATGACCTTGCAGATTTAATATCTGTCTTAGGATTCAAGCATATAAAAAAAAAAAAATCAGTCAACGTCATAGATGACCAAAAGTGTGGGATATTTGCTTAAAACATATAACTAACAACAGCGCTTACGGCCCTATCACGTTGAAACACCGGTTCTCGTCCGATCACCGAAGCTGAGCAACATTAATGAGTGGCCGCTGGGCAAGATATACCCGGGGTTGGGCGACAACGGATCAGGCAAGTAGGGTTTTTAATGAAAATATGGCATCTCTTTTTTATGTGCCGTGACTCCGCAGAACTTGAATGTTTATGACTCTCCACACCTTTCTTTCCCTAAGCGACGTTTATCTCTACTATTCCACTTTGTCTCATCTCTGCCGGCCATTCACGCAAAGGTATCAGTTACCAGCGTATGCTTTCAATTCTGGGACCCATCAGGCTATGAAAAAAGCAGCAAATCATCGCCATTATCTTTGTGTTCCTTTGGTAAGGAGTAAGTTTCACTCGGACAGCCTGTTTCTTATAACTGTTACATTGTGGAACACTACCAAGAGGGCGCTTCCGTAACGACGTCAGTCTTACCTTCTTCAAGTCTAAATTTACCTGACATAGTAATTTTCCAAGCGTAGCTTAGATGTAGCACAAGGCCGAATGTATGGGGCACCCAGTGAGGATCGAACTCACTACTCAGTCGTAAATTTTCTAGCGTGACCAACTTGCTAACAATTGCACCACCTCGAGGTGCCCAATTCAGCTGATATATATCCCACATGTCCTTACAATATTCACTCCTTACTTCCTTCTTCCCCTTCCTTTACGCCTCTCTTACTCAGGAACCCTCTAACTTGAGTGGCTCTCGGGACTTGTATTAGGTGAACTAAAGTAAAAAAATAAATGAAGTAACAACATGACATAACAAACTCCCCTGGCAAGCACGTTTGTATCTTATTTAAACCCAATGTCTTTGTTGTGAATTGATGCAATCTAAATTTAATTTTTTTTTAAAAATCATTCGTTTATAAGACGGATGTTGGGAGCAGTCTGGAGAAATGTCAATCTCGAATCGGTATTAGGTAGTTTTAAAGTCAGACCGTATTAGCGGTAGTATTAACGTGTGGTATGAGAAATAGCTCAGTATCAACCTACTGTGTTTTTATCGGCCCTAAGCAGGGCAGAAATATGATTAGCAAATGACCTTTTAACTATTTCTTCAAATTTCGAGAAATTAAATTTCAGTCTCAAAATTGTTTTTATAAGTTAAAAGCAGGAGTCCTTGGAGAATGTAAATCATTCATTTTTTTTTTCCAACTGCTACTCATTTTCCGAAAATCACCGAATCGTAAAATAAAAAATGCAATAAAACTATGACAGTATTTAATTAGAAGAGCTTTTAATTGCTTTGATAAATAAAATTTATTTAGGACAGTATTGTCTTAAGAACTTATAAATTTTCATAACTTTTTATAAGGAATTGTTTTCATTGAAAAAAAGATTAATTATAATAATCTATCGTTTAAAATTCTCCTTTACTTCAATCCGATTAGGTAATATTGTTATTAATTGAAAACAATATTTACTCATCAAAAATTGCAAAACTTAATTCAAATTATTTTGCAACCAAATTTTTTTTTAAATAATTTTTATTTTTATTTTTTATATATATACAATAATACGTGACGTGCGTCTGTTTGAAAGTATGGTCGACCATACACGACATTATCAGATAATAAATCCTTAAATAATTCTTAAATAATCCTTAAATTATATTACGGTGAATATTTCCCAGCATTCTTAAGATTACTGATTATTAAAAATTATATAAAAAAGCGCTCATCCGTCATTTTCCTAAATGATGTTTTAACAGATAAAGTCTCCATAGAATAACAAATGCATCTGTCAACACCTTCCTGCACTTGTGGAGTAATTGGTAGGCGATGAAAAGCGAGTAAATCACCGCTAATATTTGTTTTAAAAATCCATTTCTCTGTTATTTTCAACTTAAAGTAAATTATATTTGTTTCAAATCAGATTAATTGTACTTTAAATCAGCTAATATTTCTCAAATTAAGTTTCAAACAAGCATATTTTATTTTTGGGAGTTTTTTAAAACTGAGGATTAACTTTTGTTTACAAATGTGTCAAAAAATGGCTGATTTTAAACGATTTTCTGAAAGCGACCAAAAAGTTGAGGTTCCAATCAATATAATTTCTAGTTGAAATGCACCAATGTATTTTGCTTACTGGAAATAAAAGAAATAATTTTGGTTTCAATTAAATCTAAAAATAAAGCTTCAAGAATGCCTTTTCATTTTTAAAGATTAATTTTAACTTAGGTCACGAAACTAATTAGAGGTACCTACTATCATCTGCATACAACAACTTTCTAAGATCAATGTTTAAAAATGGCTTTAAGCGCGTGAAATCTACGGGCCTTGATAAAGACCACACTTCTTTGAATCTTGTGGACTGTCGCTAAAGAATCACAAATAACTAGCAAATAGTAGAAACCCTATCACTAAAAGGCTTTCAGCAGCAGCAAAAACTAAAATGGATATCACATGTAAATCGAAAAGAAAATAATGATATAATATGTTGACATTCCATACTATTACAAATAAAGGTTAGGAAGGAAACCCCCATCAGTACTGGAAAGAGTACAGCTACGTGACTTCAGAAACTTCTGGAAAAATTGGTTTAAGAGAAAGATTTTATAAATTTCAACTGAAAGGTGTACCGGCTGCTTGGTCAATGAATGCTAAATGTTTCCTTATAAGGAAACGGTTAATATTACCGTTACCAACGTGTCACTACCTTCCCTTTCAAGTCTGTTGAAACATTGTACAATCATTATTTTCATCTGGTTAAAAGTTGTTTTTTTTTGTTTGTTTGTTTTTTTGCATCAGGTCATAAGAAGATTTAAATAAGGCAATGTATTTTTCTTCTGACTTTCTTTCTTTTTTTTTCCTGTTTTTATCTTCAAATCTAATAAGATAGATTAAATGATTTCAAATGAATAAAGCCTGTAGGTTTTAGTGAGGACAATCCTACTTCCAACATCATGGACTGGTGCTACAGAATCACAAAGAAACGTATCAAATAACATCACTTGATGACTACCAACAGCAGCAACATGGATAGCACATGTAATTCGAAGAAAAAATAACGACATAATAACAATAATGACATTCCATACGACCTCAAACAAATGATCAGGAAGGAAGCGTCAATCAATATTGAGACTGACCAATGGTTAAAATGATTTTGAGCGAGTGAAGATTATCCTTCTTCAAAGCTTGTGAACTGGTGCTTCAGAACGACAAACAAATACCTGCCCCAAATAACAGAGGCGATATCACTTGAAGAATACCAACAGCAGCAACAACTAAAATGAATGGCGCATGCAACCCGGAGAGAAGATAATGACATAATCAAGATATTGACGTTCCACACTACTTCAAACAAAAGGTTAGGACGGAAACTGCCATCAATAATGGAAAGAGCGATAACAGCTACTGGATTTGAGAAACCTATTTTCCAGAAAATTTGTTTTAAGAGAAAAAAAAAAGAATTTAAACCGACCGGTGGCTAGGTCAATGAATGTTGAATGTTTCCTTTGTCGGGAAATGTTTTTTCAATGTATCAACAATTCTGTTTAAACACTTCACAGTCTTTATTTTCATTCAGGCCGAAGGAGGATGTAAATATGAACGATATCAAATGTCAAAATACTTCATTTTCTTAAGTCAATTAGAAAAGAAATAAAACAGACAGAAATGTAATTTGGGGCGTGGGCAACGGCTGCGGTGTTAATTAACAGGTTGAGATTTTCTTAAATACCAAAGATTGAACCTTTTCTGCCTGCCACTATCATGACTGAAGATGAATTATAGGGTAGCAACACTTTACGGCATTTGGGGCTCGAGTTTTCCACTGATATAAGGTGGAATGATTATAGTGATTTTCCAGGCGTAGATTAGATGTGTCCCAGTGAGAATCGAACTCACTACTCAGGTGAGACAAGCTTGCTAACCATTACACCACCTCGAGGTGTCCATGTGATTTTCCAAGCGTAGCTTAGATGTGTCACAAGGCCGAAATTAAGGGGCACCCAGTGAGGATCGAACTCACTATTCAGTCGTAAATTGTCCTAGCGATACAAGCTTTCTAACCATTACACCACCTCGAGGTGTCCATGTGATTTTCCAAGCGTAGCTTAGATGTGTCACAAGGCCGAAATTAAGGGGCACCCAGTGAGGATCGAACTCACTATTCAGTCATAAATTGTCCTAGCGATACAAGCTTTCTAACCATTACACCACCTCGAGGTGTCCATGTGATTTTCCAAGCGTAGCTTAGATGTGTCACAAGGCCGAAATTAAGGGGCACCCAGTGAGGATCGAACTCACTATTCAGTCGTAAATTGTCCTAGCGATACAAGCTTTCTAACCATTACACCACCTCGAGGTGTCCATGTGATTTTCCAAGCGTAGCTTAGATGTGTCACAAGGCCGAAATTAAGGGGCACCCAGTGAGGATAGAACTCACTATTCAGTCGTAAATTGTCCTAGCGATACAAGCTTTCTAACCATTACACCACCTCGAGGTGTCCATGTGATTTTCCAAGCGTAGCTTAGATGTGTCACAAGGTCGAAATTAAGGGGCACCCAGTGAGGATCGAACTCACTATTCAGTCGTAAATTGTCCTAGCGATACAAGCTTTCTAACCATTACACCACCTCGAGGTGTCCATGTGATTTTCCAAGCGTAGCTTAGATGTGTCACAAGGCCGAAATTAAGGGGCACCCAGTGAGGATCGAACTCACTATTCAGTCGTAAATTGTCCTAGCGATACAAGCTTTCTAACCATTACACCACCTCGAGGTGTCCATGTGATTTTCCAAGCGTAGCTTAGATGTGTCACAAGGCCGAAATTAAGGGGCACCCAGTGAGGATCGAACTCACTATTCAGTCATAAATTGTCCTAGCGATACAAGCTTTCTAACCATTACACCACCTCGAGGTGTCCATGTGATTTTCCAAGCGTAGCTTAGATGTGTCACAAGGCCGAAATTAAGGGGCACCCAGTGAGGATCGAACTCACTATTCAGTCGTAAATTGTCCTAGCGATACAAGCTTTCTAACCATTACACCACCTCGAGGTGTCCATGTGATTTTCCAAGCGTAGCTTAGATGTGTCACAAGGCCGAAATTAAGGGGCACCCAGTGAGGATAGAACTCACTATTCAGTCGTAAATTGTCCTAGCGATACAAGCTTTCTAACCATTACACCACCTCGAGGTGTCCATGTGATTTTCCAAGCGTAGCTTAGATGTGTCACAAGGCCGAAATTAAGGGGCACCCAGTGAGGATCGAACTCACTATTCAGTCGTAAATTGTTCTAGCGAGACAAGCTTTCTAACCATTACACCACCTCGAGGTGTCCATGTGATTTTCCAAGCGTAGCTTAGATGTGTCACAAGGCCGAAATTAAGGGGCACCCAGTGAGGATCGAACTCACTATTCAGTCGTAAATTGTCCTAGCGATACAAGCTTTCTAACTATTACACCACCTCCAGGTGTCCATGTGATTTTCCAAGCGTAGCTTAGATGTGTCACAAGGCCGAAATTAAGGGGCACCCAGTGAGGATCGAACTCACTATTCAGTCGTAAATTGTTCTAGCGATACAAGCTTTCTAACCATTACACCACCTCGAGGTGTCCATGTGATTTTCCAGGCGTAGCTTGGATGTGTCACGAGGCCGAAATTAAGGGGCACCCAGTGAGGATCGAACTCACTATTCAGTCGTAAATTGTTCTAGCGAGACAAGCTTTCTAACCATTACACCACCTCGAGGTGTCCATGTGATTTTCCAGGCGTAGCTTAGATGTGTCACAAGGCCGAAATTAAGGGGCACCCAGTGAGGATCGAACTCACTATTCAGTCGTAAATTGTTCTAGCGATACAGGCTTTCTAACCATTACACCACCTCGAGGTGTCCATGTGATTTTCCAAGCGTAGCTTAGATGTGTCACAAGGCCGAAATTAAGGGGCACCCAGTGAGGATCGAACTCACTATTCAGTCGTAAATTGTTCTAGCGATACAAGCATTCTAACCATTACACCACCTCGAGGTGTCCATGTGATTTTCCAGGCGTAGCTTAGATGTGTCACAAGGCCGAAATTAAGGGGCACCCAGTGAGGATCGAACTCACTACTCAGTCGTAAATTGTTCTAGCGATACAAGCTTTCTAACCATTACACCACCTCGAGGTGTCCATGTGATTTTCCAAGCGTAGCTTAGATGTGTCACAAGGCCGAAATTAAGGGGCACCCAGTGAGGATCGAACTCACTACTCAGTCGTAAATTGTTCTAGCGATACAAGCTTTCTAACCATTACACCACCTCGAGGTGTCCATGTGATTTTCCAAGCGTAGCTTAGATGTGTCACAAGGCCGAAATTAAGGGGCACCCAGTGAGGATCGAACTCACTATTCAGTCGTAAATTGTTCTAGCGATACAAGCATTCTAACCATTACACCACCTCGAGGTGTCCATGTGATTTTCCAGGCGTAGCTTAGATGTGTCACAAGGCCGAAATTAAGGGGCACCCAGTGAGGATCGAACTCACTACTCAGTCGTAAATTGTTCTAGCGATACAAGCTTTCTAACCATTACACCACCTCGAGGTGTCCATGTGATTTTCCAAGCGTAGCTTAGATGTGTCACAAGGCCGAAATTAAGGGGCACCCAGTGAGGATCGAACTCACTACTCAGTCGTAAATTGTTCTAGCGATACAAGCTTTCTAACCATTACACCACCTCGAGGTGTCCATGTGATTTTCCAAGCGTAGCTTAGATGTGTCACAAGGCCGAAATTAAGGGGCACCCAGTGAGGATCGAACTCACTATTCAGTCGTAAATTGTTCTAGCGATACAAGCTTTCTAACCATTACACCACCTCGAGGTGTCCATGTGATTTTCCAAGCGTAGCTTAGATGTGTCACAAGGCCGAAATTAAGGGGCACCCAGTGAGGATCGAACTCACTATTCAGTCGTAAATTGTTCTAGCGATACAAGCTTTCTAACCATTACACCACCTCGAGGTGTCCATGTGATTTTCCAAGCGTAGCTTAGATGTGTCACAAGGCCGAAATTAAGGGGCACCCAGTGAGGATCGAACTCACTATTCAGTCGTAAATTGTTCTAGCGATACAAGCTTTCTAACCATTACACCACCTCGAGGTGTCCATGTGATTTTCCAAGGGTAGCTTAGATGTGTCACAAAGCCGAAATTAAGGGGTACCCAGTGAGGATCGAACTCACTACTCAGTCGTAAATTGTTCTAGCGAGACAAGCTTTCTAACCATTACACCACCTCGAGGTGTCCATGTGATTTTCCAAGCGTAGCTTAGATGTGTCACAAGGCCGAAATTAAGGGGCACCCAGTGAGGATCGAACTCACTATTCAGTCGTAAATTGTTCTAGCGAGACAAGCTTTCTAACCATTACACCACCTCGAGGTGTCCATGTGATTTTCCAAGCGTAGCTTAGATGTGTCACAAGGCCGAAATTAAGGGGCACCCAGTGAGGATCGAACTCACTATTCAGTCATAAATTGTCCTAGCGATACAAGCTTTCTAACCATTACACCACCTCGAGGTGTCCATGTGATTTTCCAAGCGTAGCTTAGATGTGTCACAAGGCCGAAATTAAGGGGCACCCAGTGAGGATAGAACTCACTATTCAGTCGTAAATTGTCCTAGCGATACAAGCTTTCTAACCATTACACCACCTCGAGGTGTCCATGTGATTTTCCAAGCGTAGCTTAGATGTGTCACAAGGCCGAAATTAAGGGGCACCCAGTGAGGATAAAACTCACTATTCAGTCGTAAATTGTTCTAGCGATACAAGCTTTCTAACCATTACACCACCTCGAGGTGTCCATGTGATTTTCCAAGCGTAGCTTAGATGTGTCACAAGGCCGAAATTAAGGGGCACCCAGTGAGGATCGAACTCACTATTCAGTCGTAAATTGTCCTAGCGATACAAGCTTTCTAACCATTACACCACCTCGAGGTGTCCATGTGATTTTCCAAGCGTAGCTTAGATGTGTCACAAGGCCGAAATTAAGGGGCACCCAGTGAGGATCGAACTCACTATTCAGTCGTAAATTGTCCTAGCGATACAAGCTTTCTAACCATTACACAACCTCGAGGTGTCCATGTGATTTTCCAAGCGTAGCTTAGATGTGTCACAAGGCCGAAATTAAGGGGCACCCAGTGAGGATCGAACTCACTATTCAGTCGTAAATTGTCCTAGCGATACAAGCTTTCTAACCATTACACCACCTCGAGGTGTCCATGTGATTTTCCAAGCGTAGCTTAGATGTGTCACAAGGCCGAAATTAAGGGGCACCCAGTGAGGATCGAACTCACTATTCAGTCGTAAATTGTCCTAGCGATACAAGCTTTCTAACCATTACACCACCTCGAGGTGTCCATGTGATTTTCCAAGCGTAGCTTAGATGTGTCACAAGGCCGAAATTAAGGGGCACCCAGTGAGGATCGAACTCACTATTCAGTCGTAAATTGTTCTAGCGAGACAAGCTTTCTAACCATTACACCACCTCGAGGTGTCCATGTGATTTTCCAAGCGTAGCTTAGATGTGTCACAAGGCCGAAATTAAGGGGCACCCAGTGAGGATCGAACTCACTATTCAGTCGTAAATTGTCCTAGCGATACAAGCTTTCTAACCATTACACCACCTCGAGGTGTCCATGTGATTTTCCAAGCGTAGCTTAGATGTGTCACAAGGCCGAAATTAAGGGGCACCCAGTGAGGATCGAACTCACTATTCAGTCGTAAATTGTCCTAGCGATACAAGCTTTCTAACCATTACACCACCTCGAGGTGTCCATGTGATTTTCCAAGCGTAGCTTAGATGTGTCACAAGGCCGAAATTAAGGGGCACCCAGTGAGGATCGAACTCACTATTCAGTCGTAAATTGTCCTAGCGATACAAGCTTTCTAACTATTACACCACCTCCAGGTGTCCATGTGATTTTCCAAGCGTAGCTTAGATGTGTCACAAGGCCGAAATTAAGGGGCACCCAGTGAGGATCGAACTCACTATTCAGTCGTAAATTGTTCTAGCGATACAAGCTTTCTAACCATTACACCACCTCGAGGTGTCCATGTGATTTTCCAGGCGTAGCTTGGATGTGTCACGAGGCCGAAATTAAGGGGCACCCAGTGAGGATCGAACTCACTATTCAGTCGTAAATTGTTCTAGCGAGACAAGCTTTCTAACCATTACACCACCTCGAGGTGTCCATGTGATTTTCCAGGCGTAGCTTAGATGTGTCACAAGGCCGAAATTAAGGGGCACCCAGTGAGGATCGAACTCACTATTCAGTCGTAAATTGTTCTAGCGATACAAGCTTTCTAACCATTACACCACCTCGAGGTGTCCATGTGATTTTCCAAGCGTAGCTTAGATGTGTCACAAGGCCGAAATTAAGGGGCACCCAGTGAGGATCGAACTCACTATTCAGTCGTAAATTGTTCTAGCGATACAAGCATTCTAACCATTACACCACCTCGAGGTGTCCATGTGATTTTCCAGGCGTAGCTTAGATGTGTCACAAGGCCGAAATTAAGGGGCACCCAGTGAGGATCGAACTCACTACTCAGTCGTAAATTGTTCTAGCGATACAAGCTTTCTAACCATTACACCACCTCGAGGTGTCCATGTGATTTTCCAAGCGTAGCTTAGATGTGTCACAAGGCCGAAATTAAGGGGCACCCAGTGAGGATCGAACTCACTACTCAGTCGTAAATTGTTCTAGCGATACAAGCTTTCTAACCATTACACCACCTCGAGGTGTCCATGTGATTTTCCAAGCGTAGCTTAGATGTGTCACAAGGCCGAAATTAAGGGGCACCCAGTGAGGATCGAACTCACTATTCAGTCGTAAATTGTTCTAGCGATACAAGCTTTCTAACCATTACACCACCTCGAGGTGTCCATGTGATTTTCCAAGCGTAGCTTAGATGTGTCACAAGGCCGAAATTAAGGGGCACCCAGTGAGGATCGAACTCACTATTCAGTCGTAAATTGTTCTAGCGATACAAGCTTTCTAACCATTACACCACCTCGAGGTGTCCATGTGATTTTCCAAGCGTAGCTTAGATGTGTCACAAGGCCGAAATTATGGGGCACCCAGTGAGGATCGAACTCACTATTCAGTCGTAAATTGTTCTAGCGATACAAGCTTTCTAACCATTACACCACCTCGAGGTGTCCATGTGATTTTCCAAGCGTAGCTTAGATGTGTCACAAGGCCGAAATTAAGGGGCACCCAGTGAGGATCGAACTCACTACTCAGTCGTAAATTGTTCTAGCGAGACAAGCTTTCTAACCATTACACCACCTCGAGGTGTCCATGTGATTTTCCAAGCGTAGCTTAGATGTGTCACAAGGCCGAAATTAAGGGGCACCCAGTGAGGATCGAACTCACTATTCAGTCGTAAATTGTTCTAGCGATACAAGCTTTCTAACCATTACACCACCTCGAGGTGTCCATGTGATTTTCCAAGCGTAGCTCAGATGTGTCACAAGGACGAAATTAAGGGGCACCCAGTGAGGATCGAACTCACTATTCAGTCGTAAATTGTTCTAGGGATACAAGCTTTCTAACCATTACACCACCTCGAGGTGTCCATGTGATTTTCCAAGCGTAGCTTAGATGTGTCACAAGGCCGAAATTAAGGGGCACCCAGTGAGGATCGAACTCACTATTCAGTCGTAAATTGTTCTAGCGATACAAGCTTTCTAACCATTACACCACCTCGAGGTGTCCATGTGATTTTCCAAGCGTAGCTTAGATGTGTCACAAGGCCGAAATTAAGGGGCACCCAGTGAGGATCGAACTCACTACTCAGTCGTAAATTGTTCTAGCGAGACAAGCTTTCTAACCATTACACCACCTTGAGGTGTCCATGTGATTTTCCAAGCGTAGCTTAGATGTGTCACAAGGCCGAAATTAAGGGGCACCTAGTGAGGATCGAACTCACTATTCAGTCGTAAATTGTTCTAGCGATACAAGCTTTCTAACCATTACACCACCTCGAGGTGTCCATGTGATTTTCCAAGCGTAGCTTAGATGAGTCACAAGGCCGAAATTAAGGGGCACCCAGTGAGGATCGAACTCACTACTCAGTCGTAAATTGCTCTAGCGAGACAAGCTTTCTAACCATTACACCACCTCGAGGTGTCCATGTGATTTTCCAAGCGTAGCTTAGATGTGTCACAAGGCCGAAATTAAGGGGCACCCAGTGAGGATAGAACTCACTATTCAGTCGTAAATTGTTCTAGCGATACAAGCTTTCTAACCATTACACCACCTCGAGGTGTCCATGTGATTTTCCAAGCGTAGCTTAGATGTGTCACAAGGCCGAAATTAAGGGGCACCCAGTGAGGATCGAACTCACTATTCAGTCGTAAATTGTTCTAGCGATACAAGCTTTCTAACCATTACACCGCCTTGAGGTGTCCATGTGATTTTCCAAGCGTAGCTTAGATGTGTCACAAGGCCGAAATTAAGGGGCACCCAGTGAGGATCGAACTCACTATTCAGTCGTAAATTGTTCTAGCGATACAAGCTTTCTAACCATTACACCACCTCGAGGTGTCCATGTGATTTTCCAAGCGTAGCTTAGATGTGTCACAAGGCCGAAATTAAGGGGCACCCAGTGAGGATCGAACTCACTATTCAGTCGTAAATTGTTCTAGCGATACAAGCTTTCTAACCATTACACCACCTCGAGGTGTCCATGTGATTTTCCAAGCGTAGCTTAGATGTGTCACAAGGCCGAAATTAAGGGGCACCCAGTGAGGATCGAACTCACTACTCAGTCGTAAATTGTTCTAGCGAGACAAGCTTTCTAACCATTACACCACCTCGAGGTGTCCATGTGATTTTCCAAGCGTAGCTTAGATGTGTCACAAGGCCGAAATTAAGGGGCACCCAGTGAGGATCGAACTCACTATTCAGTCGTAAATTGTTCTAGCGATACAAGATTTCTAACCATTACACCACCTCGAGGTGTCCATGTGATTTTCCAAGCGTAGCTTAGATGTGTCACAAGGCCGAAATTAAGGGGCACCCAGTGAGGATCGAACTCACTACTCAGTCGTAAATTGTTCTAGCGATACAAGCTTTCTAACCATTACACCACCTCGAGGTGTCCATGTGATTTTCCAAGCGTAGCTTCGATGTGTCACAAGGCCGAAATTAAGGGGCACCCAGTGAGGATCGAACTCACTATTCAGTCGTAAATTGTTCTAGCGATACAAGCTTTCTAACCATTACACCACCTCGAGGTGTCCATGTGATTTTCCAAGCGTAGCTTAGATGTGTCACAAGGCCGAAATTAAGGGGCACCCAGTGAGGATCGAACTCACTATTCAGTCGTAAATTGTTCTAGCGATACAAGCTTTCTAACCATTACACCACCTCGAGGTGTCCATGTGATTTTCCAAGCGTAGCTTAGATGTGTCACAAGGCCGAAATTAAGGGGCACCCAGTGAGGATCGAACTCACTATTCAGTCGTAAATTGTCCTAGCGATACAAGCTTTCTAACCATTACACAACCTCGAGGTGTCCATGTGATTTTCCAAGCGTAGCTTAGATGTGTCACAAGGCCGAAATTAAGGGGCACCCAGTGAGGATCGAACTCACTATTCAGTCGTAAATTGTCCTAGCGATACAAGCTTTCTAACCATTACACCACCTCGAGGTGTCCATGTGATTTTCCAAGCGTAGCTTAGATGTGTCACAAGGCCGAAATTAAGGGGCACCCAGTGAGGATCGAACTCACTATTCAGTCGTAAATTGTCCTAGCGATACAAGCTTTCTAACCATTACACCACCTCGAGGTGTCCATGTGATTTTCCAAGCGTAGCTTAGATGTGTCACAAGGCCGAAAATAAGGGGCACCCAGTGAGGATCGAACTCACTATTCAGTCGTAAATTGTTCTAGCGAGACAAGCTTTCTAACCATTACACCACCTCGAGGTGTCCATGTGATTTTCCAAGCGTAGCTTAGATGTGTCACAAGGCCGAAATTAAGGGGCACCCAGTGAGGATCGAACTCACTATTCAGTCGTAAATTGTCCTAGCGATACAAGCTTTCTAACCATTACACCACCTCGAGGTGTCCATGTGATTTTCCAAGCGTAGCTTAGATGTGTCACAAGGCCGAAATTAAGGGGGACCCAGTGAGGATCGAACTCACTATTCAGTCGTAAATTGTCCTACCGATACAAGCTTTCTAACTATTACACCACCTCCAGGTGTCCATGTGATTTTCCAAGCGTAGCTTAGATGTGTCACAAGGCCGAAATTAAGGGGCACCCAGTGAGGATCGAACTCACTATTCAGTCGTAAATTGTTCTAGCGATACAAGCTTTCTAACCATTACACCACCTCGAGGTGTCCATGTGATTTTCCAGGCGTAGCTTGGATGTGTCACGAGGCCGAAATTAAGGGGCACCCAGTGAGGATCGAACTCACTATTCAGTCGTAAATTGTTCTAGCGAGACAAGCTTTCTAACCATTACACCACCTCGAGGTGTCCATGTGATTTTCCAGGCGTAGCTTAGATGTGTCACAAGGCCGAAATTAAGGGGCACCCAGTGAGGATCGAACTCACTATTCAGTCGTAAATTGTTCTAGCGATACAAGCTTTCTAACCATTACACCACCTCGAGGTGTCCATGTGATTTTCCAAGCGTAGCTTAGATGTGTCACAAGGCCGAAATTAAGGGGCACCCAGTGAGGATCGAACTCACTATTCAGTCGTAAATTGTTCTAGCGATACAAGCATTCTAACCATTACACCACCTCGAGGTGTCCATGTGATTTTCCAGGCGTAGCTTAGATGTGTCACAAGGCCGAAATTAAGGGGCACCCAGTGAGGATCGAACTCACTACTCAGTCGTAAATTGTTCTAGCGATACAAGCTTTCTAACCATTACACCACCTCGAGGTGTCCATGTGATTTTCCAAGCGTAGCTTAGATGTGTCACAAGGCCGAAATTAAGGGGCACCCAGTGAGGATCGAACTCACTACTCAGTCGTAAATTGTTCTAGCGATACAAGCTTTCTAACCATTACACCACCTCGAGGTGTCCATGTGATTTTCCAAGCGTAGCTTAGATGTGTCACAAGGCCGAAATTAAGGGGCACCCAGTGAGGATCGAACTCACTATTCAGTCGTAAATTGTTCTAGCGATACAAGCATTCTAACCATTACACCACCTCGAGGTGTCCATGTGATTTTCCAGGCGTAGCTTAGATGTGTCACAAGGCCGAAATTAAGGGGCACACAGTGAGGATCGAACTCACTACTCAGTCGTAAATTGTTCTAGCGATACAAGCTTTCTAACCATTACACCACCTCGAGGTGTCCATGTGATTTTCCAAGCGTAGCTTAGATGTGTCACAAGGCCGAAATTAAGGGGCACCCAGTGAGGATCGAACTCACTACTCAGTCGTAAATTGTTCTAGCGATACAAGCTTTCTAACCATTACACCACCTCGAGGTGTCCATGTGATTTTCCAAGCGTAGCTTAGATGTGTCACAAGGCCGAAATTAAGGGGCACCCAGTGAGGATCGAACTCACTATTCAGTCGTAAATTGTTCTAGCGATACAAGCTTTCTAACCATTACACCACCTCGAGGTGTCCATGTGATTTTCCAAGCGTAGCTTAGATGTGTCACAAGGCCGAAATTAAGGGGCACCCAGTGAGGATCGAACTCACTATTCAGTCGTAAATTGATCTAGCGATACAAGCTTTCTAACCATTACACCACCTCGAGGTGTCAATGTGATTTTCCAAGCGTAGCTTTGATGTGTCACAAGGCCGAAATTAAGGGGCACCCAGTGAGGATCGAACTCACTATTCAGTCGTAAATTGTTCTAGCGATACAAGCTTTCTAACCATTACACCACCTCGAGGTGTCCATGTGATTTTCCAAGGGTAGCTTAGATGTGTCACAAGGCCGAAATTAAGGGGCACCCAGTGAGGATCGAACTCACTACTCAGTCGTAAATTGTTCTAGCGAGACAAGCTTTCTAACCATTACACCACCTCGAGGTGTCCATGTGATTTTCCAAGCGTAGCTTAGATGTGTCACAAGGCCGAAATTAAGGGGCACCCAGTGAGGATCGAACTCACTATTCAGTCGTAAATTGTTCTAGCGAGACAAGCTTTCTAACCATTACACCACCTCGAGGTGTCCATGTGATTTTCCAAGCGTAGCTTAGATGTGTCACAAGGCCGAAATTAAGGGGCACCCAGTGAGGATCGAACTCACTATTCAGTCATAAATTGTCCTAGCGATACAAGCTTTCTAACCATTACACCACCTCGAGGTGTCCATGTGATTTTCCAAGCGTAGCTTAGATGTGTCACAAGGCCGAAATTAAGGGGCACCCAGTGAGGATAGAACTCACTATTCAGTCGTAAATTGTCCTAGCGATACAAGCTTTCTAACCATTACACCACCTCGAGGTGTCCATGTGATTTTCCAAGCGTAGCTTAGATGTGTCACAAGGCCGAAATTAAGGGGCACCCAGTGAGGATCGAACTCACTATTCAGTCGTAAATTGTTCTAGCGATACAAGCTTTCTAACCATTACACCACCTCGAGGTGTCCATGTGATTTTCCAAGCGTAGCTTAGATGTGTCACAAGGCCGAAATTAAGGGGCACCCAGTGAGGATCGAACTCACTATTCAGTCGTAAATTGTCCTAGCGATACAAGCTTTCTAACCATTACACCACCTCGAGGTGTCCATGTGATTTTCCAAGCGTAGCTTAGATGTGTCACAAGGCCGAAATTAAGGGGCACCCAGTGAGGATCGAACTCACTATTCAGTCGTAAATTGTCCTAGCGATACAAGCTTTCTAACCATTACACAACCTCGAGGTGTCCATGTGATTTTCCAAGCGTAGCTTAGATGTGTCACAAGGCCGAAATTAAGGGGCACCCAGTGAGGATCGAACTCACTATTCAGTCGTAAATTGTCCTAGCGATACAAGCTTTCTAACCATTACACCACCTCGAGGTGTCCATGTGATTTTCCAAGCGTAGCTTAGATGTGTCACAAGGCCGAAATTAAGGGGCACCCAGTGAGGATCGAACTCACTATTCAGTCGTAAATTGTCCTAGCGATACAAGCTTTCTAACCATTACACCACCTCGAGGTGTCCATGTGATTTTCCAAGCGTAGCTTAGATGTGTCACAAGGCCGAAATTAAGGGGCACCCAGTGAGGATCGAACTCACTATTCAGTCGTAAATTGTTCTAGCGAGACAAGCTTTCTAACCATTACACCACCTCGAGGTGTCCATGTGATTTTCCAAGCGTAGCTTAGATGTGTCACAAGGCCGAAATTAAGGGGCACCCAGTGAGGATCGAACTCACTATTCAGTCGTAAATTATCCTAGCGATACAAGCTTTCTAACCATTACACCACCTCGAGGTGTCCATGTGATTTTCCAAGCGTAGCTTAGATGTGTCACAAGGCCGAAATTAAGGGGCACCCAGTGAGGATCGAACTCACTATTCAGTCGTAAATTGTCCTAGCGATACAAGCTTTCTAACCATTACACCACCTCGAGGTGTCCATGTGATTTTCCAAGCGTAGCTTAGATGTGTCACAAGGCCGAAATTAAGGGGCACCCAGTGAGGATCGAACTCACTATTCAGTCGTAAATTGTCCTAGCGATACAAGCTTTCTAACTATTACACCACCTCCAGGTGTCCATGTGATTTTCCAAGCGTAGCTTAGATGTGTCACAAGGCCGAAATTAAGGGGCACCCAGTGAGGATCGAACTCACTATTCAGTCGTAAATTGTTCTAGCGATACAAGCTTTCTAACCATTACACCACCTCGAGGTGTCCATGTGATTTTCCAGGCGTAGCTTGGATGTGTCACGAGGCCGAAATTAAGGGGCACCCAGTGAGGATCGAACTCACTATTCAGTCGTAAATTGTTCTAGCGAGACAAGCTTTCTAACCATTACACCACCTCGAGGTGTCCATGTGATTTTCCAGGCGTAGCTTAGATGTGTCACAAGGCCGAAATTAAGGGGCACCCAGTGAGGATCGAACTCACTATTCAGTCGTAAATTGTTCTAGCGATACAAGCTTTCTAACCATTACACCACCTCGAGGTGTCCATGTGATTTTCCAAGCGTAGCTTAGATGTGTCACAAGGCCGAAATTAAGGGGCACCCAGTGAGGATCGAACTCACTATTCAGTCGTAAATTGTTCTAGCGATACAAGCTTTCTAACCATTACACCACCTCGAGGTGTCCATGTGATTTTCCAAGCGTAGCTTAGATGTGTCACAAGGCCGAAATTAAGGGGCACCCAGTGAGGATCGAACTCACTACTCAGTCGTAAATTGTTCTAGCGAGACAAGCTTTCTAACCATTACACCACCTCGAGGTGTCCATGTGATTTTCCAAGCGTAGCTTAGATGTGTCACAAGGCCGAAATTAAGGGGCACCCAGTGAGGATCGAACTCACTATTCAGTCGTAAATTGTTCTAGCGATACAAGCTTTCTAACCATTACACCACCTCGAGGTGTCCATGTGATTTTCCAAGCGTAGCTCAGATGTGTCACAAGGCCGAAATTAAGGGGCACCCAGTGAGGATCGAACTCACTATTCAGTCGTAAATTGTTCTAGGGATACAAGCTTTCTAACCATTACACCACCTTGAGGTGTCCATGTGATTTTCCAAGCGTAGCTTAGATGTGTCACAAGGCCGAAATTAAGGGGCACCTAGTGAGGATCGAACTCACTATTCAGTCGTAAATTGTTCTAGCGATACAAGCTTTCTAACCATTACACCACCTCGAGGTGTCCATGTGATTTTCCAAGCGTAGCTTAGATGAGTCACAAGGCCGAAATTAAGGGGCACCCAGTGAGGATCGAACTCACTACTCAGTCGTAAATTGCACTAGCGAGACAAGCTTTCTAACCATTACACCACCTCGAGGTGTCCATGTGATTTTCCAAGCGTAGCTTAGATGTGTCACAAGGCCGAAATTAAGGGGCACCCAGTGAGGATAGAACTCACTATTCAGTCGTAAATTGTTCTAGCGATACAAGCTTTCTAACCATTACACCACCTCGAGGTGTCCATGTGATTTTCCAAGCGTAGCTTAGATGTGTCACAAGGCCGAAATTAAGGGGCACCCAGTGAGGATCGAACTCACTATTCAGTCGTAAATTGTTCTAGCGATACAAGCTTTCTAACCATTACACCGCCTTGAGGTGTCCATGTGATTTTCCAAGCGTAGCTTAGATGTGTCACAAGGCCGAAATTAAGGGGCACCCAGTGAGGATCGAACTCACTATTCAGTCGTAAATTGTTCTAGCGATACAAGCTTTCTAACCATTACACCACCTCGAGGTGTCCATGTGATTTTCCAAGCGTAGCTTAGATGTGTCACAAGGCCGAAATTAAGGGGCACCCAGTGAGGATCGAACTCACTATTCAGTCGTAAATTGTTCTAGCGATACAAGCTTTCTAACCATTACACCACCTCGAGGTGTCCATGTGATTTTCCAAGCGTAGCTTAGATGTGTCACAAGGCCGAAATTAAGGGGCACCCAGTGAGGATCGAACTCACTACTCAGTCGTAAATTGTTCTAGCGAGACAAGCTTTCTAACCATTACACCACCTCGAGGTGTCCATGTGATTTTCCAAGCGTAGCTTAGATGTGTCACAAGGCCGAAATTAAGGGGCACCCAGTGAGGATCGAACTCACTATTCAGTCGTAAATTGTTCTAGCGATACAAGCTTTCTAACCATTACACCACCTCGAGGTGTCCATGTGATTTTCCAAGCGTAGCTTAGATGTGTCACAAGGCCGAAATTAAGGGGCACCCAGTGAGGATCGAACTCACTACTCAGTCGTAAATTGTTCTAGCGATACAAGCTTTCTAACCATTACACCACCTCGAGGTGTCCATGTGATTTTCCAAGCGTAGCTTCGATGTGTCACAAGGCCGAAATTAAGGGGCACCCAGTGAGGATCGAACTCACTATTCAGTCGTAAATTGTTCTAGCGATACAAGCTTTCTAACCATTACACCACCTCGAGGTGTCCATGTGATTTTCCAAGCGTAGCTTAGATGTGTCACAAGGCCGAAATTAAGGGGCACCCAGTGAGGATCGAACTCACTATTCAGTCGTAAATTGTTCTAGCGATACAAGCTTTCTAACCATTACACCACCTCGAGGTGTCCATGTGATTTTCCAAGCGTAGCTTAGATGTGTCACAAGGCCGAAATTAAGGGGCACCCAGTGAGGATCGAACTCACTATTCAGTCGTAAATTGTTCTAGCGAGACAAGCTTTCTAACCATTACACCACCTCGAGGTGTCCATGTGATTTTCCAAGCGTAGCTTAGATGTGTCACAAGGCCGAAATTAAGGGGCACCCAGTGAGGATCGAACTCACTATTCAGTCGTAAATTGTTCTAGCGAGACAAGCTTTCTAACCATTACACCACCTCGAGGTGTCCATGTGATTTTCCAAGCGTAGCTTAGATGTGTCACAAGGCCGAAATTAAGGGGCACCCAGTGAGAATCGAACTCACTATTCAGTCGTAAATTGTTCTAGCGATACAAGCTTTCTAACCATTACACCACCTCGAGGTGTCCATGTGATTTTCCAAGGGTAGCTTAGATGTGTCACAAGGCCGAAATTAAGGGGCACCCAGTGAGGATCGAACTCACTATTCAGTCGTAAATTGTCCTAGCGATACAAGCTTTCTAACCATTACACCACCTCGAGGTGTCCATGTGATTTTCCAAGCGTAGCTTAGATGTGTCACAAGGCCGAAATTAAGGGGGACCCAGTGAGGATCGAACTCACTATTCAGTCGTAAATTGTCCTAGCGATACAAGCTTTCTAACTATTACACCACCTCCAGGTGTCCATGTGATTTTCCAAGCGTAGCTTAGATGTGTCACAAGGCCGAAATTAAGGGGCACCCAGTGAGGATCGAACTCACTATTCAGTCGTAAATTGTTCTAGCGATACAAGCTTTCTAACCATTACACCACCTCGAGGTGTCCATGTGATTTTCCAGGCGTAGCTTGGATGTGTCACGAGGCCGAAATTAAGGGGCACCCAGTGAGGATCGAACTCACTATTCAGTCGTAAATTGTTCTAGCGAGACAAGCTTTCTAACCATTACACCACCTCGAGGTGTCCATGTGATTTTCCAGGCGTAGCTTAGATGTGTCACAAGGCCGAAATTAAGGGGCACCCAGTGAGGATCGAACTCACTATTCAGTCGTAAATTGTTCTAGCGATACAAGCTTTCTAACCATTACACCACCTCGAGGTGTCCATGTGATTTTCCAAGCGTAGCTTAGATGTGTCACAAGGCCGAAATTAAGGGGCACCCAGTGAGGATCGAACTCACT
The DNA here is from genome assembly GCA_963932145.1 of Acanthosepion lycidas. NCBI lineage: Eukaryota > Metazoa > Mollusca > Cephalopoda > Sepiida > Sepiidae > Acanthosepion > Acanthosepion lycidas. The sequence continues at coordinate 32,820,265 of OZ010591.1, forward strand.
ATTCAGTCGTAAATTGTTCTAGCGATACAAGCATTCTAACCATTACACCACCTCGAGGTGTCCATGTGATTTTCCAGGCGTAGCTTAGATGTGTCACAAGGCCGAAATTAAGGGGCACCCAGTGAGGATCGAACTCACTACTCAGTCGTAAATTGTTCTAGCGATACAAGCTTTCTAACCATTACACCACCTCGAGGTGTCCATGTGATTTTCCAAGCGTAGCTTAGATGTGTCACAAGGCCGAAATTAAGGGGCACCCAGTGAGGATCGAACTCACTATTCAGTCGTAAATTGTTCTAGCGATACAAGCATTCTAACCATTACACCACCTCGAGGTGTCCATGTGATTTTCCAGGCGTAGCTTAGATGTGTCACAAGGCCGAAATTAAGGGGCACCCAGTGAGGATCGAACTCACTACTCAGTCGTAAATTGTTCTAGCGATACAAGCTTTCTAACCATTACACCACCTCGAGGTGTCCATGTGATTTTCCAAGCGTAGCTTAGATGTGTCACAAGGCCGAAATTAAGGGGCACCCAGTGAGGATCGAACTCACTACTCAGTCGTAAATTGTTCTAGCGATACAAGCTTTCTAACCATTACACCACCTCGAGGTGTCCATGTGATTTTCCAAGCGTAGCTTAGATGTGTCACAAGGCCGAAATTAAGGGGCACCCAGTGAGGATCGAACTCACTATTCAGTCGTAAATTGTTCTAGCGATACAAGCTTTCTAACCATTACACCACCTCGAGGTGTCCATGTGATTTTCCAAGCGTAGCTTAGATGTGTCACAAGGCCGAAATTAAGGGGCACCCAGTGAGGATCGAACTCACTATTCAGTCGTAAATTGTTCTAGCGATACAAGCTTTCTAACCATTACACCACCTCGAGGTGTCCATGTGATTTTCCAAGCGTAGCTTAGATGTGTCACAAGGCCGAAATTAAGGGGCACCCAGTGAGGATCGAACTCACTATTCAGTCGTAAATTGTTCTAGCGATACAAGCTTTCTAACCATTACACCACCTCGAGGTGTCCATGTGATTTTCCAAGAGTAGCTTAGATGTGTCACAAGGCCGAAATTAAGGGGCACCCAGTGAGGATCGAACTCACTACTCAGTCGTAAATTGTTCTAGCGAGACAAGCTTTCTAACCATTACACCACCTCGAGGTGTCCATGTGATTTTCCAAGCGTAGCTTAGATGTGTCACAAGGCCGAAATTAAGGGGCACCCAGTGAGGATCGAACTCACTATTCAGTCGTAAATTGTTCTAGCGAGACAAGCTTTCTAACCATTACACCACCTCGAGGTGTCCATGTGATTTTCCAAGCGTAGCTTAGATGTGTCACAAGGCCGAAATTAAGAGGCACCCAGTGAGGATCGAACTCACTATTCAGTCATAAATTGTCCTAGCGATACAAGCTTTCTAACCATTACACCACCTCGAGGTGTCCATGTGATTTTCCAAGCGTAGCTTAGATGTGTCACAAGGCCGAAATTAAGGGGCACCCAGTGAGGATAGAACTCACTATTCAGTCGTAAATTGTCCTAGCGATACAAGCTTTCTAACCATTACACCACCTCGAGGTGTCCATGTGATTTTCCAAGCGTAGCTTAGATGTGTCACAAGGCCGAAATTAAGGGGCACCCAGTGAGGATCGAACTCACTATTCAGTCGTAAATTGTTCTAGCGATACAAGCTTTCTAACCATTACACCACCTCGAGGTGTCCATGTGATTTTCCAAGCGTAGCTTAGATGTGTCACAAGGCCGAAATTAAGGGGCACCCAGTGAGGATCGAACTCACTATTCAGTCGTAAATTGTCCTAGCGATACAAGCTTTCTAACCATTACACCACCTCGAGGTGTCCATGTGATTTTCCAAGCGTAGCTTAGATGTGTCACAAGGCCGAAATTAAGGGGCACCCAGTGAGGATCGAACTCACTATTCAGTCGTAAATTGTCCTAGCGATACAAGCTTTCTAACCATTACACCACCTCGAGGTGTCCATGTGATTTTCCAAGCGTAGCTTAGATGTGTCACAAGGCCGAAATTAAGGGGCACCCAGTGAGGATCGAACTCACTATTCAGTCGTAAATTGTCCTAGCGATACAAGCTTTCTAACCATTACACCACCTCGAGGTGTCCATGTGATTTTCCAAGCGTAGCTTAGATGTGTCACAAGGCCGAAATTAAGGGGCACCCAGTGAGGATCGAACTCACTATTCAGTCGTAAATTGTCCTAGCGATACAAGCTTTCTAACCATTACACCACCTCGAGGTGTCCATGTGATTTTCCAAGCGTAGCTTAGATGTGTCACAAGGCCGAAATTAAGGGGCACCCAGTGAGGATCGAACTCACTATTCAGTCGTAAATTGTTCTAGCGAGACAAGCTTTCTAACCATTACACCACCTCGAGGTGTCCATGTGATTTTCCAAGCGTAGCTTAGATGTGTCACAAGGCCGAAATTAAGGGGCACCCAGTGAGGATCGAACTCACTATTCACTCGTAAATTGTCCTAGCGATACAAGCTTTCTAACCATTACACCACCTCGAGGTGTCCATGTGATTTTCCAAGCGTAGCTTAGATGTGTCACAAGGCCGAAATTAAGGGGCACCCAGTGAGGATCGAACTCACTATTCAGTCGTAAATTGTCCTAGCGATACAAGCTTTCTAACCATTACACCACCTCGAGGTGTCCATGTGATTTTCCAAGCGTAGCTTAGATGTGTCACAAGGCCGAAATTAAGGGGCACCCAGTGAGGATCGAACTCACTATTCAGTCGTAAATTGTCCTAGCGATACAAGCTTTCTAACTATTACACCACCTCCAGGTGTCCATGTGATTTTCCAAGCGTAGCTTAGATGTGTCACAAGGCCGAAATTAAGGGGCACCCAGTGAGGATCGAACTCACTATTCAGTCGTAAATTGTTCTAGCGATACAAGCTTTCTAACCATTACACCACCTCGAGGTGTCCATGTGATTTTCCAGGCGTAGCTTGGATGTGTCACGAGGCCGAAATTAAGGGGCACCCAGTGAGGATCGAACTCACTATTCAGTCGTAAATTGTTCTAGCGAGACAAGCTTTCTAACCATTACACCACCTCGAGGTGTCCATGTGATTTTCCAGGCGTAGCTTAGATGTGTCACAAGGCCGAAATTAAGGGGCACCCAGTGAGGATCGAACTCACTATTCAGTCGTAAATTGTTCTAGCGATACAAGCTTTCTAACCATTACACCACCTCGAGGTGTCCATGTGATTTTCCAAGCGTAGCTTAGATGTGTCACAAGGCCGAAATTAAGGGGCACCCAGTGAGGATCGAACTCACTATTCAGTCGTAAATTGTTCTAGCGATACAAGCATTCTAACCATTACACCACCTCGAGGTGTCCATGTGATTTTCCAGGCGTAGCTTAGATGTGTCACAAGGCCGAAATTAAGGGGCACCCAGTGAGGATCGAACTCACTACTCAGTCGTAAATTGTTCTAGCGATACAAGCTTTCTAACCATTACACCACCTCGAGGTGTCCATGTGATTTTCCAAGCGTAGCTTAGATGTGTCACAAGGCCGAAATTAGGGGGCACCCAGTGAGGATCGAACTCACTACTCAGTCGTAAATTGTTCTAGCGATACAAGCTTTCTAACCATTACACCACCTCGAGGTGTCCATGTGATTTTCCAAGCGTAGCTTAGATGTGTCACAAGGCCGAAATTAAGGGGCACCCAGTGAGGATCGAACTCACTACTCAGTCGTAAATTGTTCTAGCGAGACAAGCTTTCTAACCATTACACCACCTCGAGGTGTCCATGTGAATTTCCAAGCGTAGCTTAGATGTGTCACAAGGCCGAAATTAAGGGGCACCCAGTGAGGATCGAACTCACTATTCAGTCGTAAATTGTCCTAGCGATACAAGCTTTCTAACCATTACACCACCTCGAGGTGTCCATGGGATTTTCCAAGCGTAGCTTAGATGTGTAACAAGGCCGAAATTAAGGGGCACCCAGTGAGGATCGAACTCACTATTCAGTCGTAAATTGTTCTAGCGATACAAGCTTTCTAACCATTACACCACCTCGAGGTGTCCATGTGATTTTCCAAGCGTAGCTTAGATGTGTCACAAGGCCGAAATTAAGGGGCACCCAGTGAGGATCGAACTCACTATTCAGTCTTAAATTGTTCTAGGGATACAAGCTTTCTAACCATTACACCACCTCGAGGTGTCCATGTGATTTTCCAAGCGTAGCTTAGATGTGTCACAAGGCCGAAATTAAGGGGCACCCAGTGAGGATCGAACTCACTATTCAGTCGTAAATTGTTCTAGCGATACAAGCTTTCTAACCATTACACCACCTCGAGGTGTCCATGTGATTTTCCAAGCGTAGCTTAGATGTGTCACAAGGCCGAAATTAAGGGGCACCCAGTGAGGATCGAACTCACTATTCAGCCGTAAATTGTTCTAGCGATACAAGCTTTCTAACCATTACACCACCTCGAGGTTTCCATGTGATTTTCCAAGCGTAGCTTAGATGTGTCACAAGGCCGAAATTAAGGGGCACCCAGTGAGGATCGAACTCACTACTCAGTCGTAAATTGTTCTAGCGATACAAGCTTTCTAACCATTACACCACCTCGAGGTGTCCATGTGATTTTCCAAGCGTAGCTTAGATGTGTCACAAGGCCGAAATTAAGGGGCACCCAGTGAGGATCGAACTCACTATTCAGTCGTAAATTGTTCTAGCGATACAAGCTTTCTAACCATTACACCACCTCGAGGTGTCCATGTGATTTTCCAAGCGTAGCTTAGATGTGTCACAAGGCCGAAATTAAGGGGCACCCAGTGAGGATCGAACTCACTATTCAGTCGTAAATTGTTCTAGCGATACAAGCTTTCTAACCATTACACCACCTCGAGGTGTCCATGTGATTTTCCAAGCGTAGCTTAGATGTGTCACAAGGCCGAAATTAAGGGGCACCCAGTGAGGATCGAACTCACTATTCAGTCGTAAATTGTTCTAGCGATACAAGCTTTCTAACCATTACACCACCATGTGATTTTCCAAGCGTAGCTTAGATGTGTCACAAGGCCGAAATTAAGGGGCACCCAGTGAGGATCGAACTCACTATTCAGTCGTAAATTGTTCTAGCGATACAAGCTTTCTAACCATTACACCACCTCGAGGTGTCCATGTGATTTTCCAAGCGTAGCTTAGATGTGTCACAAGGCCGAAATTAAGGGGCACCCAGTGAGGATCGAACTCACTATTCAGTCGTAAATTGTTCTAGCGATACAAGCTTTCTAACCATTACACCGCCTTGAGGTTTCCATGTGATTTTCCAAGCGTAGCTTAGATGTGTCACCAGGCCGAAATTAAGGGGCACCCAGTGAGGATCGAACTCACTATTCAGTCGTAAATTGTTCTAGCGATACAAGCTTTCTAACCATTACACCGCCTTGAGGTTTCCATGTGATTTTCCAAGCGTAGCTTAGATGTGTCACCAGGCCGAAATTAAGGGGCACCCAGTGAGGATCGAACTCACTATTCAGTCGTAAATTGTTCTAGCGATACAAGCTTTCTAACCATTACACCACCTCGTGGTGTCCATGTGATTTTCCAAGCGTAGCTTAGATGTGTCACCAGGCCGAAATTAAGGGGCACCCAGTGAGGATCGAACTCACTATTCAGTCGTAAATTGTTCTAGCGATACAAGCTTTCTAACCATTACACCACCTCGAGGTGTCCATGTGATTTTCCAAGCGTAGCTTAGATGTGTCACAAGGCCGAAATTAAGGGGCACCCAGTGAGGATCGAACTCACTATTCAGTCGTAAATTGTTCTAGCGATACAAGCTTTCTAACCATTACACCGCCTTGAGGTTTCCATGTGATTTTCCAAGCGTAGCTTAGATGTGTCACAAGGCCGAAATTAAGGGGCACCCAGTGAGGATCGAACTCACTATTCAGTCGTAAATTGTTCTAGCGATACAAGCTTTCTAACCATTACACCGCCTTGAGGTTTCCATGTGATTTTCCAAGCGTAGCTTAGATGTGTCACCAGGCCGAAATTAAGGGGCACCCAGTGAGGATCGAACTCACTATTCAGTCGTAAATTGTTCTAGCGATACAAGCTTTCTAACCATTACACCGTCTTGAGTTGTCCATGTGATTTTCCAAGCGTAGCTTAGATGTGTCACAAGGCCGAAATTAAGGGGCACCCAGTGAGGATCGAACTCACTATTCAGTCGTAAATTGTTCTAGCGATACAAGCTTTCTAACCATTACACCGCCTTGAGGTTTCCATGTGATTTTCCAAGCGTAGCTTAGATGTGTCACCAGGCCGAAATTAAGGGGCACCCAGTGAGGATCGAACTCACTATTCAGTCGTAAATTGTTCTAGCGATACAAGCTTTCTAACCATTACACCACCTCGAGGTGTCCATGTGATTTTCCAAGCGTAGCTTAGATGTGTCACAAGGCCGAAATTAAGGGGCACCCAGTGAGGATCGAACTCACTATTCAGTCGTAAATTGTTCTAGCGATACAAGCTTTCTAACCATTACACCACCTCGAGGTTTCCATGTGATTTTCCAAGCGTAGCTTAGATGTGTCACAAGGCCGAAATTAAGGGGCACCCAGTGAGGATCGAACTCACTATTCAGTCGTAAATTGTTCTAGCGATACAAGCTTTCTAACCATTACACCACCTCGAGGTGTCCATTTTGATTTTCCAAGCGTAGCTTAGATGTGTCACAAGGCCGAAATTAAGGGGCACCCAGTGAGGATCGAACTCACTATTCAGTCGTAAATTGTTCTAGCGATACAAGCTTTCTAACCATTACACCACCTCGAGGTGTCCATGTGATTTTCCAAGCGTAGATTAGATGTGTCACAAGGCCGAAATTAAGGGGCACCCAGTGAGGATCGAACTCACTACTCAGTCGTAAATTGTTCTAGCGATACAAGCTTTCTAACCATTACACCGCCTTGAGGTGTCCATGTGATTTTCCAAGCGTAGCTTAGATGTGTCACAAGGCCGAAATAAAGGGGCACCCAGTGAGGATCGAACTCACTATTCAGTCGTAAATTGTTCTAGCGATACAAGCTTGCTAACCATTACACCACCTCGAGGTGTCCATGTGATTTTCCAAGCGTAGCTTAGATGTGTCACAAGGCCGAAATTAAGGGGCACCCAGTGAGGATCGAACTCACTACTCAGTCGTAAAATTGTTCTAGCGAGACAAGCTTTCTAACCATTACACCACCTCGAGGTTTCCATGTGATTTTCCAAGCGTAGCTTAGATGTGTCACAAGGCCGAAATTAAGGGGCACCCAGTGAGGATCGAACTCACTATTCAGTCGTAAATTGTTCTAGCGAGACAAGCTTGCTAACCATTACACCGCCTCGAGGTGTCCATGTGATTTTCCAAGCGTAGCTTAGATGTGTCACAAGGCCGAAATTAAGGGGCACCCAGTGAGGATCGAACTCACTATTCAGTCGTAAATTGTTCTAGCGAGACAAGCTTGCTAACCATTACACCGCCTTGAGGTGCCCTTATTTTCCGAGCGTAGCCTGGATGTAGTACAAGGCGTAATGTATGGGGGCACCAAGTGTGGATCGAACTTACTTCTCAGTCGTAATTGTTCTAGCGAGATAAGCTTGTTGACCATTACACCGCCTCGAGGCGCCCAAAGTGGAATGATTATATCACACAAATTGCTACGTCTTCTGCTTAGAAAAGTTGGTTTCCCGTGTCGTCCCAAGAAAATCATTCTCATTTAAACCCATCTTGCACATTTATAAATCTAACATTTGTCTATTCATTGAATATTGTTGCTATATGTGGTCTGGGGCTCCTACTGTATATTTCGAAATTCTTGACAAAATTCATAGATGTGTAATATGGTTGATCCTGACCAGGCATCTCGACTTCAATCACTTGCCCTCTGCCTTTTTTTTTTCTCACATATTTTCATGGCAACGGTTCTGATGAGCATTTTCCCTGCTGCCTCGACTACATGAATTCTACTAGATTAGCAATTAGGTCTCACCATTTTACTGTTGAACTAGCTAGATGCAACCGCCACTTCTACTCTAAGTTTCTTTTCTGGTACTTTTCACTTGTGGAACACCATTCAGATTTCTTGCATTCCTGATAACTACAATTTCCAAAAATGTAAATGCAACGTCAATCGCCATCTCTCTTCCTTTATTGCCTTTTCCTACCTCCTCATACTTTTCCCCTTCCTGTGACCTCTTATACCTTAGTGGCATTATCGTCTTGATTGGGGTGAAATGATTACAAAAAGTTGGTAAATTTGGTAAAATAATGCATGCACCACACGTACCAAATCTCTGTGTGCCTAAAGTCTCCTCTTCATCTTCGAAAGAATTGTCCTGCATTCACTGCTGCATAGAAGACTGATATATGCTGCTTGGCTTTAATGTGCCTACGGATTTCAGTCCCCTACTTTCCATCCCCTGTCAAAATTCTTCTCAGATACTTAAATTTTTATATTTGTTTGATTTTGGTATCCCTAATTTCTAATTCGTATTTTGAGTTCATCCTTTGAACAACCATGCATTCTGTCTTCTTGGAGTTGATCTTTAATCCTTTCTTTTCACTTTCCTTCACGGCCTCCTGTAGGCGTTTTTTAGTTTCATTTCCATGTCTGCTATCAACACTGTGTCATCAGCATATCTTATATTATTAAAATTCTGGCTGCCAATAATGCATCTTGGTAGGATTTCTAATTTTCTCAGCATTAAATAATAGTTTCCGACTATTATTTTTTAGTGGCAGTGTATTTTGGCGCAGACCTTCTGAGGCTAAACTTTAAGGTCAGATGGTAGACAAAATAGGGATGTCGATTATGATTGACCTAGCCGAACGTGGGAATGTTAGTGAGATAGAAAGTGATTTTAATTGAGTTAGGTTTTACACATCACACACAATACACGTGGTTATTTTATGTCTCGTGGAACTTGCTCCTTAGTGGGCGTGATAGAGCGACCCCACTGGCTAGTTAAAAATAATTACGCCGACGTGATTAATAAAATAGTTCAAATTCTTTTTGTTGGTGTTATTTATCTCCGAATCCCAAAACATTTCGACACCCGGCCGAGAGAAGAAAGAGATGGAGACAATTTTATTATGATCGCCTCCAGACCGGTAACCAAAAGACCTCCACAGAACAGTGGGAATAGGCAACATCATATTTGCCTTTGCTGTGGAATAAGTCCGGTGAGAAGACATATCCTTGTCGCACACCCCTTTCTATTTTTCTATATCTAGTTAACTCATTTTCTAAATGTGTGGAAGCGGAATGCTGGCAGTATAAGTTCTTGATTATTCTAATACCATTCCAAAATATGTCAAGCTCACCTAACAGTTCGAACAGTTCTTTGTAATGTACTTTTGATTATGCACATTTGTAACGTACATTTTGATTATGCATAATTTATAAAACACAATTATGCATACAGGGTTCGTATCTCACCAGGGTCGATTTGTGATGTTATCGGACTGAAGGGGTTAGTTCCAGTGAACCTGAAAACCATACGACGGGTTGACCCAAGCCTTGTGAGTGAAATTGGGTAGATGAGGCCACTAGAGGCAGTCGATAGCTGTGCTAGCACGAAGTCACAAGTCATCGTGAACGAGGGTTTGAGTGTGATGGCCTTGTTCAAATTGTTGATCACGCTAGATAACACGCTTTTCCCCAGGTCTGCTCAGCATAGTTGCAGTATAAACCACAGGTGGGCTATGTAGGTGTTGAATAAACACAAATGCGCCTGAGCAAGAGTCTGTAATAGGGATTGGCTAGCCACCCTAGTAGACGGGTATCCTTGAATACGAGTGGCCAGAAATCATATATATATATATATATTTATGTGGTTAGAACGTTCGCATTCTCACAATGAGACCTGGGCTCGAATCTCACCATAGTCGATTTGTCGGGAAAGAGACTTCTTGGTGTTATTGTATCGGACAGGAGGGGTCGATCCCAGCGTAGAAAGTGTCTTAAAACCACACCACAGGTTAACTAAAGTCTTGTGAGTGAAACTGGGTAGACGTAACTCTTGGGTGCCGCCGATAGCTGTGCTAGCACAAAGTCACAAGTCATCGTGGTCGAGGGCTTGAACGGACCGGTCCTGTTCAAATTGTTGATCACGCTAGATAACACAATCTCTCCAATAAACTGTAACTAAGGTCTGCTCAGCATGGTTGCAGTATAAACCACAGGTGGGCTCTGTGGGTGTTGAACAAACACAAATGCGCCCGAGCAAGCGTCTGCAATAGGGATTGGCTAGCCTCCGTAGTAGACAGGTATCCTCGAATACGAGTGGCCAGCTCTCTCTCTCTCTCTATATATATATATATATATATATATATATATATATATATATATGTAAACACAGCTCTTTCTAAAGTTTTCTTATTGTTTTTCGCTTCCTGTAGCCACCCAAACCGTCCTAGTGGCATTATTGCGTTGCGTGGGGTGAAATGATTAATAAAAATGTTGTCATATCAATTTGGCAAAATCATTCTTACACCTCGCTATCATCAAATCTAAGAAAATTAGTCGTTTGCTGTTCCTCTTTTGCCTCAAGTCTTCTCTTCAGCTGCAAGAAAATTGTCCACCATTGATTACGATGTAGAAGAATGAATATTACCCTAAGCATTTTTTCTTTGTTTCTCATTTTCAGGTTTCTTAATACTTTAACAAATTCCGTTCTGGGTAAGACGATAAACTATGTCCAACAGCAAGGCCTCTGATCAGAAGATTTTGAGGAACGTAGAACCAGCCCTTAATTGCTGGTGTGCCTTGGTCCACCCAGATCCGGCGTGGTAGTACCTGTTAGAGTCCCAGTTATAGGCAAATAGTTAACCCCACCAACTTGTAGTTAAAACACTATGAAGGCGTAAAAATGGATTTAGATACCAGAAATACTTAAAAAAAAAAATTATTGAGAGCAATATATTTATGATAAAAGAAATATTGCCAAAAATAGATTTATGAAGGGAAAAAATATTACCAGCGACAAAGATTAAAGTTGATATGCCAAACCAAACCAAACCAAACTAAACTATCGCTATGAATCTATTTAAAAAAAATGTTGTCGGCATTAAGTGATCCATTGAGGTTGATATGCCGTAAAACAAAACAAATAACAACCAACTTTAACAACTCAAATATTTCCTCGTTCAACATGTTTCTTGAAATCCCCCTACATCCCCTATCCCTGCCATATTACACTGAAACGCCGGTTTCCGTACGATCACCGAAGTTAAGCAACGTCGGGCCTAATCAGTACCTCGATAGGTGATCACTTGGGAATACCAGATGATGTAAGCTTGGATGTGCAAATGGGGTAATGGATATTGGAATTGTTAATCAAAGAGACGTGTTCGAATTTGGGTTCGTTATATTCACTTACGCGCAAATACCCTTTGGAAAAGTATCTTCTCCCCAGCTATGGGTTAATTAGTAAAAATTGTATCACTAAATCAATTTTATCTGAAAACATCCTTACAACCTAAAAATATTTTCTGGCTTTAAATAATCTGAAAAAAAGGTTGATAAGCCGTAAAAAACGAATCAATCAATCCCACAGAGCAAATGGCACCTGTCCATAGTTACTCTATCGCTATTTCCAAGTAGATGTTCTGACAAGCTATGGTCTTTAGTTCAGACCATCACAGCTAAGACCTGCCGTGCCACTGGAACGAATCAGATACATTCTCTTCGTATTTAATTTGTTAAGTATGACTCCTGAGTGGATACTTCCTTATCTTATCTTTTCAAGTTCAGAGTTAAACATTCTTACATATTTTTTACTCCAATGTTCACCCTGTATTATTACAGTGGGTTGGGACGGTGTTGTTGCACACGGAGGTCAGCCAAAAGTTTTAAAAAATGCTCACCCCCGGCCCTCAGTACGTCATCTTTGGGGGCGCTTATGTAGCGATATAGTAACCCTTGCTCTATTTCCTTTAGGTAATTACCTAGCGTGACGGCTTCCTTGAACTGAAATTCTTCTTCTATGTGTCGTGTCCCTTCAGGACGTTGGCTAAAATGGTTCTCCACAACTTCCTGTCCTGTGTAGCTCTTTTTTTTTTTAAATCTCCTCGAAACTCTGCTCTGTCATTTATTCGTTCAAGTTTGCTACCTAGGTTGTGTCTTAATTTCCTCTGGTCATCTTACCTTCAATCTGTCCTGTGAATATCAGATTTTCCAAGCGCACTTTCCTCATTATGTGCCCTAGAAATTCAAACTGTCTCTTCCCTGTACAAGGCCTAAGAGCCACTTGAGTAGAGTAAGATGTGCGATGCCATAAACTGTACGAACAAATTGTTCCATCAGTCTGAGCTATTCCGGATTTATTTGTCTTTACAACAGAAATGTGAACGTCTGCGTGAATATGTTTAATGAAAGGGATGAATCTAAAATGTCTGACCTCAAAAGTTTGCGGAAGAAACGAAAATGTTTGTCATTAATTTACCTCCTTTTCAAAGAGATTTGTGATACGTCTCTACCTTTGCAAATGAATGAGAATTTGGCCTGGGGATGGGCTTTGTTTTCTCAGTTCAAATTGTCTGACCGTCCTAAAGCTGGCAGGATTCAAGTGAAATCTGACCCTTTCTGCTTCTATAGAGCAACGCTCAGTTCTTGCCTCTCTGCGTTGACAACTACAAAGGGACAACTGTCTGGTTGGATGAATGTTAAATTACCAACTGACCGGCATAGACAAAAAAGTGGATCTAGTACGAAAACAAACACTTCTCTAGATCATATCTCTTCCGCCTAAATACACTTTTGACCACTCATTTTCTCTGGCTACCCAGATGTTTTCGACACAGGGACACCCTCTTCTCTCCAAACTTTTCTCGGCAAACTCTCTCTACAAACTCTCCTCCGCAGAGAACGGACGAATTTCGTAAATTCCTTTCAGAGTCCAACGTTTAATGACCTTAATTTTTTAAAAAAGTGATACAATCAATATCCTTATTTTAATGATATTGAGAGTAGAATAACAGGTATTTTTTAAAACTAAAATTTTTATTCAGGCTCAAGAGCCATTCAAGTAGAGTGATAAAGTAAAACAAATTCTAATGCTGAATGAGAAGCATGTTATTAATGTAAGAGGTGGTAAGAATTAGGAGGATTGACCCGTAACCTGAAAATGTTAATATGGATAGATTCAGCGAAGAAACCAATGATGTGGGTCTGATATAATCAAATGATACTTTTCTAAAAATCGTTTCACCCCTAGCAAGGCGATAATGCCACTAAGATGTAAGGGATTACTGAGAGTGGAAGACAACGGGAAAGTTTTAATGAAGTGGATTGAGGAAAGGCCAATAAAGGAACAGAAAAAGGGGTTTGACGTGTTTAAAGTTTTGAAGATTGTAGTTATTAGGGAAGCAAGAAATCGGATGGGTGTCCCACAGGTAGGAAGTGCGAGAAAATAAACTCTTAGAGTAGAAGTGGCGGATGCATCTAGCTAGTTCAACAATGAAACAGTGGGACCTAGTTGCCAATCTAGTCGCACGCTTAAACTCATGTAGTCGAAGCAGCATGAACAATGACCATATCTGTAGAAAAGACAGAGAGAAGTCACGTCATGTCGGCGGGAAAGTGATTGAAGTCGAGATGCCTGGTCTGGAACAATTACATTAGAGACCCTTTCATGAATCTTGTCAAGGCTTTAATCAACGCCGAAGTGGTTAAGAAACTTACTTCACATAATCTGCTCTCCGACAAGCAATATGGTTTCCGCTTTGCCCGGTCTGCCGCTGACGTGCTCACGGCCATAACTGAATTTGTATACCAAGCACTTGACAATAACGGAGAAGCTAGAGACGTGGCTCTAGATATCTCTTAAGCGCTTGATAGGGTTTGGCACGCCGGCCTTCTTTGTAGACTTCAGGGATACGGTATTACAGGACGATTATTTGACTTCCTGTCAAACTTTGAAATGAAGGTCGTCCAAAACGTGTTCTTCTCCGGCTCCTTTATCACGAACGCTGATGTTCCCCAAGGCTCTTTCTTGGGCCCTACACTGTTCCTGATCTTCATTAATGACCTTCCCGATGTCACCAGTTCCCAAGTAGGCATCTACGCGGACGACACTACTATTTACTCCTGCCTCAATAGTAAATCTGGTATCGTTGACAAAACTAACATGGCTGCTGATCTCGAAAAGGACTTGCAGTCTGTGGTTGACTGGGGCAAGAAATGGCTTGTAAATTTTAATGCCTCCAAAACGAAACTGCTCTTCTTTACCCACCACAAACAACTCTCCCTGCTTCCCATCAGGATGGCTGATGCCCAACTGCTCGAGAGCGCCTCGTTAGGCCTGCTTGGTCTCACGCTGTCCACTGACATGAGGTGGAACAAATACATAGACTCAATAGCTTCATCTACCGCAAGGAAAGTTGGTTCTCTGTGTCGTGCCAGAAAGTTTTTCTCTGAGTCCATCTTTCCAATCTATAAATCAACCATGGAATATTGCTGTCATATATGGTCTGTTGCCCCCACTGGAGGTCCTCAACAAAATCCAGAGACGAATATGCCATGCGATAGGTCCTGACCTAGCATCCCGTCTACAGTCGCTTTCTTACAGACATAATTTGGTTTCCCTCTGTCTCTTCTACAAATATTTTCACGGCAACTGTTCTTACGAGCTAGTTTCGCTAGTTCCCAAACTGCATGAATATAAGCGATCTATTCGGCTAGCATCTCAGTCTCGCCCTTTTACTGTCCAAACGGTTCAATGTAACCGTCCCTTCTACTTAAACAGCTTCTTTTCTCGCACTTCTCGTCTGTGGAACTCCCTTCCTCTTGCTTACTTCTCGGATAACTATAATCTTCAAATATTCAAGTGTAATGTCAATCGACATCTTCTGATACCATGATGTTGTTCTCCGTCCTTCTCTATATCCTTTCTTCAAACACGTTTCTTTATTCAATCTTCTGTAACCCCCTTGTGTGCTAGTTTCACTCCTGCCTTGCTTGGGTGAATTGCTTTAAAAAAAGTATCTCGAGATATACATCATGAACATCAGATCAACAATATTCAACGCACGGACTTGAATATCCATTGCTTAACATTGTATTCACTCCACACTAATAATAATTGCACAACGGCTATCTTCATCGACCGTCATTTCATAAGCGTCCGCCATATTTCTTTATTTTCTTGCTGATATCTTGTAACAAGTCTGTACAAAAAATAAACAAAAAACAATCTGAATGGCCATATTGATTGCAGAACGTTAGCCGTAGGCAACAAGAATAATTTTTTCGTAATCTTTTTAGAGTAAATTACTGAGTAGAAAAAAAAAAACGCAAATGAAATAGCGTTTTTTAAATCATTCTACGCTAAGCAAGGAGATAATTCCAATAAGACACTGGATTTCCCAGAGCGTGAGAAGACTTTAGTGAGGATAAATTGAAGAAAGGCCAATAAAGGAACAGGGTTCAGAAAGACAGAAGATGTCGATTGACGTTACATTTAAAGTTTAGAACATTATAGGTTTGAAGGGGCGCAAGAAATCGGATGGAAATTTCACAATTTCTGGTACGAATACTAGCTCCTTTCACCGTTACAAATGACGTCACATTTTGCTGATTTGAATTCAGCGCTGTCAAAAAACATCCGTATAAATGTTGTCTACCATACAGATGACACCCCGTTGAACTGAACACTTTTCGAATAAAGACTATTTAACGTAACTTTCTATATGGAAATGATGTATAAAAATATCATCTAGAAATGAACAGAATAAAAGTTATTTTTAATGTACCGTTTATTTCGTTGTACAAGTCGAGTTTTCAAGTCTGAAATAATATTTCCAAAATTAGGGGTCGACTTATATAGCGGGTATAAAATGAAAATCCACCGAGTTATAAACAAGTTAGAAAAAACTTGTAACAATTCCTTACCGTAACTCCAACAGGCTACCACAAATATATCTCACAAACATTTTTGTTTGGTGAACAGATTTAGCATATTAACAAAGAAAGTATATCGTTCCAAGCCAAGCAAGACGATAATTCCAATAAGACACGGGATTTCCCAGAGCGTGAGAAGACTTTAGTGAGGATACATTGAAGAAAGGCCAATAAAGGAACAGGGTTTAGAAAGACAGATGTCAATTGAGGCTGCATTTAAAGTTTAGAACATTGTAGGTTTGAAGAGAAGTAAGAAGTGAGAAGTGTGAGAAAGAAACTGTTAGAACAGAATTTGCAGGTGCATCTAACTAGTTCAACAGTAAAATCGTGAGACCTAGCTGCCAATCTAGTAGAATGCTTAGATTTATGCATTCGAGGCACCAGATAAAAAGGTCCATCAGGACATTGAAATATCTGTAGAAAAGGCAGAGAAAGCCAAGTCATGTCGGCGAGAATGTGACTGAAATCTATATGCCTGGTCAGGATCGATTATTGTTATGGTCCAAGGTTAGGACCATGGAAGAACAGCACGAAACACAAGAGTAGAAATAACAAAGAATATTTTACACGAGAAATAATACAAGAAGTTGAAGGTATTAGTAAGACTGTCAGACTGGTTTGGAGTGAACTACTATCGGCTCGACTCGATTCACTACCGTCTCAATACCGTTCGTCTCTCTTGAGAGGCGTAGTATATATAGCGTTAGGAAGAGTTCATTCTGTCGATCTAGGTAAGGACCCATGACACTTATATTACAGATCCTTCTCTGAATTTCGTCAAGAATCTTGACATGTACAGCAGAAACACCAGATCAATAATATTTAACGCGCGGACTTGAATATTCATAGCGTAACATTTTATTGCCTCCAGTATTTCGTCATCTATTCTTGACCTCTCTGTGACAGACCGTAACACATAGCCTTACTCCAATACGTGGACATTACATTCTCTGTATGTTGTGTGAGAAACTGGTCGCTGCTTTTTATTGCGTTTTCTTTCTATATATCCACATGTCCAACGTTTTTTTTTTTTTATCACCAGTACACATACGCGCAGTTAGATCCACAAGTGTTCACCTATCGATGACAGCATTGACACTTTTTCGAATCGCGGATCTCCACCCACTTCCGGCTGGGGTAATCTCGTGTCAGCTCTGCACTTCCTTTTTACGTTCTGGGGTGTACTTCACGTCTAGTTTATTCGGCATGATACTACACAACCACGCGTGAGTATGTTTCACAAATTGGTAGGTCTTGAGAAATAAGCTGCCTGGGGGGGGGGGCTTTCGTCTCACAGTTGGGGCACGGCAGAGGAAATTGGCGGGGAAATCAGCTCCGTGGAAGTGGAATGGCGTGTCTTAGACATAAATGTCTGAACTAGTAGCAATGGAGCACGTCTGGAGATTTGCCACGGAAATAGCTTAAAGAGTCGTGATAGATTTTCAATGTCGCATCTGTGGGAAAGTCGTTGCAGGGGAGAGAATATTATGTCTTCTCCTTCAAGATAGTAAACAATTTTAAAGTCTAAAAGCAAGGATTGTCCATCTCAGATATGACAGCAATAAATCACTTTTAGTCTAATCTGAATCTTGTAACGACAAAGTATACATACACAAAAGTAATAAATATCGCTTCAGTTGATCAGATTGTGTAATCAGGTGTCCGAACTGATAACCATCAAACTTCGCCACTGTGATGGAATAATTAATAACAGTAGCCGGAGTTGGTTCTTGACTGCGTAGAGAAAAGTTGTATATTATATTATTCGATTATCTTGCTGATTTGAGTGTAAGTGTGGCGCCATTAGGGTTATGAAGAAAACAGATTGGAAAGATGTAAAGTAGCTATTCATTCGACTTTGCCAGTGATAGATTATTCTGCCTGTGCGAAAGAGGTTACAGAAAGATAAATCCTCACCCATAAGGCCATGCAATTTGAGCTCCATCAGGGCTGGAAAATGAGGATTGTGCATGGCTACCACGCAGCAATAATCTATTTTTCGTCTAAACTGTGTTTATAAAGATAAAACATAGGAAAGAGATATACTTCCTTGGGCAATAGAATTAGCGCGTGGCCGGACATTTGGCCGAGAGAAATTTGCCTGAAAGGACATTTGGCCGACGGACATTTGGCCGACAGACATTTGGCTGAACGGACATTTAGCCGAAGGACATTTGGCCGACAGACATTTGGCCAAGAGACATTTGGCCAAGAGATATTTGGCTAAGAGATATTTGGCTGAACGGTCATTAGGCCGATGAACATTTGGTCGAGAGACATTTGGTTGAATGGACATTTGGGTGAACGGACATTTGGCCGAAGGTGCATTTCACCGAAAAATTACAAGTAAAAATAGTAACAAGCAATACTTTAATTATTTTAATTAGCAGTATTATAAAATAGATTAGGATTAATAATTACCTCTGAATTTCAAGTAATTAAATTATAAAAGTAAATTTAATGATAAAAGATCTTATTTCGATATTTCTTTATTGAAATCAGTATTTTTAAAAAGATTTGAGTGTATTTGGGTAAAAAAGTAGCAGCTAATTATTTAAATTCGTATTTAACAGTAGGACAAAAGCTAGTTCATGCCTTTAAGATAATGATCATTAAGAGCGAAATTGAAAGATATTTGGTATCGTAAAAGATTTTTGCGGTAATAAAATATCCTTTTTCCCAAATTACTTATCATCTTACGGTATTATTTGAAGTAAAATTTAATATATACAGTATAGAATTTGAAAAAAGGCCTGTCACTACCCCCCCAAAAAAAGAAAAATTATAAGTTAATACACTAAATAAATACAAATAGATGTAGCAGAAGTCCTGGGACATGCTAATTAAACCTCTGTCTTTCTGAGATACATCAGCATTTGGGCTGTAAAGTTTCTTATCTTGTACGTTTGTGGAACTGTTTTCTGCCTTCTTGTTTTCCTCTCTTTCAGTAAAATCGCATTTCTATTGCTTCAAATCTCTTCTTCGTCTCTGAAGAGATTGTCCAACATTCGCTGCCATATTGAAGGACTGATATCACGTAACAGTTCAGTACTTTTTTTTTTATTTCTAACGAATTTTTTCTCTTAGTTACTTTATTAGCCTGTTTGGGATGAATGGTTTTATTTCATTAAAAAAGATAAAAAAAAGAAGAAAACCCCGACTAACAACGAGTATTTTTAACTGTTATAATTTACTATTACTAGTTGCACAGGCGGGAAGATGATGTGCAGCATGTCTGCGCATGTCAATCAAATTTATTCCCTTGAGTCAAATACAGAAACAAGTTTTCAGCAAACGAGATGTTTATCAAGATACTTAAACATTTCAACGCGTTCTCTACTTCTTCATGATGCAATTCGGTAGGATACTGTCGTCTGCAAAATTGTATCTAAATAAATTCCCAGGTGAAAGATGTATTAATATGCATGTTTCTCCCTTTCTCTTACGTCGCGTTACAGCTAAATTTAACACAAGCTTTAGTCTACTTCATTGTGTTGGTCACTCTTCAGCGAATTTAAGTGTTCTTCAAAATTAGCACAAATAAAACGGGGCATTTGCCGATGTCGGTCAGTCGGTCGCGAGGATTTGGCATTCGTCCATCCAGACAACAAGCGCTCTGTAATTGTCAAGAAGGGACATTGCTTGATAGGCGCCAACGTCAGTACAGACATGAGAACCAGATTTCGCTTGGATGGTCAGACAGTCTGAATGAGAAGAGAAAGCACACTCCTCGTTCAAATTTGCCTTTCCTTATTCACCAAGGACTGAGAGCAACTCAAGCTAGAGGTTTTAATTCATTGATTCGTTTTCTACAGTTTATCAACCCTTCGCAGGTAATTTAAAGGCAGTAAACATTTTTAGATTACAAGATATTTTTAGGAGTGGGGAGATAATGATGATTTAGTGATACTAATTAACCCATATGAGGAGGTGAAATGGATTCATAACTAATCCGAATTTGGTAAACAAACAAGAAATTATATTGTGGATATGAAGTGGGTGATCAATTCTATATAACAGTCAGTATATAAATTGATCACTCACTTTATGTCCACGGTAATTTCTGTATTTTATACCCCAGTTAAATCTAAAATACATGCCTGTGTTGCTAATCAGTATTTCATTGATTAATTCGTTTTTACGATTTATCACGCCTTTGTAGGTTATTTAAAGCCAGAAAATATATTAAATTGTAAGAATATTTTTAAGATTATAATAGTTTTAGTAATACAAATCTTACTAATTAACCCATAGGTGGGGAGAGAAGAGGTGGATTACTTTCCCAATGGTATTTGTGCGTAACTGAATCTTACAAAGCCAATGGGAATTGAAACAGGACTCTCCGATTAACAATTTCGAACCATTATCTCGTACAACACACGCACATCCCAATCTTACTGTATCGGGTATTCCTGAGCGGTCACCCAACTAATAATAACCAGACTCAAGGTTACTTAACTTCGTGCTGGAGACGTTGTTTCAGCGGGATGTTGCCATGAGCCTAAAACTAGGAGTTTACTGAATGATGCTGACGCATATAAGAGGAGCATCCTAACGCATACCGGATCAAGCAGCATCCTAATTCAACGTAAAGGCCGCTCAACGCATACCAGATCAAGCAGCATCCTAATTCAACGTAAAGGATGCTCAACTCATATTGGATCAAGTTACATCATAATTCAACGCGAAGGCCGCACAAAGCATAGCGGATCAAGCAGCATCCTAATTCAACGTAAAGGCCGCTCAACGCAAATTGGATCAAGTAGCATCATAATTCAACGTAAAGGCCGCTCAATTCATATTGGATCAAGTAGCATCCTAATTCAACGAAAAGGCCGCTCAACGCATATTGGATCAAATAGCATCATAATTCAACGTAAAGGCTGCTTAACACATATTGGATCAAGTAGCATCATAATTCAACGCGAAGGCCGCTCAAAGCATAGCGGATCAAGCAGCATCCTAATTCAACGAAAAGGCCGCTCAAAGCATACCGGATCAAGCAGCATCCTAAATTCAACGAAAAGGCCGCTCAAAGCATACCGGATCAAGTAGCATCCTAATTCAACGTAAAGGCCGCTCAACGCATACCAGATCAAGCAGCATCCTAATTCAACGTAAAGTCTGCTCAACTCATATTGGATCAAGTAACATCATAATTCAACGCGAAGGCCGCTCAAAGCATAGCGGATCAAGCAGCATCCTAATTCAACGTAAAGGCCGCTCAACGCAAATTGGATCAAGTACCATCATAATTCAAAGTAATGGCCGCTTAACTCATATTGGATCAAGTAGAATCCTAATTCAACGCAAAGGCGCTCAAGGCATACCTGCTCAAGCAGCATCCTAATTCAACGAAAAGGCCGCTCAACGCAAATTGGATCAAGTAGTATCATAATTCAACGTAAAGGCCGCTCAATTCATATTGGATCAAGTAGCATCCTAATTCAACGAAAAGGCTGCTCAACACATATTGGATCAAGTAGCATCATAATTCAACGCGAAGGCCGCTCAAAGCATAGCGGATCAAGCAGCATCCTAATTCAACGAAAAGGCCGCTCAAAGCATACCGGATCAAGCAGCATACTAATTCAACGAAAAGGCCGCTCAAAGTATACCGGATGAAGCAGCATCCTAATTCAACGTAAAGCCCGCTCAACGCATACCGGATCAAGCAGCATCCTAATTAAACCAAAAGGCCGCTCAACGCATACCGGATCAAGCAATGTCCTAATTCAATGAAAAGGCCGCTCAAAGCATACCGGATCAAGCAGCATCCTAATTCAACGAAAAGGCTGCTCAACGCATACCGGATCAAGCAGCATCCTAATTCAACGAAAAGGCCGCTGAAAGCATACCGGATCAAGCAGCATCCTAATTTCAACGAAAAGGCCGCTGAAAGCATACCGGATCAAGCAGCATCCTAATTTCAACGAAAAGGCCGCTGAAAGCATACCGGATCAAGCAGCATCCTAATTTCAACGAAAAGGCCGCTGAAAGCATACCGGATCAAGCAGCATCCTAATTCAACGAAAAGGCCGCTGAAAGCATACCGGATCAAGCAGCATCCTAATTTCAACGAAAAGGCCGCTGAAAGCATACCGGATCAAGCAGCATCCTAATTTCAACGAAAAGGCCGCTAAACGCATACCGGATCAAGCAGCATCCTAAATTCAACGAAAAGGCCGCTCAAAGCATACCGGATCAAGCAGCATCCTAAATTCAACGAAAAGGCCGCTCAAAGCATACCGGATCAAGCAGCATCCTAAATTCAACGAAAAGGCCGCTCAAAGCATACCGGATGAAGCAGCATCCTAAATTCAACGAAAAGGCCGCTCAAAGCATACCGGATAAAGCAGCATCCTAAATTCAACGAAAAGGCCGCTCAAAGCATACCGGATCAAGCAGCATCCTAATTCAACGAAAAGGCCGCTCAAAGCATACCGGATCAAGCAGCATCCTAAATTCAACGAAAAGGCCGTTCAACGCATACCGGATCAAGCAGCGTCCTTATTCAACGAAAAGGCCGCTCAAAGCATACCGGATCAAGCAGCATCCTAACTCAACGAAAAAGCCGCTCAAAGCATACCGGATCAAGCAGCATCTTAATTCAACAAAAAGGCCGCTCAAAGCATACCGGATCAAGCAGTATCCTAATTCAACGAAAAGGCCGCTGAAAGCATACCGGATCAAGCAGCATCCTAATTTCAACGAAAAGGCCGCTAAACGCATACCGGATCAAGCAGCATCCTAAATTCAACGAAAAGGCCGCTCAAAGCATACCGGATCAAGCAGCATCCTAAATTCAACGAAAAGGCCGCTGAAAGCATACCGGATCAAGCAGCATCCTAATTTCAACGAAAAGGCCGCCAAACACATACTGGATCAAGCAGCATCCTAAATTCAACGAAAAGGCCGCTCAAAGCATACCGGATCAAGCAGCATCCTAAATTCAACGAAAAGGCTGCTCAAAGCATACCGGATCAAGCAGCATCATAATTCAACGAAAAGGCCCCTCAAAGCATACCGGATCAAGCAGCGTCCTTATTCAACGAAAAGACCGCTCAAAGCATACCGGATCAAGCAGCATCCTAATTCAACGAAAAGGCCGCTCAAAGCATCAAGCAATGAAGTGCAGAGCGTACATTGCATTTCATGGAGTATCAAAAATATTTCTGACGCTAAATATAATGTCTTTGATGGTTTTCTAATGTAATTATTTCGAAAATATAGAACTAAAAAGACAGTGAATTAGGAGTCTTTTCATTTGAACTCGTAATTGATTTCCCCTCTGTTATTCTCACAAAGTTAATGATATATTAAAACAGATTTTCAAGTTTACCCAGTACTTTGCGCCAGGTGTACGTATCTATGTCGGCATTTATTTAGTTTTCTCTATTCCTGTTTATCACAAAATATCAAACTGAGTGTATTTCTATCAATATCAGTCGTAGTAGTCTTCTTCTTCTTCGTCGTCGTCGTCGTCGTCGTGTTCTTCCAGGACGTGAAGACCATGCATCTCAGCAATTTCCTTTTGTAGCTCTTAGTAAATTTATTTCTCTTTGCTATATCTCCTTTTCTGCCAACCATTTTCACAGGGTCGTTAGGTAGGTTATGCATTACTTTGCTCTGACTCTCGTGTCCTCATATCATGTGAGTGCCAAATTTTCTAAGCCCTCTTTCCTCATTATGTGCCCTAGAGACTGTTTCTCTTTGACGATACGTATAAATGTCTTTTTTGTTTGTATTCTCGCTAAAACATCGTCATTGCTTGCATGTTCATTCCATGGTATTCTCAACATCCTTCTGTAGAACCACATTTCGGCTGCTTCAAGTCTCTTATTTATCTGTGTGCAGATTGTCCAGTATACACTGACATATAGGAGGACTGATATTGTATAATTCGGATTTCGGTGCCTTATTTTCCGCCCTCAGCTAAAAGTTCCTAGAAACTTAGATTTTTGCAATTGTTTTATTTTGGCATCTCCACTTTGTAATTCGCGTCCTGGAGTGTCCATTTTGCTGACAACCACACATTATATCTTCTAACAATTGATATTTAATCCTTTCTATTTGCTTTTCTTAAATACTTTCTGTGGGCGTTGTGGTTTCCTTTCGGTGTCTGCTATCAACACGGCGAAATCTGTATATAATGTTGTAGTGGTATGTCACCATTATGTAGGGGTGTGTACTACATTTATTTATCTCTTGACTAGGAAAGGCGTGATTAAGGAAAGCAAAGACGCTGGAGGTTACTATCCAATCTGGCGTGCATAATGCAATTTATATTTGACGTAAAATAGCACATAGTATAAAATACAAAATAGAAAGTAATGATTCCAAAACATAACAATTGAATTTATTAGTGTTTGGTGTATATGCATATAAGCTGAAAGTTTGATAGAGTTATGTCTCTTAGATTTGGTAATATTTGTACCTGAGCTCATAAAGCGAATTAATTATTAAACTGTAATTTAGAAGAATAAAGTTCCTGTTGCATGTTAGGAAATGTGAATTGGATAAAGTTGGTCAGAAGAGTTAAGAGTTCGTACTTGCGTGAAATGGTAATGTTCTTTAACGTCTGACCGCAGGGTCAAGACGAGAGTTCTTGTAGATTATATCTTGGCAGAAAGGATTAAGATGAATGAGAAAACAAAAAGAACACGAGGGAGCTTATTCGTGTTTTGTTTATATATGGCTGTGTATCACGTGGGAGGCTCAGAAGCTTGTGCGCGGGAAAACTGATTTGCTGCGTTCAGGCGGGTTGATTGGTCAGAACTGACCAATCAGCGAGCTAGTTTTGAGTAGATTAACCAATGAATGCTTGTCGCATGATTTCTATGTACCGTGTGCATGTAATGATGGTCGTGTGATTCTACTTTTTTTATTAAGATTGTGGCCGTCAGTAACGAATCTTGGTTGTACTTCTAATTCTTTCAGGATCTCACTGAATAGGTTGAATAAGTCTGGTGAGACGACACAACCTTGTCTTACACCCCTTTTTATTTTTTGTGTATTTACTGACATTTTCATCTGTTTGCAGGCAGATTACACATTGTATGACCTCTAGATTGTTCTAATTTATTTCCGGCATAAAATCAAGCATACCTAACAGTTTAAAGATTTCTTTGTCTCGTAACTCATCAAACGCTATTTTATTATCCGTAAAACATAGGTATAGATCCTTCTGCATTTGTATTGCTCTTTCTGATATCATTCTCAGCATAAATATGGCTTATCTTTCTTTCCGGTGTCTTTAACGCGAATCGCCCTGTCCTCGTCCTTTTCCGGATCAAATACTTCTGTTCGTTCGATTCATCAGAATTCGGAAGATGAGTCTTGTGATGTGGATCAGTAGGCTAATAGTCCGATGGTGTTCAAATTCGTTTGCACACTCGTCTGGCTTCTTAGGCAGTGCTAGAAAAAATGGATCTAGTTAGGTCTTCTCGTATAGCGTCACTGTCATATATTACATTTATTATGTGTTCACATTTCTTGATACCACATTCATTTAAATCACACACACACACAAACATACGAATATATCAGTTGTATTGTTTAAATGTTTTAAAATCTATCTTTTTAAAATTTAAAAATCTAGCCATTTCATGCTGTTTTTGTCTATATCTATCTATCAGCTTGTTCATATCTATCTACCTCAACTTCTCCACATCTAGCTATGTGGCTATCTAAGCTTGTTCATATCTATCTATGTATATATCTATCTAACTAGCTAGCTAGCTAGGAACTATCGCAGTTTGATCCTATCTATCTATCTATCTATCTATCTATCTATCTATCTATCTATCTATCTCAGGCTGTTCATATCTATCCATCTATCTATCTATCTATCTATCTATCTATCTATCTTACTAGCAACTATCGAAGTTTGTTCATATCTATCTATCTAAGCATGTTCATATCTACCTCAATTTGTTCATATCTAGCTATGTGTCTATCTAACTAAGCTTGTTCATATCTATCTATCTATCTATCTATCTATCTATCTATCTATCTATCTCAGGCTGTTCATATCTATCTATCTATCTATCTATCTATCTATCTATCTATCTATCTATCTCAGGCTGTTTATATCTATCTATCTCAGGCTGTTTATATCTATCTATCTATCTATCTATCTATCTATCTATCTATCTATCTCAGGCTGTTCATATCTATCTATCTATCTATCTCAGGCTGTTCATATCTATCTATCTATCTATCTATCTATCTCAGGCTGTTTATATCTATCTATCTATCTATCTCAGGCTGTTTATATCTATCTATCTATCTATCTATCTATCTATCTATCTATCTATCTATCTATCTCAGGCTGTTCATATCTATCTATCTATCTATCTATCTATCTATCTATCTCAGGCTGTTCATATCTATCTATCTATCTATCTATCTATCTATCTATCTATCTATCTATCTATCTATCCCAGGCTGTTTATATCTATCTATCTATCTATCTATCTATCTATCTATCTATCTATCTATCTATCTATCTATCTCAGGCTGTTCATATCTATCTTATATATGAATTACAAAAGTAGTCCCCATCTTACTATCAAGGTCGCCTTTAGATATTTATTTAGTTTTTCGTGTCCAATACCGTGGGGAGGTGCTGTTTATATTTTTACGAAATATTCAAACCCCACGGGTTCAATACCAAACTGTTTATCAATTTTGCACTTGTTGACCCTTTAAATGATTTTCCTCTTTTTTTATTGCTAATGTCCCAGGTTTATGGCATATTGAGAAAAAAATCCCGACATCTCGACTATTAGGCAACTAACAGTAATATAAATTTCAGATAGAATACCCGTCGAAATCGTGATAAAAATTCCATTTGCCGTTCTTCGTTAAAAGCTTCTGACTTCATTTTAAAGTTGCTGTGTTTTAAGCCATTTTATATTACAAAGATCTTCAACGGAATGGCACCTGTCGTCAAGCTAACATAAAAACAAACAAAAGAAAAGAAAAGAAAAGAAAAGAAAAGAAAAGAAAAGAAAAGAAAGAAAAGAAAACTACTTCAAAATCGAATCTTCCTCAGGAATGCTATTAATAGTCAGAATTCCTGGAGGCAATATGGCGTTGAAAACAAAGCTGAAATAAGGGAGATCATTTCTCTCTCTCTCTCTCTCTACGTTTCAAAATCCTGCCTGGTTTGCTTTAAGCGGTTACAATAACACCGAGTCTCTCAGCGCGCGCTTCTTTTGCAATAATCCTCCTTGCTGACTAGTTGACTTTCATCTTAATTTCGATATTCCAATAGTCACTTTCGGTAAACAGAAATTACAGGTGTGCACGGAGAGTAGCTGTAACCGGAACGGAAACAGCGTATCGTGTGGCCGGAAGCCATAGCGTCCCGTTTTCACATAAATATTATATAAGGTTATAAGAGATTATATAAGATTATAAGTTAAGTTTTAAGCTTATTTAACGACATATTAACTTCTTATGGGTCATTTAATACCGAAATTATTTTTCTTGCGCCCATTTCTAATTTAATTTACAAAAATGTATTGATGGCAATATTTTTTTTTTAAATCTGGTAATTTTTTTACTATGAAAATGTATTGCTGGCATATATATATATATATATATATATAAATGTATATTATCCGTTCATAGTGTTTTGACCCCAGTTTGGAGGTTAACCATTTGTTCATAGTTGTGACTCTGACAGGTGCTACCACTTAGGGTCAGGGTAGATCTGGGAACAATAGCAATTAAGAGTTGATTCCACTCTTTTCAAAACCTTCTGATAAGTGGCCTTGCTGCCGGATGTAGTATATCGTCATAACTAGGACGGAGATTATAAGATTATAAAAGATTATGAGATTATAAGAGATTACAAGATTGTATATTATAAGATTATATGATTATAAGAGAGAGTATAGTATATTAATCGCAGTAGAGGCGCTTTAGCATTCGTAATATTACGCCAAACGAATCTGGTTGATAATAATGAATAAACCATTACTACCAAGCAGTGATTTTGATCCTTATGGGGTACCCTGTACAAAATTCGAGTTTCAATAACCCAAGAAAAATTGAAATTATATCTATCTATCTA
>OZ010591.1:32850817-32860817 GCA_963932145.1 Acanthosepion lycidas
ACTTCAAACAGGGGGGCATACTATTTTTTCACGTATTTGGCTTATCGTTTACTCTTGTCTTTACACAATTCAAAACTCCCCTGAAAGAGTAGAAAAGGCAACTAAAGTAGGTCGTGGATCAGTGGCTCTTAATCGGGATTAGATGGCCACTATGGGGCTCTGGTGAATTTTAGGAGGGCGGACAGAAAAATTTAGGGAATTGCGGGCCACAAGTACGATGAAAAAAGCAACAGTTCTACGGCCCTATTAACCTATATATTTTAGTTCATTAACTTAAATTATGTAATAAAATATTTTACAAGCATCTTTTATGTTACTAGTGTGCATTTATGTAAGATTTAGAAGTTTTTATTGTGCATAATTTTATTTATTTACTGTGCAGAAATGTTTGCAATGATGTATACATCTATATGCAGAACTTTTATTTCCGAAATAAAAGTTTATTTCATTTAATTATTTTTTTTTTTTTAAACAGACAGTTTGGGAGTTTATATTGGAGAAATATGTTTACCTGTTCCGTAAATTTCGTTTATTTGTTCCGGAAGCGGGGTGGGGAGAAGTGTTGCTGGCCGTGTGTATGCATTGAGAGATAAACCAGTGTGTCTCCTGAAATGCCCACAACAAACATGGCAATCTCAGGATGTGAGTCCATGTAGAGAAACGACAAGAACCAATATATACGTACAAACAAATGATAATGGATTAACAATAAAAGTATATAAGAGACCAAGCACAATCGTCGGGCGTTTAAGCATGAAAAAGACTGTACCCGTTGGGTGTTGACTTCAATGTCCACATTTATATTTACATACGCTCTGTCACCGATATCTTGAGCACTTTAACCATAAATACCTTTAACCAATTATATACTTTAAAGATATATTTTATAGATCCATTGAAATGGACAAAGTCCGACAGTTATTTTAAGACATTTTTTTTTTATGTTTATACATTCTTTTTTATAGATACATATATTTAAGTAAATGCTGCGTTTATAATAAACAGTATTAACGACATTTACCGGCCTGAATGTCCGAGGAATTGTCATAGGAAATATGCGTCCTCCGACAGGAATCGAACCTGGGTCCTATACGGAACCATCATATAGCCTGACGTGCTTTTGCCGATTTCGTCACACACACACACACGCATATATATATATATATATATATATATATATATATATATATATATATATATATATATATATATATATATATATATATATATATATATATATAAGTCAGCACTTAGAGGCGACAGTCTGTTTCATGCTATATGCAATCGTCAGGCCACATGTGCACACGTGGCCTGACGATTGCATATAGCATGAAACAGACTGTCGCCTCTAAGTGTTGACTTCTATGTTCACTTTTATATTTACACACGCTCTATCTCTGATATTGAGCACTTTATTCCATAAATATAGCACACCTTAAGACTATATTTCTTTATATATATATATATATATATATATATATATATATATGTGTGTGTGTGTGTGTGTGTGTGTAACTTAAAACTATATTTAATCACACACACATATATGTGTGTGTGTATGTATGTGTGTGATAAAATATAGTTTTAAGGTATGCTATATATATATATATATATCGGTTAAAGTGCTCAATACATCAGGTGTAGAGCGATTGCGTATAAGCATGAAACCGACTGTCGCAATATATTGATTAAAATTTACTATAGAGGGGCGAATGCTTACTACCTGAAACAAAGGGAGGATTTGTACATTTTGACAGTGTGGTCATAGGAATCAAGACTTCAAAGCGACTGTTAGCTTCACGTCTGAGGTCTAGTAACGGGAATTTACCTGAGAGACTTTGTAGTCTGTAATACCTGAATGATAAAGAGAGATATATTAAGAAATCTTTCAATCTTTTCCACTACTCAACATCATTTTATCCTCAACGCAAAAAAAGCTTATGAAATCCATAAAGAAAAAAACAAAAAAACAAAAAAAAAACAAAAACAAAAAAAAAACAAAAAAAACAAAACGAAAAAACAGACACTGCCGATAAGCACTTCTAACAAAAACAAATTAGTCATTCCCATCCCTGACACTAGGATCGTTGCCACCACCTCCAAGACAATCGGAGATTTAATTATGAAGAAAAATAAAACCAACACTGATTCAAATGCTTGGATGTATCGAATAATTTATTTACAATAGCAAAAATGTTTATGCGGGTAGACATCAGGTGATTTAAATTCCCGCATCTGTGAACACAAGAGAGATTTGTGTTTGGACAAACGATTTAATTCTCTTGCTTTTCATCGGAACGATGCTGGACATAACTTTTATTTCACTATATATATATATATATATATATATATATATATGCGTTTGTGTGTGTGGCGAAATCGGTAAGGCTATATGACGGTTCCGTATAGGACACAGGTTCATCTGCTATTTCATTACACATGGCACGTATCCAATTAAAACATTCTACTGCCTCTTACTTTTACACACTTTAGAGTCGAAAATGTTTGCCACACATATTTAAATATTATCTGTTACTTTATTACACATGACACGTATCTAACGAATAAGGACTAGAGACAACATACCATTAATCTGCGTCTCTTTTATCATTTCTATCTTGATCTCTGACGAAGCTTTAATAAAGTGAAACATGTTTGATTAAGATCTGTTTCCTACTTGTTCTTTTTCTTATCATTTTGTTGGATTCCTATCCATCAAGCCGGGATCAAAATCCGACCTATTTGGCATCAGTTCATGATTCTATCTCTAAGAAATCGGCACACGTTAGAGAGAAAAAAAGATTTGAACGTATTATATACGTGATATATACAAACGCCAGTAGCTAACAGCGCTCATAGAAAGGCTATCCATAAAGTTCCTGTGCACCTGTTTCCTGTGCAAATTATAACTTTATTTGTATTTGCGATAGAAATAATCTGTAAAAAATGTTATAAAGTTTAATGTACCTAGTTTTAAGTCTAGCTAAAATAACTAATGTGATTTCAGGCATTACTGTAAATCAGTTGGCAAATGTTTTCCGTGAACTGCAAAATCGTATTACCATTTGTATTGCTAATGATGGAGGACATGTGGAAACTTAAATAAAATTTCAATAAAACCGTAAAAAATATAGATTTATTTCTTTCTAATTCTTTTTTGCAAATTATTTCTATCGCAAATAAAAATAAAGTTATAAATTTTTTAAAGTTCTCACTAACTTTATGGACACTCTGCATATATATATATATATATATATATATATATATATATATATATATATAAGGTTGGTGCAAAAATAATGTCGTTTTCTCACATGGTAACATATGTGAGAAAACGACATTATTTTTGCACCAACCTAATATATATATATATATATATATATATATATATATAGTGCATTTGGGTGATACTTGAATTTTAATTTTACTTTGTTTCCTTTTGTTTTCGTTTTTATTTGTACTTTTTTCCTTTAATTTTTCTTTTTTATTTGTCTTTACGATTTTGTTTTGTCTTTATGCGTTTCTTTGTTTTTTTATATATTTTCTTTTCATTTATTTAATAAAAAAATGTTTTTTTTTTTAACTTTCCGGTTATAGACGTTATTTATGTTCATACCGAATGGACACCTCGACGTGGTGTAATGGTTAGAAAGCTTGTCTTGCTAGATCAATTACGACTGAGTAGTGAGTTCGATCATCACTGGGTGCCCCATACTTTCGGCCTTGTGCCACATCTAAGCCGGGCTTAGAAAATCACTATGTTCATACCCAGCTTTCCCCCCCCCCCTATGTAATGTGTTATATACCGTGCCTATGAACACTAATGGATATGCCCCAATCCTCATAAATACGTCGGACACTATTATAAGTGGGGGGGTAATAACATGCTGTATAAGTAGTTCGCCATTAACAGTGGTTTACCTACTTCACGCCGCTAGCGAGTATTGTATTTTATTGATGTTATAAAGATTACCATTTCATTTCCAACCTCTGTTTTGATTATTCCTCATTCAGTAGCCCTTGCTAGGTTACGATAGACAGATAGGAACAGATGAGATAGATAGAAACAAACTGAGATAGATAGATAGATAGATAGATAGATAGATAGATAGATAGATAGATAGAAAATAAACGACTTGGGATAGATAGATAGATAGATAGATTGGAAATAAACGACTTGGGATAGATAGATAGATAGATAGATAGATAGATAGATAGATAGATAGATAGATAGATAGAGTTATATACCATACCGTTGAACACTAATGGGTATGTCCCAATCCTCCTAAATACGTTGGACACTATTGTAAGGTGGGGGGGTAATATGCTGTCTAAGAACTCGATAACTAGAAGTTGTTTACCTACTTCATGCCGCTAGCGAGTATTCTATTTTGTTGATGTTTTAAAGATCACCATTTCATTTCCAACCCCCGTTTTGATTATTCCTCATTCATTAATCCTTCCTAGGTTACAATATAATGTTTTTTATCCATATCATAATAATTATCTCTAGAAAGAACCGTGAAAATTTCACGGTTTTCCTCTTTGCATTTTTTGATGAATCTTAATTCTTCAGTTAACCCTTTGAGCCCTGACCATCGTTTTACCGGTGATAGCGAAAAAAGACGCGCTGCCCAGCTAGCGGTTGAACGGTGGTAGAAACTAAATGACTTAATGCCCAGCCATTGTGTGAACGCCGGATAAATACTTGTAACTAATTTTATATCTACGTGAAACATTGCATACCAATTATTTGCGAATTTTGACTCAGGAGTTCAGGCACAAGGGTTAGAATTGTTCAGGAACTCACGACTCACGACTGAATAATCTCCATGGCGAGTTCTACGATAATAAAATATCCGTAGAAATTTCACTATGGCATCGTTAAATATTTGAGCTTAACAACTTGAATAAATTATTGCAATAACAATGATAAATATGAATGCTGATCCTTATTTTAAGAAGTAAGGGGGTACAAATGAAAAGATTTGAAACTGGGAACTTTTTCCATGTCACTTGAAACAGACGCTAAATACATTTATATTCTCTTCTTTCTTTCTTTCTTTCTTTCTATATTTCTTTCTTTCTTTCTTTCTTTCTTTCTTTCTTTCTTTCTTTATTCCCATCTTTCTTTCTTTCTATATTCCCCTCTTTCTTTCTATATTCCCTTCTTTCTTTCTTTCTTTCTTTCTTTCTTTCTATATTCCCTTCTTTCTTTCTTTCTTTCTTTCCTTCTTTCTTTCTTTCTTTCTTTCTTTCTTTCTTTCTTCCCTTCTTTCTTTCTTCCCATCTTTCTTTCTTTCTTTCTTTCTTTCTATATTCCCTTCTTTCTTTCTATATTCCCTTCTTTCTTTCTTTCTTTCTTTCTTTCTTTCTTTCTTTCTTTCTATATTCCCTTCTTTCTTTCTTTCTTTATTCCCATCTTTCTTTCTTTCTTTCTATATTCCCTTCTTTCTTTCTTTATTCCCGTCTTTCTTTCTTTCTTTCTTTCTTTCTTTATTCCCATCTTTCTTTCTTTCTTTCTATATTCCCTTCTTTCTTTCTTTCTATCACAGAAACCAAAAAGAATCTCTCATATGTCTTTTCCGTCTTTCCACGCGATCAAAACAATAGTCCATTATTCATAAACGTATTGGCTGGGTGTAACTGGCGCGCAAAGGGAGGTATAAGTAAAATTTTAATAAGACATTTATTCAGTCCTGTCCCGGTTCTCAAAACCTCTGTAAATCTTTTCGTAAAACAGCGAAAAACAGTCTTTAAACATATATTATCCCCCGAGTCAAATGTACACGTAGAAAAGCGAATTCGTTGGCTGATATTAAATCGGATTTTTTTTTTATTGTTATATCTTTGTCCGCTACCCACGTTTCTTCATTTTCTCTTGTGCGTATGTCACACTCACAAGTCCATTACTGAACCGTCTACATCAGGGGGGTGGCCAACCTTTTGATTCCAGGCGCCAATATTTTGTACGATTAATTTAAATGCGCCACACAAACATTCACTTCCTTTCAGTACGTGTTGTAATATGGACATATTTTAAAGTTATAATAAAATCTATTTATTTGAAAAATATGGGCTTATGACTAGGGGCGTATCCAGGAGTTTTGAAAGGGGGGGGCATCAATCAATCCTTTGACTTTTTGTTTTCTCTTCAGATTTTGCAGAGTGGGGGGGGGCATAAAATAAATTGGTGTTTATACATATTCCTAATGTTAATGCACTTAAAAGCTGTGTAATTAATTATAGTCATAGAATTTCTACTAGCTGCACATTATATATATTATACACAATTTACACGTAGGCCTAATCATGATGTCAGTCATATATCTCTCAACATTACAAAGCTGGTATAATGCGGACTCTAATTAGTATAGGCACTCATAATATTGAAGCTACGATCCAGCGAAATGTAAATCATGAAATTATTCTTACCTTAATTTAACGAAATCCAGAGACAAACGATTTCTCCAATGCAGTGAATCAAAAATGAGAAACATTTTAAAACACAATCCTGTCTACCAGTTAGTTAAGCACTCAGTCAACCAAAAGGACCCCGTCAGCATTTTTAACAAAAAGACAAACACAAATCAAACTTTTAGCACTTTCGCAAAGGACGTGCAATAAATATAAAATCACTAAAATGAATGAGTAGAAGTGGCTTAGTTTCTTTTCATCAAAAGAATGCAATGCGCCACTTGTAAGCATCCAATGCGCCACAGGTTAGCCATCCTTGGTCTATACAATCAAGTCCGTTAAACGTACTCAAGACATCAAACAAGAAAGATACACGTAGAAAAAGACACCCGCTGAGAAAAGAAAATACGTTTATGATGTACCTAATAGTTTCCAACGACCCACTTTATATTTTTTAAATTACAGATTAAATAGACATTAGAAAAAGAAACAGTTTTAAAATGAAAACAAACAGTAGCAAAATTGTGCAAAGACAGAAAATAATGTTTAAAAAAAATCCTCATATTATATTTTGGAAAGTAATTCATTTTTATTAGATAGGATATAAACACGAATGCAATTTAATTTTTTTTTTTTGTTTTGTTTTTTAAATATTAGGGTTTCGGAAAGTAACTAGATTTTTCCAGAAAAAATGAGGAAAATATAATTTAAATCTATTTAAATATTAGGAATTTTCGAAGGTAACTAGGCTTTGCCAGAAAAAATTGAATAAAAATGTAATTTAAATTTATTTAAAAATTAAGGGTTTCAAAAAGTAAGTAGGTTTTGCCTGAAAAATTTGAGAAAAAACGTAATTTAAATTTATTTATATATTAAGGCGATCGGAAAGTAAAAACATTTTTCCAGAAGAAAATATAACAATGAGTGTAATTTAAAATTATTTAAATATAGTTCCCCACCCGGAAATATTCTAATCACTTCTATTGGCCTGTGATCCGTACTGTGATACACACAACTATGAATGGCCACTAAATTGTAAATGCTTACAAACTCACTGTCGAAGAGAGAAGATTATAAACCGATTCTAGAAACGGTTTGCAACCATTAAACCATTCTTCTGCTTTAGTTAGTTGACGCCTTATTGCTTACTTTTCGAACACACTAATATATATATATATATATATATATATATATATATATATACATATCTATCTATCTATCTATCTATCTATCTATCTATCTATCTATCTATCTCTCTCTCTCTCTCTCTCTATATATATATATATATATATATATATATATATATATATATATATATACATACATATATACACACATTATGAAATGGACAAAGTCCGACAATTATTTAAGACCTTTTTTATGGACGGAGGATGCATATTTTCTATGAAAATTTCTCGGACATTCAGGCCGGTAAATGCTGTTAATACTTTTTATTATAAACAGAGTATTTACTTAAATATTCGTATCATTTAAAAAAGAACATATAAACATAATATATATATATATATATATATATATATATATATATATATATATATATATATATATATATATATATATATATATGTTTTGTGGGGCAAAACTTTATGACTGCTATAAAAAGTCAAAAATTATTTTTATTACCACTCATGATGGTAATAGATAAAAAGTAAAACTGAAAAACAGGCCAGCTGACCCCCGGTTGCGAACCTCGCTCAACAGAACTAAATAGAGGTTAATAAATTATAATAGAATTAACACCAAAAAAGATTGACAATATGTACTGGAAAAAAAACAAACAAAAAACAAAAGGACTTCGTACTGGGCCTCCAACTAATTTCCATCTAAGCAATATTTTTTTTTCGAATACATATTGTCCACCTTTTTTAGAGTTAATTCTATTTAATTTATATAAGATTAATACTAATAAAATTTGTCACAGTTGATAGATGGTATAATCAGCACCTCAGTTCGGTCCACTCGTTAGGAGGATACAGCGATTACATATATATATATATATATATATATATATATATATATATATATATATATATATATATATATATATATACATAGATAGAGAGATAGATAGATAGATAGATAGATATATATAGAGAGAGTTAATTTCAAATACTTCATTTGAAGCCAAAATTGCTAGTTTTTCAGCGGTTTGCTGATAAAAATGCATTTAAAACAAGTAGAGTGTTTAATTTCGAAGATAATATAATTAATATGGGAGAGTCTTTTTTCAATTAACTCATGTTTACTTCTGAGTTTCGTGGCTATATAGGTATAATTACTCGTCGGAATAGAGTTAATCTGCTGTAATTTCTCGATTCTCCTGAACTTTTATTGGTATATTATTTATTTTGTTTCGCTTTGACGAGTGCTGATTGATCTTCCCCTTCTTTTTTAATTTTTTATCTTTTATTTTTTCTCACGTTCTTCGTTGGTCTTTGATTTATTGTTCAGCATTTAATTTAGATTATGATTGTAATTGTGTGCGTGTATGTTTGTGCAAGTGTGTCTTTATACGCGTCTCTATGTATGCGCACGATGCACGCATACGCAAGCATGTACGCACATACTTACCTGCACGTGTATGATTGTGTGTTTGTATGTCTGGGTGCATATTTTTGTGTATGTGTTCGTGTTAACGGTATTGTGCGTCTAATTGTGTGTTTATGTGTCTGTTTGTGTTAAATGTATATGTATCATTAGTGCGTAGCATTATTGAACTTTACTTAGTAAAATGTAAAATATTAAAAAGATAGACCCATGAAAAGAGCACAAAAAAAAAAAAAAATTATTACCGGATTTTTCAAAATGTGTTAAGTGTTTTCCTTTGAGTGAGCTATTTAAAAAAATAATCATTTATATTTTTTTATTTTCTATTTTTATACCTTCTGGTTCATTCTTCAAAATATTTTCCAATAAAACTTGATACTTTGTAAGTTTTTCCTCTTTGATGTGTACAGGTATCTATCTATCTATATATATATATATATATATATATATATATATATATATATATATATATAATGTTACATTTCCATTTTTTAAGTGTATACATTTACAGTTTTTCTTTCAATCATTTTTTCATAAGCACCTATATAAAAGATTAATGTTTTATATGTATGTATGTATATATATATATATATATATATATATATATATATATATATATATATATATATATATACACATGCATTTCTACAGTATATATATATATATATATATATATATATATATATATATATATATATATATATATACATATGTATGACTAGCAGCATGATCCGGCGTTGCCCGTGCTTGATTCAAAAATCGTACGACATGCAACAATCGATATCACTTGACTTAAAATATTTTTGCCCTTCCTTGCCTTTAAAGAAGTGCCCTTTGCCATGCTGATGTTGCTACATGCCTTACTTCTTGCCTATCTCACACTGCGAATTTTTTTCTAAGCTCTATACTAAACATTAAATCTGTTACAAAAAAAGAACTAAACAAAATGAACACAAAACGATCAGCTTTAAAAAAAGGACTCGTAACTGGAAAAACCGAATGAAAAAAGAATGTT
>OZ010591.1:32865817-32885817 GCA_963932145.1 Acanthosepion lycidas
TCTGTGAAATCTTTCTCTTAAAACAAATTTTAAGGAAAATAGGTTCCTCAAGTCCTGTTATCCGTCTGGATAATATGACACTATTTTGAGTATTTGCCAAACGATTTGCGCAGAATTGACAGTACATAACTAGGTGACATTGTAGACTTTACTGCGCATGCGTGTACAAAAAGTCTCCGGAAAGATTAATCGGTCGGTAATGAATCGGCTTAGAATTGTAGAACCCTGTTAAAAATTGACGAAAAGACTTCAATAGATTTAAGAAGTGTCACTAAACTCTCAATTGTGTGCAGAAATAGGATCACACAGACATCACCTCAATTTTGTTTCAAATTCAAATTTCCATATTAGCATTTATTAGCCAATCAGCGACGTTATCTCAAACACCATTCAAGCTTTGAAGAAACAGAGATTCTTCACGTTTACACGAAACAGTCAAGAGTCACAGAGGGAAAATAACAATCTTTTCCCTCCTAAAAATCGAAATTAAAAGTTGGTAAATATATTTATTGACCAATAAACCTACTGAGTTTAATAAATCCAATTTTTAACATTGTGGGATTTTCTTTGTTCCTATAAATAGTGTAAAGTAAATTAATAGTCTTTAGTCTTTCTGTATTGCTTCGTCCACCGCAAGGAAAGTTGGCTCCCTGTGCCGCGCCAGGAAATTTTTCTCCCCGGAATCGATCCTCCAGGTCTACAAATCAACAATTCGCCCTTGCATGGAGTATTGCTGCCATATATGGTCTGGTGCCCATTCTGTTTGCCTCGGGGTTCTTGATAGGCTCCAGATGCGGATATGCAATATAATTGGCCCTGATCTGGCATCTTGTCTATAGTCACTTTCTCACAGACGCGCCGTCGCCTCCCTCTGTCTATTCTACAAATACTTTCATGGCAATTGCTCCGAGGAGCTGCATTCGCTGGTTCCCAGATTTCATGAGTTCAAGCGACCTACGAGGTTGGCATCCCGCTCTCACCCTTTCACTGTCGAAACTGTTAAATGTAGCCGTCTCTTCTCCTCCAATAGCTTCATGTCTCGCACCTCTTGCCTGTGGAACTCCCTTCCCTATTCCAGTTTCCCAAAGAGCTATTATCTCCAGCTATTCAAATGTAATGTCAATCGACATCTCCTTGATCTATCCACTATCCTTCTCCTCATCCTTTCCTCTATCACTCCTATCTGATCTTGCTCCAAATTTTCTGTAACCCCTTGCGTTCTAGTGGCTTCTCGCCTTGCTTGGGGTGAAACGCTTAAAAAGAAAATCTTCGTCTGATGAATATAAATCACACTGAATACTCAAGTTATCGCATGATAAAACTTATTGAGTACTAATCAATCGGTGAGTCCTGTTTGACCTGATCTAACGATTAAACCCTTAACGTCTCGTGATTTTTTGTTTTGTTTTTTGCAAAACTAGGATCAAACTCCAGTGAGACACAGCTTTGATTCACTGTGATAACTGGCTTTTTTCAAAAGGTAAAAATCGCCAGTGCGGGCGAGATTAAATAGAACATCGCCAACACTTAAAAATCGGACAGTGCGTTGAGATTCCTCAAGAAATACTATGAATCTGACTAAGGCATCATTACCCTAGGCAGGCCAATTTTAGTTAACACTAAATGATGTGATACTTTTGAACGAATAGTGAGCATTAAAAGCATATAGAGAAAGGAAGCAGAGGTAAAAATAAAAATCTGTATAATATCTGAATCTACTTTCTTGGCTGTCATATCAAATTAATCTTAACATGACGTCTGAGCTGGTTAAATTTATTTCTATCAGAATGTTAGAATATGACAGAACAAATATTAAGTTGGTGCAAAAATACTGACGTAATAATGTCGTTTTTTGACATATTTTAACGTCAAAAAACGACATTATTACGTCATTATTTTCGCACCAACCTAATATATAATGGTATCATATTGTCATAATATTATATATGAGCAGAAATTCGTGAAAATTTGACATTTTTTCTTATTTGAATTTTCTGATGAATCATAATTCTTAAGTTAATAACAGAATAAACTCCTTGCCAATTCTATAACTATTAAAATGAAATTCCGATTATTGCATAGAGACCATCACGAGAGTTGGGATAAAAAGCAACAATAATAAGATGGAATAAAACTAGGAATAAAATAATAGTAATAATGAAGAGTGTATAGAGCCAGAGTGTTGGGATAAAAAGCAACAATAATAAGATGGAATAAAACTAGTAATAAAATATTAATAATAATGAAGAGTGTATAGAGCCAGAGTGTTGGGATAAAAAGCAACAATAATAAGATGGAATAAAACTAGTAATAAAATAGTAGTAATAATGAAGAGTGTATAGAGCCAGTGTTGGGATAAAAAGCAACAATAATAAGAGAGAATAAAACTAGTAATAATGAAGAGTGTGTAGAGCCAAAGTGTTGGGATAAAAAGCAACAATAAGAGGGAATAAAACTAGTAATAAAATAATAGTAATAATGAAGAGTGTGTAGAGCCAAAGTGTTGGGATAAATTTAGCGCATGTAACATAATATTACTATTTTCAATCTCACGTTAACATTTTTTGAGCTGAAGTCTGAAAGAAGGTCATATGTTAAGGTTGGATTTCGAACTGCAATTCAAAATCTGTATCCGTGTTTGCCTCAGCAGACGTGCTTATATTCAATGATATATTCCCTTACCATAATTAGCACGGAAAGAAAATGAATCAGCAGAAATACTTATCACTTTCTCTTTAGCACTCACCTACTATCAAAACAATGGCTTCTTCCGAATCCTTTTTATGAATCAGGCCTGCGTTTTGGTTTATTGAAAATCATTTTCCATACGAAGTGATTTCAGAATGCAGTAGAATAAGCCTTTTTTAGATTGATATAAGGGTTCCCAAGGACATATCGTGGAACAATTTAGGGAAATCTTAAAAGTATCTTTGATGTTAACATATCTCTTTATTGATTGCACATTCAGTCAATTCCACTTCGTGGATTACAAGTTCGCGGAAAAATTCAAAAGTTAGGAAAAGGCGATCAATGTGATCTAGTAATAAAATATTAATAATAATGAAGAGTGTATAGAGCCAGAGTGTTGGGATAAAAAGCAACAATAATAAGATGGAATAAAACTAGTAATAAAATATTAATAATAATGAAGAGTGTATAGAGCCAGAGTGTTGGGATAAAAAGCAACAATAATAAGATGGAATAAAACTAGTAATAAAATATTAATAATAATGAAGAGTGTATAGAGCCAGAGTGTTGGGATAAAAAGCAACAAAAATAGGATGTAATAAAACTAATGACCTAAAACTGCAACGATCCTTAATTAATTGAAGGATGCCGGACTTAACTCTCCTCGGTCGATAAAGAAGTTGATTTTAGAAGGATAGAGAAAATGTTTACTTTTTATTTTAGATTTAATTCTAAGATATACATTTTCCAGTAATGTCACATTCCGAAACGCGAAACATATCGAAATAGCTTACACTGATTGCTATGAAATTTGTTTCTTAAGAACAATCTGTTGTTAACTGGGGCAAGAAATGGCTTGTTAATTTTAACGCCTCCAAAGTGAAACTGCTAACTTTTAATTGTCTTAGAGAACATTTTTCCTTCCATCAGCATGGTTGATACTAACCGCCAGAGGAGTGACTCATTGTGCCCGCTCGAACTAAAATCTTTCATTGACGTAGTGGAAAAATTATACTGAATCTATTGCTAGGTCTGCTGCTAGGAAAGTTGGTTCAAAGTATCGTGCTAGACAATCTTCCACGCTAGAATCTATCTTACATATCTATCATTCATTCACGCTTTGAATATTGCTTTTTACATCTTGTCTGGGGTTCTTGTTATGTATTTAGGGATTCTTGATAAAATCCAAAATATAATCTGTCATTTTATCGGTCCTGACCTGGCATCTTAAATTCAGTTACTTTCATATCATCGTAACATAGCTTACCTGTGCCTTTTCTATAAATATTTTCATAGTAATTATTCTGATGAACTTTCCTCTTTGGTACATCGACTGTACAAATTTAAGCGGAGTAATAGATTGGCAGCTAGGTCTCATCATTTTACAGTTCAAATGGCGAGATGTAACCGTAAGTTCTATGCTAACAGTTTCTTCTCTTAGACTTCTTGCTAGTGGAACTCTCGACCGGCTTTTTGCCTCCGAGTGGACTTTGATTTTCATGAATGTAAATGCAATATCAATCGTTATCGTCTGTCTTCTTAATTCCTGTTACAGTTGTGACGTGGCTGTTCCAGGGTCCTATCCTGTGGTCACGGCACCAGTTGTGACGTCGTCCCCTGGTCGTAGCGCCAACCGTGTCGTTGTATCCCAGTCTACCACGGCACCAACGGTGACGTCCTACTTTGATTCCCAGTCTGCCTACCCACGTTGTGATTTGATCTAGGCAGAGGAAATCAATCAGTCATCGGGGCCGTACTGCAAACCGAGTCCAAAGGGGGTGATACCACAAAAATACGCATAAAAGGCAATAAAA
Source organism: Acanthosepion lycidas (assembly GCA_963932145.1). NCBI lineage: Eukaryota > Metazoa > Mollusca > Cephalopoda > Sepiida > Sepiidae > Acanthosepion > Acanthosepion lycidas. Next base: position 32,870,320 of record OZ010591.1, read on the forward strand.
TGAAAACTCAAAAGTTCAAAGTATCAAAGAAAAAGGTAACAAACTTTATGTCTAGTTGTTCGATACATAGGACTGCATCTATCTCCCGACCCGTTCTATGGATTGTGACACGTCGTTTTCCGCTAGGCAAGTTTTAACACTTCAAGTCGTCTGCTCTTTAAGAAATTGGTGTTTCGGTGGGTCTTTGGACGAAAGTCGGAAGAAAAACTTATTTCGGTGATCTGGATCTAAGTCGCTCTTCAAAATAATTGTTCTTGGTTTGAAGATGTGGGTCTGGAAAATGTGCGGGAATCTGGTCAGCTATCTGCGAGGCTTGCCTTAACCGAAGACTGCTGGAACTCGACTCTCTTCTGCTCGTTGTGGCTTCGTTTATATGGGCGCCGACCCAAACCGGGGTGAGTTTGTCGGCGCTGGGGGTTCCTCGATAATTCTAAATACATATCCACCTCTCTGGTTAGGAATTTCCACCTTTTTCCATTTTTGGAAACCTTTCCTCACTCCCACCTTCTCATCATACCTCAGAGGGGCGTGAACTGCCCTCCCCACATCTTCGTGGCAACCTCTCTTACTCATCCTCCAGATGGGCGGCAACAGCCTCCCTCGTGCATCACGTGATCACCACTCGACCAATGTTGTCTCAGTCGGGCGTGGACGAATCTGCGGCTTTGTTTCAAGAGAAAAAAAATATCTTGCTTAAAAAAAAAAATTATCTCTTTTTTCTTTCCTTTTTCTTCCCCTTAATGGTTTATCATTTCTCCAGCCGCGAACGGGACAATATGACAATGGCGGTCATAACTCTTGTTCCACACGTGGTTTACTTCAAGTATTTTATCGCTAATTATCAGAATGTGTGGTCTTCTCGACATGGTCTCAAAAAAGGACATCTCCAAAGTTCCAGTCGGTCTGTCGCCTCGAAGAAAGAAAAAAAAAAATTATTTTCTTTCGGCACAATTCCCGATAACAAAATTTTATTATCGCAGGCCAAGGATGCTCGTGGGTGTTTTTTTTAATTTTTCATATCTGTCTAAGTCTTTTTTGTTGTCACTTAACGAAATAACATTTTCATTTGAATTTTTCTCTCTTTCTCTGGTCAGTCGGTCTGTAGTTGATAATAAGATGTCTTCCCGTACCAATAGTTTGTTTTCATATCCTTAGATAACACGGCCGATGCCAAAACATATCTGATTCTTTCCTTCTTTCCTTTTCTTTTTACTCAGAATTTCCCTGTCATTGTAATGACACTCTTTCGCCATTTGTTACTTATCAAAATATCCTTTTATCCATTGTCTCTTAGCTGTGTGTGTGTTCTTGCTTAACACTCACGATTCGGTTCTTAGCCTCTCCTTTTCTTCCTCTCTTTCCTTTTCTCTTTCTGCCTCGTTAAATGGTGCCACACAGTGTAGCCCGGATATAAGAGAGTTGTCGGGACCGGAGAAGAGGTATCTTATATCCGGGTTTCTCTTATATCCGGGTTTCTCTTATATCCGGATTTGGTCTATTTTGTTTCGGTAAGTATGGCTCTAATTTGGGACCAGAGATAATCTATCTTATATCCGGGTTTCCTATATATCCGGGTCTCTTATATCCGGGTTACACTGTATTTTATTATTTTTCTCAATATTTTAAAAAAAATTTTCTCATATTCTTTCACACTCAGTAACCCTTTGCGTTTTAATTGCTTAATTGGAGTGAAATTAAAAATAGTAAACGGAATTTAAAAAATATTGCCGCAGGAGCCATTTTTTTTTTTTTTAAATTTAATTTTTTTTTAATTTTAAATTTTTTTTTATTTTATATATATATATATATATTATTTTATTTATTTTTATTTTTATTTTTTTTTTTGCCATCCCTCTTTGTCTCTGCTTTGCTATCCTCTTTTTCCGTTTCTTTTTTGATATACCATGTATTACCTCGATGTGGCCGATCATGGCTCTCTACGACATCCTTTTTTGCTCTAAGTAACTTTTAACCGTTTTTCCTTGCTCTACCATCCTCATTACTATTCTCTTACCCCAAGTATTTTCTAGATATAGGTGAGCATGGCCCTCCACAACTCCCAGGCTTTTGTTGCACTAAGTAATTTTCAATTTTTTACCAAACCCTCTTTGGGATTGTTCTGCTATCCAGTTGCTTTTATTTTTATGTGCCGTGTCCTATAAAGACGTGGGTGTTCATGGCTCTTCACAATTTCTTTTTTTTGCTGCACTAAGTAAATATTAACTCTTACCATCCCTATTTATAGCTCTTCTGACATCCACATAGTCCCCTTTTTATGTAATATTTTTCATGACGCCAGTGGTAATGGCTCTCCACAATGTCCTATTTTTTGCAGTTTGAAGTAATTTTTAATCATGCACCATCTTTCTTTGTTCTAGTATTCATATGCTTCTCTATTCATGTGCTCTCTTTGTATAGGTGGGCGGTTATGACTCTCCCCAACATCCTGTCTATTCTTGCACGAAATAACTTTTTCATCTCGTTATGTCCCTATTCTGCCAGTCATGTACCTATGTTTTAGGTCATGTCTTTTCAGGACCCGGGTGAACATGGCTCTCCACAACTTCCTTTCCGTTTTGCTTTAAATAAATTTTAACTCTTTACCGTCCCTCTTGGCCCATGTTCTGTCGCCGACACGAGTCTTCTTTAATATGCTAACACCTTTCATGACTTCGGCATTCATAGCTCTCCACAACTTCTCATCTTTTTTTTTTTGTAATTTTTAGCTATTTTTAATCTCACTTTAATGTCTGTTCTGCCATTCACATTTGTCATTTTCAGTTATATGCCATGTCGTTTGCGGATGTGGGAAATCATAGCTCTCCACAACTTCCTGTCATCCATTTACGCCTTCATTAAATTGATTACTTACTGCTTTATGTTTGGTGAGTGTTCAGTTTTCTAGGCCTTCTTTTCTCATTATGCGTCCCAGAATTTGCATTTCTCTCTTTCTAATTGAGTCTTGCGGCCACGTCCCGTTGAAACATCGGTTAGGGTACGATCGCCAAATTTAAGGAACGGCCTGTAACTAGATGGGCGAGCGTTTGGGAATACCAGTTGCAGTGGACTTGAATGTGCGGGTGGTTTAATGGATAATGTCTCAGTTGTGTTCGTTATATTCAGTTACGTGAAACACCCTTGAGAAAGGCATGAAAACGCATCTCCCCCAGCTATGGGTTAAATAGTAAGACTTGTATCAAAAAAAAAAAGAAAAAAAGATAACTAAATAGAATTTCGCACAAAATATTTAGATTTTGGCATTGAGGTTGATATGCGGCTAAACAAAAACAACCAACCACTCGACACGCAAGCCGCTAGTGGCCCGCCGGCGGGCCGCCGATGGCAACGCCAACGTTCCTCTGGTGGCAGCCAACGGCGAACAACCAGCAGGCCGATGGTGGGCAACTAGCGGTCCGCCAGTGGTAGCATTGCCAAGACGAACACGCCGGCGGTCCGACAGCGGGACACCAGCGATAAACGCTCGCGGCATGGCACCCAGTGGCTGATTTAGTCGCTTGCATCTTGTTGGTTGTATCTTTTAAGTTAAATTTCAATTCCCATTTTTATTTTTACCAGTTTTTATTAATCTTTATTCCAGTTTTTAGGGAGTTTTCACAGTGAAAAAAATATTAGGTGGAGTTATAAGTAAAATTTAGTTTTTGGGGAACCAATTCTCATGACAAATGCATCGTCCTAATTACTAATCCTACTTGGCAGTTAAGACAAAATTTCGAGTACACTCACAAACGACAATGTTCAAGACTGTGGATTGACGGGATCCATAGCCGCTTTGGTAAACGAGCTACTCGTCGGCTTCAGAAAATATAACTGAATGAAAATGGTGCAAAAATAATATCGTTTTTCGACGTTAAAAAATACGTCAAAAAACGATATTATTTTTGCACCAACCAAATAGTTGGATTTTATTTTTTGGAAGAATAAAGTTAGTAAGGAAAACAGAAGTTATTTATAACATCCTAAAAGAGGAATGAGACGAAAAACTGTAAGAGACACCAGGCGAAAAATAAATATAATATAGTGGGTTTGGGAAATTAGAAAGTTAAGAGAGATGGCAGATGTATTTTATTTATATTTAAATCGAACATGAACGGAGTGTATGCACTTTTTATAAAGAGGTATTTTCATTTTGTGATGCATTTTTATCGAAGAAAACACGACCGGAAACCGAGATTTACGGACCAGCGAGAATAACAGAAAATATGGAAAAAAAAAAACCCCCAAAATGACAGGACTGATTAAGGAAGAAGCAGAAGTAAATGTAAAAAGGGAACGGAAATGATAATAAGAAAAAGAGATCCCTGCAACGGTTGAGAAGGAAAATACGAGCTATTAGTAAAGAACGTTAAACATGCTCGATCTGTAGCTCATGTAGATAAAAAAAACACACCCTTACATAGAGACAGAAACGAAAAATAGCTAAATTTATGTACAAGATGTTATGATAACCGAGAAGTACTATGCAAACATGTAAGATTCGAAAACTAAAAAGAAAAAAAATCCCACCGACAGACAAAGTAATGGTGTAACTGAAAAACGTATCTCACCGAGGACCTCACCAGACCGTTCGATCGGTAGGAGCGACGGGCGGTGTGTACAAAGGGCAGGGACGTGATCGACGCGGGCTGTTGACCCGCGCCTACAGGGAATTCCTCGTTCACGGGGTTGGTTACAGGCCCCGATCCCTATCACGGGAGGTGGTTAAGAGGTTTCCCGATCCTCTCGGGCCGGGGCGAAGTCCCCGCTGATACCTCCAGTGTAGCGCGCGTGCGGCCCCGGACATCTAAGGGCATCACAGACCTGTTATCGCTCCGCCTCGTGTGGCTTTCTGCCACCCGTCCCTCTAAGAAGTGCGTGAGAAAACCGACCCGGACCCGGGCGCTGCGATGAATGGTGAAAACACACCAGGCGAAGATGGCATAGTAACAGGCCTTTTGAAAGATACAGAACATATCTACAACGGTTTCGCACGGTGATTTACCTCATATATAAAAAAAATAAATTTACATCGAAATACTCCGGAATAGGAATTGTATTTTATGAAAAAGTTATTGTCATAACATACACTTTTCATGGTCACAATCTAAAAGGTAGGGATCGGTCTCCTTTGCACTAAAGTTAAAAAGATAGATATAGGTTCAGATTATATTACAATCAATGAGGTATACATTGGTCCAGTTTATTCATGAGCCGAGAAGTAGACGTGGGTTTGATTTGCACCAGAATTTAAATGGTAGACATAGGTGCCATTTAGAGTCAAAAAACTTCTGTTGATACGAAACTCAAATTTAAACTCAGGTTTTGTTTGGATTAAACATTTTCTATTGTTTCGGTAATAATTTAAAAAGAGAAAAATTTGAAATTGTTGAAAATTTTTTATCGGATATTAATCCAAAGGAAGTCATCATTATTTTTCTTTTCTTTTATCTATCTATCTATCTATCTATCTATCTATCTATCTATCTATCTATCTCAATCTGTTCACGGCCCTGTCGGCTGGGGCTTTAGAATATGACGACTGCACCTCTGTAGAGGGGTAAGACGCCCCCAATGAGGCGTCCTGGGTATGACGTTAAATTGCATCCAACAGCAAGGCCTCTGATCTGGAGGTTTTGAGGAGCGTGGAACCACCTCTTAATTGCTGGTGTTCCCAGATCCACCTTGACCCGGGGTGATAGCACCTGTTAGGGTCCCAGCTATGGGTAAATAGTGAACTGCTAGTTTTCCAGGTTTTGCTTACGTCCTGGGTATGACGGTAAACTACATCCGCGTCCTGGGTATGATGTTAAACTACATCCGCGTCCTGGGTATGGCGATAAACTGCATCCAACAGCAAGGTCTCAGATAATGTTTTCAGAAAAATAATGTTGCCAGCTCTAAGTTTTTGAAACAATAATGTTGCCAGCTCTAAGTTTTTTTGAAATAATGTTGCCAGCTCTAAGTTTTTGAAACAATAATGTTGCCAGCTCTAAGTTTTTTTGAAATAATGTTGCCAGCTCTACGTTTTTTTGAAACAATAATGTTGCCAGCTATACATTTTTTATTCCATACAAAATAGGCATTTAAAATTCATATAAACTGGATTTGGCATTAAATAAGCCACAGGGGTTGATATGCCATAAAACCCAAAAACCAACCAACCAACCAATCTGTTCATATCTATCTATCTATTAGGTTGGGGCAAAAAATATGTTACCATGTGAGAAAACGACATTATTTTTGCACCAACCTAATATCTCAATCTGTTAACATCTATCTATCTCAATCTGTTCATATCTATGTATATATATATATCTATCTATCGAATTATTCTCAATCACTTCTGACCAATGTTTGTAAGGATTCCATATCATCACCCGATTCTTCTTTTCTAATTCTGGTGTCATCTCTGGGTTGACAGATGGAAGTTCATGCTGCTTAACATTTTGATCCTTTGCAATAATTTAGATCGCAAAACCTGCTGTTTACTTCTCCAGCAATGGACACTAACCCTAACCCTTCACGGAACGTGACCGTATTGTCGAACCGCTTTCCACTTTAGGACATCGTTGCGCAGATCTCATTAGCAGTTGATATTTAGCGCTTCGTCGAAGTGAATAAACGGCGGATGGGGAGGGCGCAGTAAGAAGAAAACGTAACCAGGTGAAACAAAAACATGCAGAAGATAAGAAAGACTCTAAGGCAAGACCAGGTGAAATCGGAGAGACCAGGGAGAGGAAGTGGCCGATATGATAGGCCAGAGAAAAGCAGCGTCATCGTCGTCATGAAAAGAGTGGGCAAATCAAATTGATCCAAAGGTCAAAGGTCATCAGGACAAAATTCCAATGGAAATATTTGCAGAAAAAAGGAGAAGGGAGGCAACGTTCTTGCTTCAAAAAATTCTATTCAGTTCGTCTTTCTGATTCCGATCCTGACCTCGATTTGATCAATGAAGGTTCTTCGCGGGTCTTCCTCAATCCCGACCCCATAACTTAAACTGATGGACAACTTCCTGTTTGAGTCACCATCTAATCCATATCTATCTATCTATCTATCTATCTATCTATCTATCTATCTATCTATCTATCTATCTATCTATCTATCTATCTATAGGTCTTCACTATCTATCTATCTATCTATCAATCTATCTATCTATCTATCTATCTATCTATCTATCTATCTATAGGTCTTCACTATCTATCTATCTATCTATCTATCTATCTATCTATCTATCTATCACCAGTCGTTTATTTTCTATCTATCTATCTATCTATCGTTCTATCAATCAATCTATCAATCTATCTATCTATCTATCTATCTATCTATCTACCTCAAGGTCTTCAACAATCTATCTATCTATCTATCTATCTATCTATCTATCTATCTATCTATCTATCTATCTAAATCTGTTGAGATCTATCCCAAGTCGTTTATTCTCTATCTACCTATCTATCTATCGTTCTATCAATCAATCAATCTATCTATCTATCTATCTATCTATCTATCTATCTATCTATCTATCTATCTATCTCAAGGTTTTCACTATCTATCTATCTATCTATCTATCTATCTATCTATCTATCTATCTATCTATCTATCTATATATCCCAAGTCGTTTATTGTCTATCTATCTATCTATCTATCTATCTATCTATCTATCTATCTATCTCAAGGTCTTCACTATCTATCTATCTATCTATCTATCTATCTATCTATCTCAAGGTCTTCAACATCAATCTATCTATCTATCTATCTATCTATATCTGTTCAGATATATCCAAAGTCGTTTATTGTCTATCTATCTATCTATCTATCTATCTATCTATCTATCTATCTATCTATCTATCCATCTATCTATCTATCTATGTCAGTCCGCTCATATCTATCTGTCTATCTATCTATCTATCTATCTTTCTATCTATCTATCTATCTATCTATCTATCTATCTATCTATCTATCTATGTCAGTCTGCTCATATCTATCTATCTATCTATCTATCTCAAGGTCTTCACTATCTATCTATCTATCTATCTATCTATCTATCTATAATCTATCTATCTCAAGGTCTTCAACATCAATCTATCTATCTATCTATCTATCTATCTATCTATCTATCTATCTATCTATCTCAAGGTCTTCAACATCAATCTATCTATCTATCTATCTATCTATCTATCTATCTATCTATCTATTTATCTATCTATCTATCTATCTATCTAAATCTGTTCAGATCTAACCCAAGTCGTTTATGCCCTATCTATCTATCTATCTATCTATCTATCTATCTATCTATCTATCTATCTATCTATATCTGTTCAGATCTATCCAAAGTCGTTTATTTTCTATCTATCTATCTATCTATCTATCTATCTATCTATCTATCTATCTATCTATCTATCTATCTATCTATCTATCTATGTCAGTCCGCTCATATCTATCTATCTATCTATCTATCTATCTATCTATCTATCTATCTATCTATCTATCTATCTATCTATCTATCTATGCCGGTCTGCTCATATCTATCTATCTATCTATCTATCTATCTATCTATCTATCTATCTATCTATCTCAAGGTCTTCAATATCTATCTATCTATCTATCTATCTATCTATCTATCTATATCTGTTCAGATCTATCCAAAGTCGTTTATTATCTATCTATCTATCTATCTATCTATCTATCTATCTATCTATCTATCTATCTATCTATGCCAGATATATTCAACACAGATATAATGACAATATTCTCCACACATGACAATTACTGACGTTATTTTTCAGTTAAAAATATGAAAATAGCGTTTCTCTACATTCCAATTGCTAGGTACATTCTGTTTTTGTTTTTATTAGTTACTTTGTTCATTTAATTTCATTTTCGTATTTTGCTTTGATAAAGTCCGCATTGGACGAAACGCGTCAGCAATTACCAGTTTTCCTATTGTCATTCTTATTCATAAATATTGTCTCTCTACTGATTAATTCGGAGAAATTTTCATATATATATATCCCAAGTCGTTTATTGTCTATCTATCTATCTATCTAACTATATATCTATCTATCTATCTATCGATCTATCAATCAATCTATCTATCTATCTATCTATATCTGTTCAGATCTATACCAAGTCGTTTATTTTCTATTTGTCTATCTATCTATCTATCTATCTATCTATCTATCTATCTATCTATCTATCTATCTAACGCTAGTCATTTATTTTCAATCTATCTATCTATCTATCTAACGCTAGTCATTTATTTTCAATCTATCTATCTATCTATCTATCTATCTATCTATCTATCTATCTATCTATCTATCTAACGCTAGTCATTTATTTTAAATCTATCTATCTATCTATCTATCTATCTATCTATCTATCTATCTATCTAAATCTGTTCAGATCTAACCCAAGTCGTTTATGCCCTATATATCTATCTATCTATCTATCTATCTATCTATCTATCTATCTATCTATCTATCTATATCTGTTCAGATCTATCCAAAGTCGTTTATTTTCTATCTATCTATCTATCTATCTATCTATCTATCTATCTATCTATCGATCGATCTATGTCAGTCCGCTCATATCTATCTATCTATCTATCTATCTATCTATCTATCTATCTATCTATCTATCTATCTATCTAACGCAAGTCATTAATTTTCAATCTATCTATCTATCTATCTATCTATCTATCTAAATCTGTTCAGATCTATCCCAAGTCGTTTATGCTCTCTCTAACTATCTATCTATCGAACTATCAACCAATATATATATATATATATATATATATATATATATATATATATATATATATAAATCCCAAGTCGTATATTTTCTATCTATCTATCTATCTATCTATCTATCTATCTATCTATCTATCTATCTATCTATCTAACGTTAGTCATTTATTTTCAATCTATCTATCTATCTATCTATCTATCTATCTATCTATCTATCTATCTATCTATCGCAAGTCGTTTAATTTCTATCTATCTATATATCTATCTATCTATCTAACACAAGTCATTTATTTTCAATCTATCTATCTATCTATCTATCTATCTATCTATCTATCTATCTATCTATCTATCTATCAATAGTTCATACGTCGTTTATTTTCTTTCTATCTATCTATCTATCTATCTATCTATCTATCTAACGCTAGTCATTTATTTTCAATCTATCTATCTATCTATCTATCTATCTATCTATCTATCTATCTATCTATCGCAAGTCGTTTAATATCTATCTATCTATCTATCTATCTATCTATCTATCTATCTAAATCTGTTCAGATCTAACCGAAGTCGTTTATGCCCTATCTATCTATCTATCTATCTATCTATCTATCTATCTATCTATCTATCTATCTATCTATCTATCTCAAGGTTTTCACTATCTATCTATCTATCTATCTATCTATCTATCTATCTATCTATCTATCTGTCTCAAAGTGTTCACTATCTATCTATCTATCTATCTCCCTCCCTACCTACCTATCTATCTATCTATCTATCTATCTATCTATCTATCTATCTATCTCAAGGTCTTCACTATCTATCTATCTACCTATCTCAAGGTCTTCACTATCTATCTATCTATCTATCTATCTATCTATCTATCTATCTATCTATCTATATCTGTTCAGATCTATCCAAAGTCATTTATTTTCTATCTATCTATCTATCATTCTATCTATCAATCTATCTATCTATCTATCTATCTATCTATCTATCTATCTATAGTTCATACGTCGTTTATTTTCTTTCTATCTATCTATCTATCTATCTATCTAACGCAAGTCATTTATTTTCAATCTATCTATCTATCTATGTAACGCTAGTCATTTATTTTCAGTCTATCTATCTATCTAACGCTAGTCATTTATTTTCAATCTATCTATCTATCTATCTATCTATCTATCTATATATCTATCTATCTATCTATCTATCTATCTAACGCTAGTCATTTATTTTCAATCTATCTATCTATCTATCTATCTATCTATCTATCTATCTATCTATCTATCTATCTAAATCTGTTCAGATCTAACCCAAGTCGTTTATGCCCTATCTATCTATCTATCTATCTATCTATCTATCTATCTATCTATCTATCTATCTATCTATCTATATCTGTTCAGATCTATCCAAAGTCGTTTATTTTCTATCTATCTATCTATCTATCTATCTATCTATCTATCTATCTATCTATCTATCGATCGATCTATGTCAGTCCGCTCATATCTATCTATCTATCTATCTATCTATCTATCTATCTATCTAACGCAAGTCATTAATTTTCAATCTATCTATCTATCTATCTAAATCTGTTCAGAACTATCCCAAGTCGTTTATGCTCTCTCTAACTATCTATCTATCGAACTATCAACCAATATATATATATATATATATATATATATATATATATATATATATATATATATATATCCCAAGTCGTATATTTTCTATCTATCTATCTATCTATCTATCTATCTATCTATCTATCTATCTAACGCTAGTCATTTATTTTCAATCTATCTATCTATCTATCTATCTATCTATCTATCTATCGCAAGTCGTTTAATTTCTATCTATCTATCTATCTATCTATCTATCTATCTATCTATCTAACACAAGTCATTTATTTTCAATCTATCTATCTATCTATCTATCTATCTATCTATCTATCAATAGTTCATACGTCGTTTATTTTCTTTCTATCTATCTATCTATCTATCTATCTATCTAACGCTAGTCATTTATTTTCAATCTATCTATCTATCTATCTATCTATCTATCTATCTATCTATCTATCGCAAGTCGTTTAATATCTATCTATCTATCTATCTATCTATCTATCTATCTATCTATCTATCTATCTATCTATCTATCTATCTAAATCTGTTCAGATCTAACCGAAGTCGTTTATGCCCTATCTATCTATCTATCTATCTATCTATCTATCTATCTATCTATCTATCTATCTATCTATCTATCTACCTATCTATCTCAAGGTTTTCACTATCTATCTATCTATCTATCTATCTATCTATCTATCTATCTATCTATCTATCTATCTATCTATCTGTCTGTCTCAAGGTGTTCACTATCTATCTATCTATCTATCTATCTCCCTCCCTATCTATCTATCTATCTATCTATCTATCTATCTATCTATCTATCTATCTATCTATCTATCTATCTATCTCAAGGTCTTCACTATCTATCTATCTACCTATCTCAAGGTCTTCACTATCTATCTATCTATCTATCTATCTATCTATCTATATCTGTTTAGATCTATCTAAAGTCGATTATTTTCTATCTATCTATCTATCTATCTATCTATCTATCTATCTATCTATCTATCTATCTATATCTGTTCAGATCTATCCAAAGTCGTTTATTTTCTATCTATCTATCTATCTATCTATCTATCTATCTATCTATCTATCTATCTATCTATCTATCTATCTAACGCAAGTCATTAATTTTCAATCTATCTATCTATCTATCTATCTATCTATCTATCTATTTATCTATCTATCTATCTATCTATCTATCTATCTATCTCAAGGTCTTCACTATCTATCTATCTACCTATCTCAAGGTCTTCACTATCTATCTATCTATCTATCTATCTATCTATCTATCTATCTATCTATCTATCTATCTATATCTGTTTAGATCTATCTAAAGTCGATTATTTTCTATCTATCTATCTATCTATCTATCTATCTATCTATCTATCTATCTATATCTGTTCAGATCTATCCAAAGTCATTTATTTTCTATCTATCTACCTATCTATCAATCTATCTATCTATCTATCTATCTATCTATCTATCTATCTATCTATCTATCTATCTATCTATCTATAGTTCATACGTCGTTTATTTTCTTTCTATCTATCTATCTATCTATCTAACGCTAGTCATTTATTTTCAATCTATCTATCTATCTATGTAACGCTAGTCATTTATTTTCTATCTATCTATCTATCTATCTATCTATCTATCTATCTATCTATCTATCTATCTATCTATCTATCTCAAGGTCTTCACTATCTATCTATCTACCTATCTCAAGGTCTTCACTATCTATCTATCTATCTATCTATCTATCTATCTATCTATCTATATCTGTTCAGATCTATCCACAGTCGTTTATTTTCTATCTATCTATCTATCTATCTATCAATCTATCTATCTATCTATCTATCTATCTATCTATCTATCTATAGTTCATACGTCGTTTATTTTCTTTCTATCTATCTATCTATCTATCTATCTAACGCTAGTCATTTATTTTCAATCTATCTATCTATGTAACGCTAGTCATTTATTTTCTATCTATCTATCTATCTATCTATCTATCTATCTATCTATCTATCTATCTATCTATCTCAAGGTCTTCACTATCTATCTATCTACCTATCTCAAGGTCTTCACTATCTATCTATCTATCTATCTATCTATCTATCTATCTATCTATCTATCTATCTATCTAAATCTGTTCAGATCTAACCGAAGTCGTTTATGCCCTATCTATCTATCTATCTATCTATCTATCTATCTATCTATCTATCTATCTCAAGGTTTTCACTATCTATCTATCTATCTATCTATCTATCTATCTATCTATCTATCTATCTGTCTGTCTCAAGGTGTTCACTATCTATCTATCTATCTATCTATCTATCTATCTATCTCCCTCCCTACCTATCTATCTATCTATCTATCTATCTATCTATCTATCTATCTATCTATCTATCTATCTATCTATCTATCTATCTATCTATCTATCTCAAGGTCTTCACTATCTATCTATCTACCTATCTCAAGGTCTTCACTATCTATCTATCTATCTATCTATCTATCTATCTATCTATCTATATCTGTTTAGATCTATCTAAAGTCGATTATTTTCTATCTATCTATCTATCTATCTATCTATCTATCTATCTATCTATCTATCTATCTATCTATCTATCTATATCTGTTCAGATCTATCCAAAGTCGTTTATTTTCTATCTATCTATCTATCTATCTATCTATCTATCTATCTATCTATCTATCTATCTATCTATCTATCTATCTAACGCAAGTCATTAATTTTCAATCTATCTATCTATCTATCTATCTATCTATCTATCTATTTATCTATCTATCTATCTATCTATCTATCTATCTATCTCAAGGTCTTCACTATCTATCTATCTACCTATCTCAAGGTCTTCACTATCTATCTATCTATCTATCTATCTATCTATCTATCTATCTATATCTGTTTAGATCTATCTAAAGTCGATTATTTTCTATCTATCTATCTATCTATCTATCTATCTATCTATCTATCTATCTATCTATCTATCTATATCTGTTCAGATCTATCCAAAGTCGTTTATTTTCTTTCTATCTATCTATCTATCTATCTATCTATCTATCTATCTATCTATCTATCTATCTATCTATCTAACGCAAGTCATTAATTTTCAATCTATCTATCTATCTATCTATCTATCTATTTATCTATCTATCTATCTATCTATCTATCTATCTATCTATCTATCTATCTCAAGGTCTTCACTATCTATCTATCTACCTATCTCAAGGTCTTCACTATCTATCTATCTATCTATCTATCTATCTATCTATCTATCTATCTATCTATATCTGTTTAGATCTATCTAAAGTCGATTATTTTCTATCTATCTATCTATCTATCTATCTATCTATCTATCTATCTATCTATCTATCTATCTATCTATCTATCTATCTATATCTGTTCAGATCTATCCAAAGTCATTTATTTTCTATCTATCTACCTATCTATCTATCTATCTATCTATCTATCTATCTATAGTTCATACGTCGTTTATTTTCTTTCTATCTATCTATCTATCTATCTAACGCTAGTCATTTATTTTCAATCTATCTATCTATCAATGTAACGCTAGTCATTTATTTTCTATCTATCTATCTATCTATCTATCTATCTATCTATCTATCTATCTATCTATCTATCTATCTCAAGGTCTTCACTATCTATCTATCTACCTATCTCAAGGTCTTCACTATCTATCTATCTATCTATCTATCTATCTATCTATCTATCTATCTATATCTGTTCAGATCTATCCACAGTCGTTTATTTTCTATCTATCTATCTATCTATCTATCAATCTATCTATCTATCTATCTATCTATCTATCTATCTATCTATCTATCTATCTATCTATAGTTCATACGTCGTTTATTTTCTTTCTATCTATCTATCTATCTATCTATCTATCTAACGCTAGTCATTTATTTTCAATCTATCTATCTATGTAACGCTAGTCATTTATTTTCTATCTATCTATCTATCTATCTATCTATCTATCTATCTATCTATCTATCTCAAGGTCTTCACTATCTATCTATCTACCTATCTCAAGGTCTTCACTATCTATCTATCTATCTATCTATCTATCTCTCTATATCTGTTTAGATCT
>OZ010591.1:32943317-32945817 GCA_963932145.1 Acanthosepion lycidas
TTTTTAGGATTGCTGTTCCAATTGTTTGCAACAAGGTGTTAAAAGTTTGCATTTTATACCCGCCTAGTTTTGGAAATAATTTTTGAGGCTTGAAAACTCGACTCGAAATTTAAAGTCTTTACGATAGCAAAAGGACAAATTTTACTGAGCTGCAAAGAACAGGTAATTGTGGAGAGCCGTGGTCGCCCACATCCTGAAGGGACACAGAACATAGAAGGAAAATAAAAACGCTGACATGAAGTGGATTGACTGAAGCAATTGATACTTCGCCATTATTTATCTGCAATGTGCAAGATGGACTCTGTCAAAATCCATCTTACACATTTATAAATCTACCATTCGTCCATGCATTGAATACTGTTGCCATATCTGATCTGCTATTCCTGCTGTATATTTCGAGATTCTTGACAAAATTCAAAGAAGAGTCTGCAATATGAGCGATCCTGACCATATCTACTGAAGCCACATTCTCACCGACGTGACGTGTTTTCTCTCTGTCTTTTCAACAAATATTTTAATGTCCTGATGGACCTTTTTATCTGGTGCCTCGAATGCATAAATTTAAGCATTCTACTAGATTGGCAGCTAGGTCTCACGATTTTACTGTTGAACTAGTTAGATGCACCTGCAAATTCTGTTCAAACAGTTTCTTTCTCACACTTCTCACTTCTTACTTCTCTTCAAACCTACAATGTTCTAAACTGTAAATGCAACATCAATCGACATCTTCTGTCTTTCTAAACCCTGTTCCTTTATTGGCCTTTCTTCAATGTATCCTCACTAAAGTCTTCTCGCGCTCTGGGAAATCCAGTGTCTTATTGGAATTATCGTCTTGCTTGGCTTGGAACGATATACTTTCTTTGTTAATATGCTAAATCTGTTCACCAAACAAAAATGTTTGTGAGATATATTTGTGGTAGCCTGTTGGAGTTACGGTAAGGAATTGTTACAAGTTTTTTCTAACTTGTTTAAAACTCGGTGTATTTTCATTTTATACCCGCTATATAAGTCGACCCCTAATTTTGGAAATATTATTTCAGGCTTGAAAACTCGACTTGTACAACGAAATAAACGGTACATTAAAAATAACTTTTATTCTGTCCATTTCTAGATGATATTTTTATATATCATTTCCATATAGAAAGTTACGTTAAATAGTCTTTATTCGAAAAGTGTTCAGTTCAACTGGTATCATCTGTGTGGTAGACAATATTTATCCGGATGTTTTTTGACAGCGCTGAATTCAAATCAGCAAAATGTGACGTCATTTGTAACGGTGAAAGGAGCTAGTATTCGTACCAGAAATTGTGAAATTTCCATCCGATTTCTTGCGCCCCTTCAAACCTATAATGTTCTAAACTTTAAATGCAATGTCAATCGTCATCTTCTGTCAGAAAATCATGTATCAATTATTATTATTATTATTGTTATTCATTATTATTATTATTATAAAAATTCTTTATAACGTGTACTCTTTTATAATACATTGCCTAAGGAAAGCAAAGGATGTGATTTTTGCTGTTTCCAATTATATATATATATATATATATATATATATATATATATATATATATATATGTCTGTGTGTGTGTG
Organism: Acanthosepion lycidas; assembly: GCA_963932145.1. Taxonomy (NCBI): domain Eukaryota; kingdom Metazoa; phylum Mollusca; class Cephalopoda; order Sepiida; family Sepiidae; genus Acanthosepion; species Acanthosepion lycidas. The sequence goes on from OZ010591.1 coordinate 32,944,911, forward strand.
AAAATATATAGAAAATAGGAAAGAACTGGTTAGGTAAATAATCCAAAGTTCTTTAGTATTTTTGTTATTATTTAAAAAAAAATAGTGCTCGCTTGAAGATGGAACAGAGCTTACTTTAATTCAATTTAATTCAAATAATTATATTTAAGTTTTAGGCTATTGTTTTGAAACATGAGAACACTTATGTAGCGTGTTGGAATCATATTTTTAAATAAACAATTATATATATAATATATATATATATATATATATATATATATATATATATATATAACACAAGAAGGAATAAAAAAAGTCCCTGATGCACCATCTCTCCTGGAAATCCCCAAAGAATCCTCACTCGCACAACCTATATCCTTCGAAGAGCTTTGTCTATATAAGTTTACCCACATTCTGGCAATTTCAAACCGGAAGTCGTATTTCTTAAGCTTGCCAAATTCTTTGAGCTTGATACTAAGATCACCAGGAACGACCACATCGATGACGTGGCGCTTTTCTTTGTTTTATTATAAACGACGGTGGGGTCTGCTTTTGATGTCTTCAACGATGCGGGTGATTTGGAGATTGAAATTCTATAGATATTTAATCCCATTCTCTGACATTTTTTATTGACTTCAAGTTTATACTTTCTAAATAAGCACCAATGCAGATTGGATGTCGGTTAGTAATGGCGCCGATTGCATTCTTTCTGTGCAAGCGTCGCAAAAAAGCGCAAATTATAAAAATACGTTCGACTGCGGTGAAAAAAAAAAAATTTAAAACCATGCTCACAAGACAATACTACTTTCGACGTGAAACATATCTGTTTACCTTCCATTCTACGGCAATGATAACGGTCGCTACTAGCGTCTTGTGTATTAGTTAACGAGCAAAAGCAGTCACTTTTGACACTACATTGCAAAAAAAA
>OZ010591.1:32948317-33088317 GCA_963932145.1 Acanthosepion lycidas
GCTGTTGTTGATTAAATTGGATATAATTGAATTTTGTATAGAATATAATTAATTTCATTTTTTCTGCGGCTGATATATTAGTTTTTACTATTTTTTAAATTATTTTCGTCCTTTTTATAATTAGAATTTATTTGTTTGCGATATAAAACATTAATATATTTGGGATAATCTGATGAAGTGGTATATTGTATTTGTTTTATATTAAAAATTCAATTAGATCGTCTTATTTGGTTCGCCGAAAACATAATTAGGGAAGTTATTATTAATAAAAGCTTGTTTTATATTTTTTGTTCATTGTAGAAAATCTATTTTGCAGATGAGTTAATTTTTGAATGGTTTATTAGGTATGTTATAATTGAGATCTTAAAGTAATTTGAACATTCACTCTTATAGTTAAGAGTACACGAATTTATGCTTGTAGTTTTTTTATATGACGCGATAGGGAAATTATTATTATTTGTGTTTATATAGAAAAGGAATTTTATTATTATTAAGTTCGTATGTGAATTTAAGGACAGAATGTTTTTTGGAAATGTTTTTAGAGTTTATATATTTCATGTATATTCTTGTCTAAGATAAGGTTTCCTCTAGTAAAATCATACTTATTATAAAACCCAGGTTGTGTGTGTGTGTGCCTGTACGTTTATATATTGGATCGGATTTCCTACATTTTTCAACCGATTTCAACAAAACTTCACAGGACTACGTAAAATTACCTTGCAGTGGTTCTGACAGCACCAAATATTGGAAAAACACAATTGTTTTTGCACGAAATCAATTTGAAAACACGATTAAGAGGCATCGCTGTCGCGAGAATGAAAGGGGAACAACTCATATCGAATTATACTTATTATAAAACCCGGGCTGTTTGTTTGTGTGTGTGTGTGTGTGTGTGTGTGTGTGTGTGTGTGTGTGTGTTCGTTTATATATTGGATCGGATTTCCTACATTTTTCAACCGAAAAAAACTTGCTTTAAAAATTCCATTTACAAGACAATTGTTTACAATAAAATTCTCTTCAATCGGTAGACCCGGTATAACGTTTGAAAAGAATGTTTTTGTTTGAGTTTGGGTTTGACCAATTCGTAAAAAAAAACAAAACAAAACAAAACAAAAAAAAATTAATTAAGACATGCGTGTCCGTCAACCTTAAATAATAATCTTTATCAATTTTATTTTTCAGTCTTTATGATGGTCGATACTTGATCTATCTCTTACTGTTACATCCCCGGGCAACGCCGGGCTATACTGCTAGTAATTAATAAAAAGAAAGAATATGATATGTCTTTTAAGTTAGCTTTTAACTTAGAGGTCAAATATAAAATAGGGAAAATATTTTTCAAATGATATAATAAACACTTCCACAAAAACTCCGTATTACATGAGATGTTTAATAAAAACACAGCCAAATTAAGCTAATTTAAAAACCACATGAAAAACAACAGAAATTTCAAAACCAACGTGCAGCAAAACACTGTTAACAGTAATATATGCAATTGTAGAAATAAAAGCAGATGTCCATTAGATGGAGTTTTCAAAACTGAAGCAGTAATTTACAAAGCAGAAGTAGTAGCTACAAATGATCAGAAAAATATGCATAGGGCGTACTGAGGGTAACTTTAAAAAGTGGTGGTACAATCATAAGTCATCTTTTAAGCAATAAAGCCTCAGCAATTCTACTAAATTCGCTAACCATCTGGGGAAATTAAAGGAGAAAAATAAAAAGATCCAATTGTAAACTGGAAACTTTTTAAAAAAAGCTAAACCTTACAACAATCATAGCAACATCTGCAACCTTTGTCAACAAGAGAAATTAACATTTCCAGACCTAAAACCTTTAAATCAGAGTCCGGAAATTATGTCCCGTTGTATTCATACTAAAAAAATTCCTTTTGAGTTCATTTGAAGTGGGATAAAAAGAACGTATGTATATTTCATTTAATCGCTCACCAATACATTTTCAGTAGACTTGATTTTCTCTTCCTCCTTCTCCTCACCTACCACACCTCACGTTGTGGGCGTATTCATTTATTTATTTATTTTTTTAAATATAGCGTTCATAAATTTTTATTCTTAAAAGAAATAAAGCGTTAGAAAATCAATTGACCGAAATCGCCTGAAGATACCAAAAAGTTGAAACCAAGGTAGCGGGATCGACTGATTTCCCAAATTTTCTATACTTAAAACCTCTACATGCTAAATTTCTATCTTTTTATATGTGAATTGAGCAATGTTTACTACTACTGTATTCTGGTCTAATCAAACTCTGACCATTAACTTTTTATTATATATATATATATATATATATATATATATATATATATTGGCTTAAAATAACCAACAAAACGTTCATGAACTGCCAAAAAATTAATCAATCAAAATTTGCCTTGTTGAGTTACAGCACCAGAGAAACATTACTTTTGGCAGGTTAGTGTGTAAGATTTGCATAATGACACTAATGTACATCAAATATTGGAAAGTACATTGTGAAATTTGAGAAATACAGGAAAAGAGGAAAGAGCAAAGGCATGAGGTAATGAATTATAGTGATAGAGAAATAAATAAATAATAAGATCAAAATTTCATCATTTCTAAAATTAGATAAATAATCAGAATCACCAGGTGTCAAAGCCATATTTCGGCCAACCGATCAGAACGCTTTCACAAAGAGAATATAAGAAAAGAAATAAACAATTAATAACAAAGAGAGCAAACTTTCACCATCTTTAAAAATCGATGTATATTTAAAATCGACAGTCCACAATCAGAAAGCTTTTACAACTAACGATATAAGCCCGCGAGCCAGTGAGATGCAGTGTGGCCTTTTTAAGCGGATGTGTATTTAAACGGATGGAAAAACAGCAAAGCCAAGAATCGATAAATAAATGTTGTCCATTCTCCGATGCTGCATTCATCGTAACATACCCAGAGACGAAATACATTTGCACGACTAGATGACATAAGATGCTAGAGTTAAAACATACATCCAGTCTTTCTCCACCTTTTCAAGAAGCCCACTGATAGATTTGACAATAGACATACCTTCCTTCACCTACAGTGGTTACTACATTCGAATACATACATACACTCCTATATATAATTACAATATCTCCCTGATAATCCCCCGTAAGCACCCACAGATCACCCATAGAATAATATCACTGGTCAACACTTATAGATTTCTCACGGATTAAATTAGTTGTATATTATTATTTTCTGAGAGTTGCTAAGTCCAGCATAATATCAGTTGAAGGTAAACCAGTTGAAGGTAAACATGAGAGTGTTTAGAAAGATTGCATTGTGTCATATTATGTTTTTCTTTTTTTGCTTATTTTTTTTTATTTTAGTTCCTCAAATTCAGAACCCAAAAGCCATAAGTTAGAGATTTACTGAGTGAAGTAAGAAATTCTTAATATGAAAATATGTAGTTAGATAAGGGTTGACCCTGGATTTGAAGAGCTTAAGGTTGTAAGGATCGGGAAAGCATCCTCCCTGGAGTCTTTTTTTTTAACAGTTGTCATAGTGCCGATACGATAATATCTGTTTCTTTGACAATCTTCATTAAAAATGTTTGCATTGAACTGGAGTCGATTAACATCATTTACTCCTATCCTATACACATACACAACACTCACGCCACATGACCTTGTGTCAGACTTAGATAAGCTAAAAATGTTTAGATGAGAATAAAAACAGAAATTATTCTGTTACATGTGCCGAGTGAACAGTGGTAGGTGGGGACAATCTTCTTACCTTGAAAATCAGCTTTTGAAATGCAGAGACTTCAGCTGAGTTCGAATGCCAATCTCTGACACCGAAAAGAAAAATCTAATTATTATGAATAAAAGAAAGGCTTTCGGTCATATCATGTTCAAACACCGGTTCTTGTATGATCACCGAAGTTAAACAACGTCGAGCCTGGTCAATACCTGAATGGGTGACTGGTTGGGAATACCAGATGTTATAAGCCTGGGTTTGAGACTGGTTTATGGATAACGGCTCGAGATTGGAAATCGAGGAGTCGAGTTCCAATTGCCGTCGAGTTTGTTATATTCCCTTACGTGCAAATATCCTTGGGAAAGATATGAACACGCTTATTTCCCCCACCCCAAGATATAGGTTAATTAGTAAGACTTGTATCGGTAAATTATTATGATCTCCAACAAATATCTTATAATGTAAAAATATTTTCTGGCTTTAAATAACCTGTAAGAGGTTGATAAGCCGTAAAAAATACAAATCAATCATATAAAATATCTACTGTTGGTCATTTTTTTAATATAAAAATGTATTAGTAGTTTTTTTACAAAAAGTTTGGCATCAGCAATATGTAGAAGGGTTTGAAGTTATTTTCCAAATGAGAGAGTCTTCTTTACTTTTAAAAATAAATTTTGAAATCCTGGCTTTTTTTTTTTTCAGAATTCGAAACTATGTCTCTAGAACCAATGTGAAATTCGTCACAAGGTGACGAAAGTGCTATTCTTATTTTGTGATGTTTTTTTCAATTCTTTAAACCTAAAGTCTACTCTGCTATTTGACACATAGCGAGGAGGAGAAGAAAATGGTTCACACTTTTCCGAAAGGCATTAGTGGAACATTGAGTCCACTTTCCGCGCCAATATCCGCTACACGACCCGTAAAACCACAACAAATCCAGGTAAAGCATATTATGTACTTCTAGTGGTGAAAAAGTGAGTTTCTCACCGGGACTCATTTTCTTTAGAACGTGTTGATTACGAGTTCTGTCCATGATTTTCTCGGCATCTGTCTGTAGAATCACATCTGTTGCTTCAAGTTTTCTCTTCACCTGAAACTAAAATTATCTTTCGTTATTCCGATACGTCTTTTGGGACTCTGGGATACTATTTTCGCCGTGTCTATCTACACTAACCCACATAGAAGGAAATTCTGTATTTGCTCGATTCTCATGTCTTCAATTCAAAGCTCACAACTTGGACAGCCTTTTTGGCTGATGTTCATAACTTCTACCATTCTTACGATCAGTCCTTTCTTCTCGCTTTCTTTTGCTATCTCCTCTTTGAGGTTTTGTAGTTCTCTTTCTGAGTCTGACAGAGAACATTATCATCTGCGTTAGGTTGTTAGATTATTGTCACCGATATTAAAAATTAATCGGTCCCTTAGAATCGTTTCTCTGTATCAGTACACTATATAATAATTACCGTTGTGTATTTAATTATTTATGTCTTTCGTGTCACGCTCTGTTCAAAGATCAATCGTTTTCTCGTGATGGTCTCTATACAATAATCGGAATTTTAATAGTTATAGAATTGGCAAGGAGTTTATTCTGTTATTAACTTAAGAATTATGATTCATCAAAAAATTCAAATAAGAAAAAATGTCAAATTTTCACGAATTTCTGCTCATATATAATATTATGACAATATGATACCATTATATATTAGGTTGGTGCGAAAATAATGACGTAATAATGTCGTTTTTTGACGTTAAAAATATGTCAAAAAACGACATTATTACGTCATTATTTTTGCACCAACTTAATATTTGTTCTGTCATATTCTAACATTCTGATAGAAATGAATTTAACCAGCTCAGACGTCATGTTAAGATTAATTTGATATGACAGCCAAGAAAGTAGATTCAGATATTAAACAGATTTTTTTTTAACCTAAGTTTCCTTTCTCTATTAGATTTTAATGTTCGCTATTCATTCGAAAGTCTCCAGCCATTTATTGTTAACTAAAATTAGTCTGCCTAGGGTAATGACGATTTAGTCAGCTTCATAGAATTCCATAAGTAATCTCAACACACCTTCCGATTTTCAAAACAGTCGAAGTTTATTTTGGTATCGTCTAGGTGTGTTCTATTTAATCTTACCCACACCGTTGTGGATAAGATTAAAAGATTAAAAGCCAGCAGTCGTAAGGAGTCAAATCTGTTTTACTGGGGATTAACTCGACGTTTTGCTCTCCCGCCAATCCAATAAAACCCATCACGAGACTTTTAGTACATGCTCTAGCGGAGGTTAACCCATACATCTGGAGGGGCAATTTTTTTACCTATACCAGAGCATGCATACATACATGAAGTTTCAGAAAAGAAATGTTGGACATGTCAGATTTATTTATGAGTGTGAATTTTGCAGGCCAGAAGACACAAACTGGGCATACATTGTTCAGGAATATGTTAAAGTACGACGTTCATAACATCATAAAGATATATTAAAAGGGAATGTGCACTTTTTTTTGCATATTGCAAGTGCCTTTACAGGCCAGATTTAAGCATAACTGTCGTTGTTCCTGATGTCCTCTATGATTTTATGTGCATAATTAAGCAGATTTTATGATTTTTTGTCACAATGTGTCCATCTATATTTCTGAGATGACGTATTATGTACACTATTTACATTATTCGGACTATTGTCCTCATCTTTGTCGCCATATTTATTAAAACGTTTCGGCCTTTCAGTATCTGTCTATATTTCTGAGATGAGGTATTATGTACACTATTTACATTATTCGGACTATTGTCCTCATCTTTGTCGCCATATTTATTACAAAGTTTCAGCCTTTCAGTATCTGTCTATATTTCTGAGATGAGGTATTATGTACACTATTTACATTATTCGGACTATTGTCCTCATCTTTGTCGCCATGTTTATTAAAACGTTTCGGCGTTTCAGTATCTGTCTATATTTCTGAGATGGGGTATTATGTACACTATTTACATTATGCGGACTATTGTCCTCATCTTTGTCGCCATATTTATTACAACGTTTCGGCCTTTCAGTATCTGTCTATATTTCTGAGATGAGGTATTATGTACACTATTTACATTATTCGAACTATTGTCCTCATCTTTGTCGCCATATTTATTACAACGTTTCGGCCTTTCAGTATTTGTCTATATTTCTGAGAGGAGGTATTATATACACTATTTACATTATTCGGACTATTGTGCCCATCTTTGTCGCCATATTTATTACAACGTTTCGGCCTTTCAGTATCTGTCTATATTTCTGAGATGAGGTATTATGTACACTATTTACATTATTCGGACTATTGTCGTCATCTTTGTCGCCATATTTATTACAACGTTTCGGCCTTTCAGTATTTGTCTATATTTCTGAGAGGAGGTATTATATACACTATTTACATTATTCGGACTATTGTGCCCATCTTTGTCGTCATATTTATTACAACGCTTCGGCCTTTCAGTATCTGTCTATATTTCTGAGATGAGATATTATGTACACTATTTACATTATTCGGACTATTGTGCCCATCTTTGTCGCCATATTTATTACAACGTTTCGGCCTTTCAGTATTTGTCTATATTTCTGAGATGAGGTATTATGTACACTATTTACATTATTCGGACTATTGTCCTCATCTTTGTCGCCATGTTTATTAAAACGTTTCGGCGTTTCAGTATCTGTCTATATTTCTGAGATGGGGTATTATGTACACTATTTACATTATGCGGACTATTGTCCTCATCTTTGTCGCCATATTTATTACAACGTTTCGGCCTTTCAGTATCTGTCTATATTTCTGAGATGAGGTATTATGTACACTATTTACATTATTCGAACTATTGTCCTCATCTTTGTCGCCATATTTATTACAACGTTTCGGCCTTTCAGTATTTGTCTATATTTCTGAGAGGAGGTATTATATACACTATTTACATTATTCGGACTATTGTGCCCATCTTTGTCGTCATATTTATTACAACGCTTCGGCCTTTCAGTATCTGTCTATATTTCTGAGATGAGATATTATGTACACTATTTACATTATTCGGACTATTGTGCCCATCTTTGTCGCCATATTTATTACAACGTTTCGGCCTTTCAGTATTTGTCTATATTTCTGAGATGAGATATTATGTACACTATTTAGATTATTCGGACTATTGTCCTCATCTTTGTCGCCATATTTATTACAACGTTTCGGCCTTTCAGTATCTGTCTATATTTCTGAGATGAGGTATTATGTACACTATTTACATTATTCGGACTATTGTCCTCATCTTTGTCGCCATATTTATTAAAACGTTTCGGCCATTCATTATCTGTCTATATTTCTGAGATGAGGTATTATGTACACTATTTACATTATTCGAACTATTGTCCTCATCTTTGTCGCCATATTTATTACAACGTTTCGGCCTTTCAGTATTTGTCTATATTTCTGAGATGACGTATTATGTACACTATTTACATTATTCGAACTATTGTCCTCATCTTTGTCGCAATATTTATTACAACGTTTCGGCCATTCATTATCTGTCTATATTTCTGAGATGAGGTATTATGTACACTATTTACATTATTCGGACTATTGTCGTCATCTTAGTCGCCATATTTATTACAACGTTTCGGCCTTTCAGTATCTGTCTATATTTCTGAGATGAGGTATTATGTACACTATTTACATTATTCGGACTATTGTCCTCATCTTTGTCGCCATATTTATTAAAACGTTTCGGCCATTCATTATCTGTCTATATTTCTGAGATGAGGTATTATGTACACTATTTACATTATTCGAACTATTGTCCTCATCTTTGTCGCCATATTTATTACAACGTTTCGGCCTTTCAGTATTTGTCTATATTTCTGAGATGACGTATTATGTACACTATTTACATTATTCGAACTATTGTCCTCATCTTTGTCGCAATATTTATTACAACGTTTCGGCCATTCATTATCTGTCTATATTTCTGAGATGAGGTATTATGTACACTATTTACATTATTCGAACTATTGTCCTCATCTTTGTCGCCATATTTATTACAACGTTTCGGCCTTTCAGTATTTGTCTATATTTCGGAGATGAGGTATTATGTACACTATTTACATTATTCAGACTATTGTCCTCATCTTTGTCGCCATATTTATTACAACGTTTTGGCCTTTCAGTATCTATCTATATTTCTGAGATGAGGTATTATGTATTTACTTTATTCGGACTATTGTCCTCATCTTTGTCGCCATATTTATTACAACGTTTCGGCCTTTCAGTATTTGTCTATATTTCTGAGATGAGGTATTATGTACATTATTTACATTATTCGGACTATTGTCCTCATCTTTGTCGCCATATTTATTACAATATTTCGACCGTTGTACGCCCCGGCCTTCTTCAGGTAGTTGAAATGTCGAACTGAACCCTTTATTTTTCTCACTGGGGTAGACTGTTCTAGTTCCACATGCAATGAATGTCAGTTGTCAGTTATCTCCTGTTAATTCCCCCCTCCAAGTTCTCCACTGTCTTAACCGGGTATTGAACTCCCACTCTTTGGGTTTGTTACTGGATCTAACCAACGCCTTTATCCACAATTCTATGTGTTCTTGAGGACATCTGCCTATTAATTTCTGGGTATTATAAATCTAATGTCTTTAGCATCATTTTTTTCAGTGCTCATATTGCAAATTTATGCTGTTATCATTTCATGCTTTTACCAGAGCTCATATTGCAATTTTCGTCATTATTATCACTTTTCTCTGGCACTCCTTATTACTGGTTCCGATATTGTATTCATTTCTATGCTTGATGGGCTCAGGAGATTTTTGTGGCCTAGCATATGTGCTGATTCCTTAAGTTTACGAATTTTCCAATGGTGTTCTTTGTCTATGATCTCAACCCGATCCCAGAGAGGGAGATCATTGCCCTCTGTGGGGTATTTTCCCCCGTTTAATGTGTTGATACAAGGCATCCTTTGTTGGAGGCAGTTTATCAGGATCTGGAAACTTCTAGCTGTTGGTGACGAGCTTTTAACGTGAGACATCAAAGCTAGTCTCATTTGTTATCCAATATAGAAGTCATACTTATTCTTGTATGACTTCCAGCACAATATTCTGGATGGCTATACTCTCTCCAAGTGAGCATGTTGCTTCAATAAAGCGTTGGTATGACTTTAGTACTTAGCATGTCTTCTTCCCACTTCCACTGAAGCTTCTCGTAGAATCACAACCTTATAGTGCGTGAAAAACTGGTACAGCTTTGGCCAATTCAGCTGGTTTGTTAGCACCGTCAATATTGTAGATCAATTCTTTCTAGTACAATGATAAAACCCCAACACCAGAGCCCACTGTAGTAATTCTAACTTGGTCAAATCCAATAGAAGATGCATATTTTGCGCACAAAAATATCTTTGTGTCTGCTTCTTCTTGGGCTAACATTAGGTCAAGAACTTCTGAAATCGATGACCTTTCTCCAATTGATGAGATACAAAACGCTCTGTCCTTGAAGGTTATGTATAGATCTTTACACTTTATCTTTCTTATCTGTTTCTCAGTTGGTTGCAAGTCATCCATTATGAAGTTAATGAGATCTAATTTGTTTTGTGGATGATGCAGAAATTTAGAAATTTTTGTATCGGCAACACCTGCTCCCTTCTTAGAACTGCCACCCTGATAGAACCATATGTTGACCGGCGACCCCTTTTCCAGGGACTTGACAGAATCAGGACGATAGTGATCAATTGGAATAAACTTCCACTCAGCATCTTTCGAATTACATAGTCGCAGATTTCACCAAAAGTCTCTATTGTTTTTGGCTGCTTGTTTTTTGGCCATCTTAAATTCTTGGAGTGATTTGCGGTACGCTTGTAGCTGAGGTATTTTTTCTGCGAGACAGGCAAACAGCTTCACAGTTTTTGTCATGGTACCATCAGGATGGCACTGTGACAGAAGATATGGTGTTAGCTCGAACTTCAACACTTCTTCAAGATCAATGTTTCTGCTTCTTTGTATAACAAGCAAACATGCAAATGTATTCCGAGCTGCTCTCAATGCATTCAAACCTTCATTTGTTCTCAACTTCTTTTTGATAATCATTTCATGAAAAGTAGACAATTTGTTCTTGAGGGGCTCGTAAAATCAGTGGGTACCTCTAATAAGTCGCATCTCAACAAAAGATTTCAAACAGCTCGTTCCAATTTCTTCTACTCGCAGTAAGTCAACAAAAGCTTCCTCACTTATTTTAGACTACTTCTTCACTTATTTTAGACTACTTCCTCACTTATTTTAGACTACTTCCTCACTTAATTAAGACTACTTCTTCACTTATTTTAGACTACTTCCTCACTTAATTAAGACTAGTTCTTCACTTAATTAAGACTACTTCCTCACTTAATTAAGACTACTTCCTCACTTGATTAAGACTACTTCCTCACTTGATTAAGACTACTTCCTCACTTAATTAAGACTACTTCTTCACTTAGTTAAGACTACTTCCTCACTTAATTAAGACTATTTCATCACTTATTTTAGACTACTTCCTCACTTATTTTGGACTACTTCAAACTTCATTCTGGGGATGTCCATATATGAGTAGACGCTCTTTTCCATTCATTTTAAACAGTGTGAATTATGTTCACCGGTTTATCATATTCAAGAAAATAAATAAAGAGAACGATCTCTCCATATGAACCTGCCTTTATCTTTTTAAAATCAATTCACCTCAAGCAAAGCAATAAAGCCACGAATACACACCGTTCTGGGTATGACGATAGACGACATCCGGCAGCTAGGCCTCTGATCGGGAGGTTTTGAGGAGCCTGAAACCACCTTTAATTGCTGTTTTTTTCCCAGGTCCACCCTGACCCAGGGTAGTAGCACCTGTAATGGTCTCAGCTATGAATAAATAGTTAATCCCCCAAAACTATGGTCAAAACACTGTGAAAGTGTAAAATATTTTATAGTAAAAGTACCAGCAATACATTTTCATAGTTAAAAAATTACCAGTAATTCATTTTTTTTTTAAATGAAATGATCAATGCTTCCAAGAAAATAAAATTTCGGCATTAAATGACCCATAAGGAGTTGATATGCCGCAAATAAACTAAATAATAATACACGAGGGACCACTGAGAGAGAAAGTGAATAAGAAGAAATTAGAAGGAGATAGGATCCCAGTCCTAAATAGTAAACAAGGGATAAACCTCTACCCCTGTCCGGGCAGGAGTGTAGAACCCACTGAGTGGCGTGCTTTAGGCTTTTCTGTCGGAGAGTACATTTTTTTTTATTAACCGCCTTGAATACGCAGGCCGGAATAAACAATTCATACTGTAAAAAAAAATCAGGGTGTCCAATCAAACATGGGTTTTCTCAAAATAACGTTTGGAGTAGTAGCAAATAATGTCGAATTAAAAAAATAAACATTGATTCCTGCCAATCGCAGGAAATTACAATCGTCATAGTAAACCAGAATATCAAAGCCGAGAAGGAGCGAGATGGTGAAAGAGTTGGCAAATTCGAATTCGGACCCCGTGATGAAAGTGGCGCAAATTGGGCCAAGTGATGAACTGCAAAAAAAAAACCATTCAGTAGCGGATACCGGGTTTCAAGAACAGCCAAATGCTCATGGAGGAACCCAGGAGGAGAAACGAGAAACCAGATCGAAAAAAATAACGATTAATTAGGCTAATTAACACTTTAAAGTACCGGAAACGGAAGCGACCACCTGCTAGTGATATGTAATATATGGCTCACCATTTACTAGGTTGGTGCAAAAATAATGTCGTTTTCTCACATAGTAACATATGTGAGAAAACGACATTATTTTTGTACCAACCTAATATATTCGAGGATGCCCGTCTACTAGGCCGGCTAGCTAACCCATATGGCAGACGTTTGCTCAGGCTCATTTTATGCTTGTCCACCACCCACAAAGCCCACCTAAGCAGATCTTTATTACAGTTCCTGAGAGAGAAGCGTATTATCTAGCGTCATCAATAATCTGAACAAGGCCGTTCAAATCCTCGATCACGATGACTTGTGAATCCGTACTATCACTGGCATCCGCGTATCCAAGGGTTCCGCGTACCCAATTTCACTCATAAGGCTTGGGTTGGTTTTCGGGGTACTTCTCAAAGGTGGCGCACGCTCTGATCACCTTCTCCATCTAGAAGTGACCTTCCTGACAAATCGACCATAGTGAGATTCGAACCCGGGACTCATGGTCAGAAAGTAAACGTTCTAACCACTCGATCACGTGCCAAACATGGTGATAAGTAATGTCAGAAATGAAAGAAAGTAAGGCCAAAGCAGCAACCAGAATGCTACACAACAGACTCCTGAATGACCCGAATTGCAAAGAGATGCATGCTGATAGCGTTCAAAGCAGATTAGATTAAATGAGAATGGTAATTCAAAGTAGAATACATTAAGGAAAGCTTCAGTGACATCAGCAAACGAGATCATACCAAGGAATACGACGAATCAGCATCAAGAAAGGTCAGGTTCTCCTGCTGTATATTTATAGATTCGTGATAAAAACCCAAAGAAGAATCTGCAATATTATTGGTCCTAACCTGGCATCTCGGTTTCGATCACTTTCCCATCGACATAATATAGCTTCCCTGTTTCTTTTTCTATAAATACTTTCATGGTAATTTGTTCGGATGAACTCTTCGCTATGATTCTTAAACTTTATGACTTTAAGTGCAGAACTAGATACGGCAACAAGGCTTAATCAATTTAATATTGAATTGGCTAGATGTAACCGTAAGTTCTATGCGAACAGTTTCTTTTCTCTTACTTTTCGCTTGTGGAACTCCCTTCCGGCTCCATGCTTTCCAGCCAACTTTGCTCTTCAAAAATGTAAATGTATTGTCAATCATCATCTACTATCTTCTTGATTATTTTTCTTTTATTCTTCTCGCTCCTTAATAATATCTATCTTTGTTGTTATTCTTTTACGCTCAGCAACCCTTTGTGTCTTAGTGGCTTTACTACCTTGCATGTGGTGAAATGATTAATATATATATATATATATATATATATATATATATATATATAATTATTTACTTAAAAATATGATTCCAACACGCTACATAAGAGTTCTCATGTTTCAAAACAAGAGCCGAAAACTTCAATATAATTTTCACACACACACACACACACACACACACACACACACACACACACACACATATATATATATATATATAATGCCAAAGTATGGCACACACACACACACACCCATACCCATACCCATAAACAAACTAGAAGCAAATACAGGGAAGCAAAAGAAGAATGACTCAACGAAAATTGTGCAGAAATAGAAAAAACGAATAAAGAAAGCTGTGTTGCGTCAATCTTCGAAACCTGATAGCCCTGAAAATCAACATTCTAAAGCTATACTCTTGTCGGGGCTCGAACACTGATCATTATTCGTGAGAACGCAATTAACTCAGCGACTTTGCAGTACCCCCACACAAAACTTTTGTAAATCAGAATATAGGTTAGAACATGGATAATACTTAGGAGTGGACTCTGCTGCTCGAGGTGAGGAGCACCTGCCGCCAATTACTTTCTGTTCATTGAAGAGAGAGGTGTGCGATAAGTGTCATCACAAATCTAGATCCCTCAAGTACGAACCGTTGCTTGATGCTTGCACAAAAGTGGAATATAAATAATGTTATTAAAATTGCGCAGCGTCATGGAGCAAATTCAAACCCAGTTCGCATGAACAGACTTGGTTAATTACAGATTCCTTGAAAAGAATCTTTAATTAACTCTTCGAACTGGTCTTCATCATCATATCAACGTGGCAGGCAAAAGTGATGCAGAAGATTATAAAACATAAGTTGAGCACTTCGAGGGGGTGTAATGGTTAGCAAGCTTGTCTCGCTAGAACAATTACTACTGAGTAGTGAGTTCGATCCTCACTGGGTGCCACCATACTTTCGGCCTTGTGCCACATCCGGGCTAACCTTTGGAAAATAAGGTCACCTCGAGCTGGCGCAATGGTTAGCAAGCTTGTCTCGCTAGAACAATTACTACTGAGTAGTGAGTTCGATCCTCACAGGGTGCCACCATACTTTCGGCCTTGTGCCACATCCGGGCTACCCTTGCAAAATAAGGTCACCTCGAGGTGGCGCAATGGTTAGCAAGCTTGTCTCGCTAGAACAATTAACACTGAGTAGTGAGTACGATCCTCACTGGGTGCCCCTTACTTTCGGCCTTTTGCTTGGAAAATCACTATAAAGTATAAGTACGTATGCGTACATACATCTAAAGCAGAGGTTCTCAACCGGAGTCCATATGCACTCTAGGATCGATGTAACATTGCTGGGGGTCCACACAAAAAATAGCGAGTTCGGGGTCCTCCGAAACGGTTGTTAAAACTGAGAATTGGCATTTCTACGCCATATTAAAATGCTAAGAACAGAAAAACAATTATCAAAACAAGCAGAAGACGAGATCAAGCGATATAATTTAGCGTCCCTTTCACTCTATCGGATGTGTTGATTGTAAAATTTGAATAAAATAAGAATAAATAATGATATAAAAATTACGATTCATTATATAAATTAATTTAATATATTATTAATAAATAATTATATTAATTTTAAATATTAATAAAATAAAATATTAATATAAATTAATTAATAAAGTAATAAACTCAATATTGTAAAATGGTGGGGTCGACTATCACTGACATCAATGGAGCCGAATATATATATATATATATATATGTATATGTATATATATATATATATATATATATATATATATGTATATATATGTATGTATATATATGTATATGTATATATATATATGTATATGTATATATGTATATGTATATATATATATATATATATACATATACATATACATATATATATATATGTATATGTATATATATATATATATATATATATATATGTATGTATATATATATGTATGTATATATATGTATATGTATATATATATATGTATATGTATATATGTATATGTATATATATATATATATATATATACATATACATATACATATATATATATATGTATATGTATATATATATATATATATATATATATATATATATATATATATATACATATATATATATACATATACATATACATATATATATATATGTATATGTATATATATATATATGTATATGTATATGTATATATATATATATATATATATATATATATATATGTATATGTATATATATATATATATAAACTCACAGAAAAGCAGCAGCCAGACGGATCTCATTGAATAAATCTGCATTTTTTAGAATTCATTGATTACTCATATATTTTGAAAACTGCTTATTATCTGTTACTTATAAATATTCATAGAATTTAGTTGTTAAATACAAGTTTATTTTCATTAAATTAAACCGATATTATTTTTGCACCAACCTAATACTTCAAAATAAAGCATATACATTTACCATTTCTAGAATACAATTACTAAAATCATCTATCAGTGAAAAAATAAAATAAGCTTTCTTTTCATCGAATGGTTATTGGGGTCCACAAAGTAAAATGGAGACTAAAAGTGTCCATAGCTAAAAAGAAAAAAATGCTTGTTAACCGCTGATTCAACGTGTCCTTTCAAAACTTGGACATCCTTGCTCTCCAGTCAGTTATGTGCCATGCATGCTACACGTTTAGGCGATCATGTATCTTTCGATACACGACTGACGAGGCAGATTTTTCTTGCTGAGGGTAGTTCTTTCTGCGGTAGACTAGTTACCATCCAAGGCTGTAAAACCCGGTCTGTCCTGCTATTTATCGATAGCTGGGAGAAGAAGAAGCGGATTCATACTTTACCCAAGGGTATAAGCACTTAAGTGAATGTAAAGGATTCGTGTGGAATTCGAACTCGGTTCTCCGATTACTCAATCCGAGCCGCTATCCATTACTCTCCACATTTCCTATTTTCTTCTTTTCCAATGTTTGTCTCTAGTCTTCAATTCCGTGTTGTGCCATTGACGTAAACAAGCTCGTTGGATAGTTTACTTCCTGCTTCCCTTTGACCGTCCTGTGGATGTCAAATTCTCCAAACCTTCTTGCCTCATTAAATATCCAAGAAAATTTAACAGTCTCTTTCTGGTTTTAAGTATAAGCGTCTTTTTTTATTTTAATTTTTTTTAAAAAACCTTCGTTACTTACTTACTTACACCGTCCATGTTATCCTCAACATCCTTCTGTAGAACAACATTCACCGGCGTATACAAAGATTGACATTACATAGCTGTTCATAACTCTTATGTCAATTCTACGTTGAAACACCGGTTCCCGTACGCTCACCGAAGTTAAACAACGTTGAGCCGGGTCAATACCTAGATGGGTGACCGCTTGGGAATACCAGGTGCTGTAATGGATAATGGTTCCGAAATGGAAATTAGAGTGCTGTGTTCCAATTCCAGTTGGGTTCGTTACATTCACTTACGGGCAAATACTCTTCGTAAAGGCATGAATCCACTTCTTCCTATACTTTGTAGCTCTTAGAAATGTTTCTCTTTTTAACTAAACCACCAACTCCCTGTTCTGTTATCTACATAAACAAGCTCGTTAGGTAGGTTAATCTCTATTTCCCTCTGACCATATTGCCTTTTCTACGTCCTGTGAGTGTCAAATTCTCCAAGCTTTCTTTCCTCATTATGTGTCCTAGAAGTTTCAACTGTCGCTCACTGATTCTAAGTATAAGCAAAATTTTTGTTTCCGTTTTCATTAAAACTTCCTTGTTGGTTACATGCTCAGTCCAAGTTATTCCCAGCAGACTTCTGTAGAACCACATCTCTGTTGTCTCAAGTCTGCTCTTCACTTGTGAAAAAAACAGACTTGTATAGTATGCGCTGGCAGAATGATATTACATAGTAATTCAGAACTCTTTTCTTTGATAAGAAATAAATTAATAAAAAAAACTTTTATAAATTTAACATGTTTCCCTTTTATTTAAGCCTTATCAAAATTTGGGGGGGGGTAATGAATTATAGAAGAGAATAATCTGGAGGTTTTAGTTTTACTGTAGTTTGTGTGTTTTTCATTATCAGGCAGACCCCACATGTCTCTCTCTAGTGGGTTTTTATGTGTATTTTTTTCTGTGGGTGTGTACATTTGGATTTTAGTGGGCGTTTTCGTGTCAGTCTTTTAGTGCCAGTGGACATAATTCCTGAAGATAGCAGTAGGATATGGGCGTGTCTGTAAGTTTCTATTTAGTCTTGCAGGATTGGGATGATAATATGCGTGTGACTAGTGTTCATTTTTCTTTCTGTCTAGTAGTGTGTGTATTTTTGTTGAGGGATGTTTGGGGAGGGGCACCGTGATGTAATGGAGAACGGCTCGGATAGCGGTTCGAATTCCAGTCAAAGACATTACATTCATTTACGTGCTAATACCCTTAGGAAAGGGTACGAATCATCTTCTCCCCCCCCGGCTATGGGTAAATAGCAGGACAGACCGGGTTCTATAGCCTTGAAAGACAACTGGTCTACCGCAGAAAGATATGGCAGCCTACTGCGGGAAAAATCTGCCTCGTTAGTCATGTATCGAATTATAGCACATAACTGATATGAGAGTGAAAGACAGGTTATATCGGCCGCCTCTATTTTAGATTTTATGATAAGTTTTAAGAAATTTGGTGATATGAAAAAATATGTTTGGCGTGTGTTTATCAGTAGTAAGGTGTTTATTAATATCCCTTCTAAAGATTTTCTTCGTAGTAATTGTCTTCTTTGTTCCTCACGAAATTACAATTGCAATTTAAACCGATAAGTTTACAACGATATTATTAGATTTTTGATTCTGTTTCTGTTATGTGACATGGCGCGTGCGTGACTCTCCACAATTTTCAATCTTTTTGTATAACACGTCAAGTCTATAATGATTCAAACAGTTCTCTGAATTTCTGGGATAATAAATTATTTACATCATTTACATTCGGTCTAATATCTTCGTCTTTGTTTTTATTATCACAACGATTCGAACGCTGTGCCACCAACCCATCTCCAGGCGTATTTAGATCCGGTAACCTTCAGAGAATTTAAAACTGAACCCTTTATTCAATCTAGTGAATAATAGCTCTGTCAGGTTGGTTTGAGAACATGGTGGCATAGTAATTGTGAGTTCAATCCCTCGACTGGGTAGTAAAGACGTAATGGAAACAGTACGACTGTGCAGTAGTAAAATAAAACAAAACGGGGGAAGTAGAACGAGAACAATCTACCCCAATAGACTGACCTCATGTAAGCGTCAAATTCTCCAAACCCTCTTTCCTCGTTGTATGTCCCATAAATTTCACCTCCTTCTGATTTGAAGTAAAACGTCATCTGTCCGTTCTTATTTTTTCTTTAAAATGTCTTTCTTGTTTACATGTCCTTTCCATGGTATTCTCAGTATCCTTCTGTAGAACAACATGTATTGCATCCAGTTTTCTCTTTATCCAAAACGAAATTGTCCAGTATTAATTGACATAGAAATCGACTGATATTATATAGTTATTTTCTAAGCGTAGCTTGGATGTGGCACAAGGCCGAAAGTATGGGGCACCTAGTGAGGATCGAACTCACTTATCACTCGTAACTGATCTAGCTTGACAAGCTTGCTAACCATTACACCACCAAAGAGGTTCCCGCGGTTATTTTCTAAGCGTAGCTTAGATGTGGTCGAAAGTATGGGGCACCTAGTAAGGATCGAACTCACTTTTCAGTCGTAACTGATCTAGCTTGACAAGCTTGTTAACCATTACACCACGCTGAGGTGCCCCGACTGATATTATATAACCATTCAGTATTTTTCCTTTATTCTCCTTATATTTTCCTGTACGCGAATATTGTATATGTATATTTTAATTTTTGAAAGGCATCTTTCGCTAATTCTATCCAGCTTCGGATTTCGGTGTCATTTTTCCGTCTTCTACTTATGATACTACAAGTAATATTTTACGATATATTTTAGTTTAAAATGGATAATTTGCAGTGAGAGGGTGCAAAAGGTGCAGCCAGAATTGAGAGTTATATATTAGAAACGTCAAATTAAATAAGGTAGATAAAATGTACTATCTTGATTTACGTAGCAAAATACAAAGGAAACTGTGTTCACAGAAAATTCGAAAGATGACTTCTAGAAACTAAGCAAAGTATTAAGAAGAAAACTCTAGAAAGAAAAATGGAGTTGTTATGTTGAATTTAATCACAGATTAAATATTAATCGAATATTTAATTACAGATGAAGACAAAGCGATAAAATTATCTGTTCTGAAGTCGAAAATGAAGAACACCTTTCAGAATATGTGAGAAGCGAGGATCTACAGGAACAGTTATACTGACAGTCAGAAGTATATAACTGAAATTTCTGGAAGGCATAATGGAGAATTTAACGTTCACAAGACCTTTCAACCTCTTTCATACATACAATACGTTGCAAGCCTCTCGTTACTTTGTCGCTGTTTTCAAGGAAAGAGTTCAGAAGAACTACATTCCTTAGTTCCACCAGTTCTACCCTTAACGCCTAAGACCCGCTATGCCACGCCCATTGTAGCGAACCACCGTCATTCTCTTTGTATTCCTTTGGCGAAAAATAAGTTCCACTCGAACAGCTTCTACCGGCGAACTGCTACTTTGTATTAGGTTGGTGCAAAAATAATGACGTAATAATGTCGTTTTTTGACGTTAAAAAATACGTCAAAAAAACGACATTATTACGTCATTATTTTTGCACCAACCTAATATTAAATTGTACTTCTAGGACACATAATGAGGAAAGAAGGCTTGGAGAATTTGACACTCACAGGACGTAGAAAAGGCAATATGGTCAGAGGGAAATAGAGATTAAATAGTTCTATACTAACAGTTTCTTTTATCGTACTTTTCGCGTGTGGAACTCTCTTCCGGCTTCTTGCTTCCTATTTAAACTTTGATCTTCAAAGATTTAATTGGTAGCTCAATCATTATCTCATATCTTCTTAATTCTTTTTTTTTTTTTTTATTGTGTTATTAATAGTATATTTTTTCTCATATTCTCTAACACTCAACAACCCCTTTGTGTCTTAGTGGCTTTATTACCTTGCGTGGGGTGAAATGATAAAAAACCGACTCTACCTCTTACCTCTTACTCTGTAACCCTCTACCTCGAGTCACTCGTTAGGCCTTGTACAGGCTGAACATGATTGTAGAAAAAACACATTAATTGTTAGCGAAATAGAGGGCAGCGGTTAGTAACCAAATTTTAGGAGTTTCTGTGAATAAATAACAGAAGAATCAAAAGTGGGATGCTAATAGCTCGTAAGTTACTTAGAAAAACAAAAGACGGAACAGCCATGATTGCGCTAAAAGCCGTTACTACTGCAGTTGGGTACCTCATTGGGTACCCTACAAGCGTAATCTTGCATTGTTTTAAGATAGAGTAGCGAAGAAAACGGCGACTTACCTCGTCAAACCAAGCGACAGCGCGTCGCGTCTATTCTACGACAGAAAATGTGGCGAAAAAGAAAATTACTTACCAAACAAAAGTGTACGTATTCCGCATAACATGCTGAAAATGGAATATTTGAATTAAAAAACAAGTCCGTCGCAGAAGTCACTATGAAAATATGTTGATATGCAAATTACTGAACATCCTCTCCCAACTATCGACGAATGGAAAAAAATGTTCGGCCGATAAAAGCAGTTGGTGTTCTCGAATCGGGGGAAAAAAAGTTGGCGATTTTGGCTGCCGGGGGAGTTATTTTTCTGACTGGTTGCGTGCATTGTGATTTGTGAAACAGTACTTGCGAATCGAGTTTTCGGCATTTTCTTTCTGTCCCCAATGTTCGAGACGGCGACGTGGAAATAATCTGCGACAAACATTTCCTTTGCAATCCCAGATCGCTTACAGATAGCTTTAACTACTAACTGAGGATCAGATCTTCATGCAGACTACTAAGTAATAAGTTTACGAGCACGTCATAACGAGCGTTAAGCGTTCAAGTTCATATTTTAATCTAACTTTAGAGCGGTATTTTTCACTTTTTGTAGACAATTAACGTTGCACTATGTGTGAAAATGGGATACAGTGTAACCCGGATATAAGAGACACTGATACAAGATAAACCCGGATATAAGAGAGATTGTCTCTGGTCCCAAATTAGAGCTATACTTACCTAAACAAAATAGACCAAACCCGAATATAAGAGAAACCCGGATATAAGAGACTTCTTCTCGGGTCCCGACAACTCTCTTATATCCGGGTTACACTGTAAATGCTGACATCAAAGATTAGATTCATACCTTTTACCAGTTTTTGAGAATTCACTTTTAAAGGTCGCCTGAAGAAATGTAGAGAAATATATAATTTCCACAGATTTTCTTGCCTACAAACCGACTTTAGAATTTTTGCTTACAAAACGACTTCACATTTTTTTTGCTTGCAAACTGACTTCAGAATTTTTGCTTAAAACTGACTTTAGAATTTTACTATTTCAATAATATATCCAAATAAATTTCATATTTTTTGTATTAGATACATTGAAAAGAAAATATATTCAAACCAGCATTCTAATTATGAGTCATCACAATCAAAGTATGCATTTTTTTTAAATGTATTCGATAAGTAAAAACTGTAAAAATGTAAAAGATTACAAAAATGTCTATAAAATAAAATCTGTTAGATCATTTGTTAGATCATAATCAATAAAAAAACAAAACTAGATAAAGTGTATATAACACCATAATACTGCTGGCTATAAATTATATATTCTATTTTAAATTTGCTTTCTTTATTGGAAATCACACTAAAACTATAGCACTGTATAACATATTACATCATAATATAGCCACATTGTTCAGTATAATTTCCCTTTGAAGTCAATGAAGGTCTTATCTGATGGCAGAATGATTTACTAGGAGCTTCAGTAAATTTTTATAAGGCTTTGCTATAAGGTTTTCACTGATCAGCGGAATAAAATTCCAACGCTAAGATTTTTTAACGTAAGCTTAATCTTTGAAACCCGTTTCCTCTAAAAGGGTAACGATTTGGGAAAAAATATTTTGTGGCATTATTTACTGTGCCAAACCCAAACTTTAAAATTGAGTGCAATATCACGTTTCCAAAATACCATTCACAAGGGTATTTGTGCGTAAATGAATATAACGAACCCAACTGGAATTGAAATTCGGCTCTCAGATTAAGAATTCTGAACCATTATCCATTAAACCATCTGCACATCCAAGCTTAAAGCAACTGGTATTCTAAAGCGATCACCTATCTAGGTATTGACCGTTGCTTAACTTCGGTGATCGTACGTGAGTCGGCGTTTCAACGTGATTGGCCGTAAGCCTTGACTTGAAGAGGTTAAGATTGTAGCGCTCAGATAAGCACCCACGTGGGAATCTGTTAGGCAAAGGGACATTTCTTGGTAGAAAAGCTCACTTTTATCTAGGAAAATGAAGGTGATTCGATGCTGTGGATGTAGCATATATTAATACTTGTTGTAAAGGTCTAAACTGGTGGACCCAGAGAACAGGACGCACATGAACATATGCCATGGAAATAGCGACATAGCAGCGACTGGCTTGTAACGTTGCGTCTTTGGGAAAGAAGTTACACAAGACCACATGAACGCTTTTAAACACTATCAAGTCTGAACAGTAAGGATTGAGAAGTTGAATCCCTAGTATGTCATCAATACTCCATTTCTCGTCTGTTACGTCTCTTATAGCGTCAGTGCATAGTAGTAGGAGTCAGATACTTACTGGGGTGATGTACGCGGATCATTTTTCCAGATTCTTCTAGAATGGATTGGATGATCGACTCCAGAAAAGACCTGACTCATGCTGCCAGATCAGACCAAGAACGGAGTATTGCTGCCATATCTCGGCTGGTACTGACCAGTCTTCACAGTCCAGCTTGGACAGTGTTCAAAAGCAATTGCACGGCTTTGGGGTCGGGGGTCTGCAAAACTTACCCCACAGACGAAACGACTGCAATGGATAAATTGTCGCTATTTTATAGTCTGAATTTCGCTCATGCGCGTTCTTTGTTTTTGATTTTGTCGACTGCACAGTATAGTAAGGTCAGTTGGGTATCGTCTACGAGCAAAAGAACACCATGATGCAATTCAATCCGCCAGAATCTGCTGTACTGCTTGGCATTCGCACCGAAAGCTCCAATACGAACCTTTCAGTACTTGGGTGTCAATATGAGGACAGTGCGGGGGATTCGGAAAGAGTTGGATGAGTTTAATGGTGATTACGATAGTACGGCAGCTGGTTAAACTCATTCTGATCATTCTGATAAGAAAAGAACTCCCGAATTTGTTGGCGATGGCTCCATACCCAACACGGAGGCCTAGATCAATGCTTTGAGTAGGTAGTGCTGCCCTGAGCCAAGAGGATGGATGATGAGAGAACCTATGTCTGGCAACAGGACTCTGCACCATGCCACGCAAGCAGGAGAACCCAGTTATGGCTGTCAGAAAGTTTCTGTGTTCACATCACCCCTTACATCTGGCCACCTAACTCCTCAGACTCCAACATCTTTGATTATTATGTGTGGGGCGCAGTTGAGACCAACAAAATTCCTTGTAATACCAAAGATGAATTGAAGGCAAGGATTATGGCAGCATTCACCAACTTAAACAAGGAGACCGTCCAGAAGAGTTTCAGGAGATTCTGAACTTGCCGTGGTTTAAGTCAATGATAATTTTATTGAATAAATTTGCTTTTTAGTATTTCAAGATATTTTTGTGTAATTTTGGTAAATTTATCTGTTAAAATGAGATGTCAGTGTTATTTTCATTTTTGCGTAATTTAGACGACAATTTATCCATCGCAACCTGTATATCGTTGTTGTTCGGACGAGTTATCTTCCTTTCTTTAACCAGCTGAAATCTACACAGCTAGGACCTGTCATGACATGTTCTCGGTGGCAAACCATCCTCATTCTGGTCATGTTCCTTTAGGGAGGAGTAAATTCAATTTTTTTTGGCCTCATCACATTGAAACGCTGGTTCCCGTACGATCATCGAAGTTAATGATTTAGTGAGACAAGTCTTACTAATTAACCCACAGCCGGAGGAGATCAGATGGATTCAAACCTTTTTTAGCGTAAATAAATACAACGAACCCGGCGGGAGTTGGAACTCGGCTCTCTGATTAATAATCCCGTACCGTTATCCATTACACCACCCACACATCCAAGCTCACGACACCTGTTATTCCCATGCGGTCATCTATCTAGGTTCATGATGAGGCTCGACGGTGCATAACTCCGGTGATCGTACGGGAACCTATGTTTCAACGTGATATGGCCGTAAGCCTCCTGCTTAAAGAGATTCGGTAAATGTATTTTAGAGCGAAGTGTGGGAAATAGTAAAAAGGCACGTCTTGCTATAAAGGACAGGGGAACTGTGGAGAGCCATGATCGCTCAGATCCTGAAGAAACATAGAAAAAAGAAAAAAAGTAGTGAATCAAAGTAATTATCACTGGGGGTCTCATAAGTTTATTTTTATGATGGGAAATTCCTGCTATTCTCTTGTTCATAATAAAACTTGCATAGATCCCTTAAGCTGATAGCAGGAGAAGCAAGACATTAAAAATTATCTCACTCTTGGGAAAATTGGCTCAGTGGCAGGAATCAAAACAATTAGTATGAATAGTTAGTTATACATTATCACTATCATCGTCATATATATATATATATATATATATATATATATATATATATATATATATATATATAGATATATATATATATATATATATAGAGAGAGAGAGAGAGATAACTAGACTCGTTTCGAAAAACCCTCGAATTTTTGATTTGCAAATAATCAAATCAATCTCGAGGGAAAAAAGGTTTTAAAAAAAGAAAGAGCTACAGACATGAACTACTGTCTAACAAATCGCACAGATGCAGGTCTGAAGACCAAAGAAAAAAACCCGATACGAGTAGACAACTAACTAACAAAAGAGCTCAATACAATCGTAGAGCAGACCTAGACACACCTAGTGAGCCAGACAAACCTACCTAGGTTTCACCTAAACGGATCGTCAGGGAAAGTATGGCTGACGATCCGTTTAGGTGAAACCTAGGTAGGTTTGTCTGGCTCACTAGGTGTATATATATATATATATATATATATATATATATATATATATATATATTCGATTATAGCTCTACACAGCTCCAGTGTAGCTCTAAGCAATGTTTGACTCTTTACCAATTTTCTTTATCGCTGACTGCCATTCATTTGCACAAATATTAGATAAGTTACTTCTCTTTTCTTTCCCTCAATGCGTCCTGTGTGTATTCAATTTTCAAAGCCGTCCTTTTTGATAATTTTAAGTATGACCGTTTTCCTAGTATCCAATTAGAACTTAGCTAACATGGTTTGTCCATTGGGTTCTGTGCAAAACCGCACCTCTGTCGCTTTGAGTTCTTTCGCCCTCGGTAAGGAAACTGTCTAGTACTAAATGACATATGAGAGGATTGGCAAACATGGAAAACCTGCCCGCAATAAGACGTAATGCCAAAAGGACGGCTTTTTCTCATGTCACCGATTTTTTTTAAATAGCTTCTTTCTTTGACAATGTTTATTGTTTTAAAAAGCAATGATAACAATTGGAATAAAAAACTAAACATATGATATACGTGAATTTATTCATCTTTTTCATCTTAAGAATTTACAACAAAAATATGAAACATGTTCATTTACAGGAATCATTTTATATTTAGTAACTGTAAATTGGTGAGACCTCACCGCCAGTCTAGCACTGCGCTTAAATTCTAGGAATTCTAAAGTCTAGGAACCACAGCTCATCCGAACAATTACCATGAAAGTATTTATAGAAAAGGCAAAGGGCAGCAATCTTACGGCGTTCGAAATGTAACTGAAGCTGAGGCGCCAGATCAGGGCCAATAATATTGCAGATTCTTCCTTGAATTTTATGAAGAAGCTCTAGGTAAATAGCAGGAACACCAGACCAAATGTGGCAGCAATATTCTAAGCATGGATCAATAAATATGCAAGATAGATTCTGAAGAGAAGAATTTTCTAGCATGACGTAATGAATTTTCTTAGGAGCTGACTTAGCAATGGATTCAATAGAGACTTTCTATTTCATGTCCACCGAGAACGTTAGCCTAAGTAGGTGCAGGGAGCCACTTTCCTGGGGGTCAGCATCAGCCATTCCGATATAAGGCAGAGTGGGTTATCTCAGGTGATTAACAGAGAGCATTTTGGTTTTGGAAGCGTTAAGATTAACAAGCCATCCTTTGTCCCAGATTAGTATTAAAGACAAAAAATTTAATTTGGATCTTACCTGACCAGAATATCTTGTTTACTTTGTCTCCCGATGGATTTTGGCAATCTGTAAACAGGGCTCCTTATGGATTTCTTTCAACAATAGGTTTCTTCTTGCCACTATTTCTATATATTTCTATGGGCTCGTGGCCGAGTCGCTAGGACGTTTGTATTCAAACCCTGAGACCCGGATTCGAATCTCACCATGGTCGACTTATCAGGAAGGTGATTACCTGATGTTAATGGACTGGAGGGGTCGATCCCTGCCTTTGCAAACTGCCTGAAAACTATACTGCAGGTTGACACAAGCCTTGTAAGTGAAAATGAGTCGACGGAACCCTTGGTCTCGTCGATAGTTGTCCTAGCACGGAGTCACAAGTTTACGTGGCCGAGGGATTGATCGTCCTGCCTTTGAAAATTAAATGCCACTTCTGATCAGGACCTAGACGATCAAGACCATGAATTGGCATAACTTCATATATGTATTATAGTGAAAGGGTTTGCCATTTGCTTCTCTATAGTTTTGTGTTCAGACCTCTCTTGATCTATTTAACAGATAGATGGAAATGGATTCATGCCTTTCCCAAGAGTATTAGTGCAAAAATAAACGGAACTGACGAAGCCAGATCTTGAACTCGGTTCGTCGATTTCACTTTTCGTACTGATATATGTTGTTATATGCTTGTCCCAAAATAGTTTTTTTTTTCACTTCGTCAAAGACGCAGGTTCTAATCGTAATTCATCTAAGCGGTACAATTCCAGAGCGAAATTGTTGGACTCCAGCTGGTCGATGTAAGTAAGAAACTAAGAAACTATGTTCAGCTCGAAAAACACGTTTCCTTTATCAGCTGTGATTCTATTTTGCGTTATCGGCCCACTTGGCACTCTTACAACATTTTATCAGTTGCTTATCTCTTCATATGTGAATTCGTTTCGCAAAAGCTTCGGTCCGTAGTTCTATAAGATTAATTATATATATATATATATACAGAGACTTGGTAAATATATAAAAACAATTCGGAAAACAGCTAATTTTCGTCAATGACACCAGCATCATCAGGCTTACACCCACATAACGTTGAAAAACCGTTTCCCGTAAGATGACCGAAATTAAGCAACGCCGAGCTTGGTCAGTACCTAGATGGGTGACAGCTTGCGGGATAGCAGGTACTGTAAGCTCGGATGTGCAGGTGATGCAATGGATAATGTCACGGAATTGCTAATAGGAGAGCCGTGTTCCAATTCCAGTTGGGTTCGTTATATTCACTTACGCGCAAATACTCTTGGGAAAGATATGAATGCGCCGTTTCTAAACCCCAGCTATGGGTTAATTAGTAGAACTTGTATCAATGAAATCATTATCATCTCAAAAAAAAAAAAAAATCTTACAATCTAAAAATATTCTCTGGTTTTAAATAACCTGCAAAGACTTGAGAAACAGTAGAAAATGAATCAATCAATAAAATTCAGACGCGTCTTTTATTAGGTTTGTGCAAAAATAATGTCGTTTTCTCACATAGTAACATATGTGAGAAAACGACATTATTTTTGCACTAACCTAATAGATTAAGTTACATTCTTTGGAATATAAACTACCGTGACCACAAAGTGAGGGATCAGTTTATCTATTTATTGCAATATAAAACTGATCCCCCACTTTGTATTCATATTATAATTTCTTTTTTGCTTATCAAATTCTAATTAGGTATGAATCCCGTTTTTTTCTCCCCAGCTATGGGTTAACTAGTAAAACTTGTATCACTAAATCATTATTATTTTCAAAAGTTTCTTACAAACTAAAAATATTTCTTATCATTAAATCATTACCTCAAAAAATAATAAATAAATTCTTATAACCTAAACTTATTTCCTGGCTTTAAATAAGGGTTGATAAGCCGTAAAAAGCGAATACATCAACTAAAACAACCTATATATATATATATATATATATATATATATATATATATATAGATAGATAGAGAGAGAGAGAGAGAGAGAGAGAGAGAGAGATTGTGAGTGAGAGTGAGAGGCACGGTGGAATAATGGATATCAGCTTGGATTGAGGAATCGGAGAGCCGAGTTCGAATTACAGTCGAATCCATTACATTCACTTACGAGCTAATACCCTTGGGAAAGGTATGAATCCTCTTCTTCTCCCTCCAGCTATGGGTAAAATAGCAGGACAGACTGTGTTCTATAGCCTTGGATGGCAACTGGTCTAGGAGAAGGACAACTCTGAATTCAAAACCTGCGGAGGGTCGTTTGGGAACCTTGTGGCATTCGGTGCACCAGGTCTCTGTATTCGTCCCTCCAAAAAGTGTGGATGGTCCTGCACGAGGCCTTCACCACTATAATCAAATCTCATGTGCCGGTGTCGGGCTGTCGGTTTCCTAGGAAACTGATCTGCCTGACCCTCATACGTCGAATCTCGACGGGAGAGTCGATCATTCATATATATATATATATATATATATATATATATATATATATATATATATATATATATATATATATATATATATATATATATATATATATATATATATATGAATGAATGATCGACGCTTTGTTTTTTTTTTATTTTATTTTAAACAGTGTGTATGTCCTATATTCAAGAATTCTTTAGCACATTTTCTTCGGGAAGCTTTCTCGAAAATGCACACCAATAGACATAATACCCACTGTTTAAAATAATAATGTAAATGGGATGTCTATTTCAAACACGAATATCGACTATAATAACATTTTAATCAGTAATGTCGGATTAAAAATAAATACTTTAATTAAAAAAAATAAATCCGTCAATATGTTTTAAAAATAAAAATACTAAAGAACTTCGGATTATTTACCTAACGTACTCTTTCTCAAATATTAGGTTGGTGCAAAAATAATGACGCAATAATGTCGTTTTTTGACGTATTTTTAAACGTCAAAAACGACATTATTACGTCATTATTTTTGCACCAACCTAATATTTACACACACACACACACACATATATATATATGTATATATATATATATATATATACGTTCTTTTTATAGATACAAATATTTAAGTAAATGCTCTGTTTATAATAACATTTACCGGCCTGAATGTCTGAAAAATTGTCATAGAAAATATACGTCCTCCGACAGGAATCGAACCTGTATCCTATACGGAACCGCCATATAGCCTAATCAGTAAAGGACGTCACGCTATATGACGGTTCCGTATAGGATACAGGTTCGATTCCTGTTGGAGGACGCATATATTTTATGAAAATTTCTCGGACATTCAGGCCGGTAAATGACGTTAATACTGTTTATTATAAACAGAGCATTTACTTAAATATTTGTATCTATAAAAATAGATAGATAGATAGGATGAAATTGTATTGAAAACCTAAGTACATAGACATATTAAATCCGTTTATAAAGGTACACATTTAAGATTTACCATTTATCATCAAAAAATTAAACTAGTAATTTAGACATCTAGTAATTTAATATCACTTATAAATATATAAGATAGTTTCTGGGGAGAAAAATTGTCTCGCACGACACAATGAACCAACTTTCTTAGCAGCTGACCTAGCAATGGATTCAATATATAATTTCTATTTCATGTCAGCCGAGAATGTTAGCACTCATTTGCAGGTTCCTATCGGCCATGTTGATGGCCGGCAGTATCTCTCAGCTGATTTTTTCACGTTTTAATAAATGCTCGGCACATTGTCAATCATTTTGCCTTTAAAAGCATAATGAAAAATTACGATAATGGATAACAACGCACAACTTTGTATAAATACTTATACTAATGAACAACATATGATTTTGTACTACTTGCACCCCTGAAGATGATCTTGGAAGAAGATCGAAAGTACTTGGGAAATGAAAATAAAATAAATTTAAACAGATAGAGCACATTTCTCTCATCCTTTAACTTCAATACACGGAAGGTTATTCGTGAGCATGAACGGATTTTTATTAAAAATTAACAGACATAATGTCTAATTTATTCAATCAAACATGCCTAAAAGAGAATTTGCTGCCTAAATGCACACACAAACACAAACACAAACACACTCACACACACACATATATATATATATTGACAGCATGTTTTCATTAAGGTAATTTATACAAGTTTTGTCTACTTATTTTTTATAGGACCCTATTGTAATTACGGACAAGTTTCTTAGTATCGTTATTAAAACTTAGAGATTTTAAACTATCTACTGTGAACAATATTACCAAGCGCGACCAATCTACACTTATGGGGAAAAATAGATTCACCAAAGTGTCCCTTGTGTTCGAGGAGGGGATCACTGCAACACATATTGAGCGGATGCAGAACAGCTCTGACAGACGGGCGCTATCGGTGACGTCATGACAAAGTTTTAGAGGCGATAGCACTCATTATTGCTGAAGCTTTACAGAGTAATAAACTCATCCTAGAAAGAAGAGCTATCCGCTTCGTTAAAGCAGGTGCAAAGCCGAGTAAGAAGGCAGCAGGATCCCATTCACTGTTATCGTCCGCGTCGGATTGGCAAATGGGAGTCGATCTCGGGAAACAATTTAAATTCCCTACACATATATCGTCCTCCAAACTCCGTCCAGACATACTCGTTTATTCGGACGCCACAAAACAGATTATTTTGCTGGAGTTAACTGTCCCATGGGAAGAGCATATGCAAGAGGGATTTAAGAGGAAGTATAGTAAATATGAAGGACTCTTAAATGACTGCAGAACTAAAGGATGGCACACTTATTGTTTCCCTGTCGAGATCGGCTGTAGGGGGTTCGCCGGACAGTCAATGATACGAGCCCTTACTAGTCTCGGGATAACTGGACTAAAAAGAAGGCGGGCGATTCAAATGATCCTGGAGTCCGTCGAAAAGGCCATCAGGTGGTTGTGGATAAATAGAGCTAATGCGTGGCCCAAAACTACAAAATAAGAACGTTCCCAATGCAGATGTACACACGCCATAAATGCCATCACTAAATATTTTTAAGACTGAGTATATATATATGTGAAATTTGTCTATATAGATGACGAGAAACTTGCGAGAATCAATCTTTCGATTTGCATTCAGTCTCATATGCAATGACTTCTTACTGGTCTTCCGAGTAGATTTATTTTATTACAAAAACTTTCTTACAAGTAATTTTTTTTTTTTAAACGAAATTTTAATTTTTTTTTTTCGGTTTCCTTCATGGATAATTTTTTTTTTTTTTAAGAGTAACTTATTTTAGCTAAATTCACACGCTATTTTTTTTCTTTCAACTATTTTTCGACCTGTAAATATCTCGATCATTTATTTTGAGGAATTTTAGTTATTTCTCTTAGTTTTTAAACGAATTCTTTCCGGTAAGGATATTTTTTTTTTTGGGGGGGGGTAACTCATTTAAAATTTACACGTGTTTTTTTGGGTTTTTTTTAAACATGTAAATAGCTTGATTAATTTATTTTTAAGCGATTTTAGTCAAATGTTTTTCTCTTAGTTTTTAAAGTTGTAAATAGTCTGTCATTTTAATCACTCTGTTGTAAACGTTTTATTAACTGTAGTTTATGAAAGAAAAGAAAATAAGAATAACAAAGAAAAGAAAGACCAAACAAATAAGTTAGTTAAAAGGGGAGGTAGAGAAAGAACACGTCGCAAGACGAGCCAATATAATAAATCATTTGTTTGTTATTTTTTTTTTTTTTTGTGTATATTTGTGTTTGTGTGTATATATATATGTGTGTGTATATTTATTGGGTTTTTTCTTCTATTCTTCCAAAAAAAAAAACACCAATTCTTGGCCGCATGTAGGAAGATCACTACAACCATGCATACCTAATCTATAACTTCGAATAGCCCAAGTGAAGTCTTGATTGGTCGTTGTCTACTGGGGCAACTTATATAAGTCACGTCCTAAAGCTAGAGGCAAATTTTTGTTCTAGGTGCGGGCCGAATACTGATCATATTCGGTCGGGTCGCCCATCGAAGAAGTCTGTTGTTTATTTAAACCCGAAACTTCTAGGGACATGGGAGCAACAACACTGACGACGCATCTAGATTCAGCGCTTAATTTTAATAATAATAAATCTATTGCAAATAATAAACCTAAATTTAAAATACATGAAGTTTTCTATATTAAAAAATTATTAAAAACCAACTCTTAGTACATTAATTATGAATACCGTACAAGTGTTTTAAAATGGCAATACTTTCAAATAGTTTTTTCTTTTTTAAAAAATATTTAGACATTTCAGTAACTTACTTACCTCCCTTGACGTTTTCACGTTTGTCTACACGATAAAATTTTAAAATTTTACAGTAGATAACCTGAGTGTTTTTCACTTCAAACGTAAAAATATCATTTTCAGACGAACACAAGAAAAATTATAAACACTAAAATTTTTGTCTTAGAAAATAAAAAGACACTGATGATGATAATGTGCTAATGTGGAAAGTACTCGGAATAAAATGAACATCCATCAATATGGTAAATTTCTTTCTTCCTTTAATAAGGATACTAAGAAACACATCTGAAATTACGAGAGGATCCTATTAAAAATAAGTAAAGTTGTCTAAATTATTTAATGAGACACGCGTGCGCACACACACGCACAAATATATATATATATATATATATATATATATATATATATATATATATACACATATATATATATATACGCATGCATATATATATATATATATATATATATATATATATATATATATATGCATGCGTGTGTGTGTGACCTTGCTTTTGCTGACATGAAATGGAAAGTCTATATTGAATTCATTGCTAAGTCAGCTCCTAAGGAAATTCACTGTCATGCTAGACAATTTTTCTCTCCAGAATCTATCCTGCATATTTATTTGTCCATGCTTAGAATATTGCTGCCGCATATGGTCCGGTGCTTCTATATATTTAGAGATTTTTGATAAAATCCAAAGAAGAATCTGCAATATTATTGGTCCTGACCTTACATCTCGGTTTCAGTCACTTTCCTACCGTTGTAATCTAACTTACCTGTGCGTTTATTATAAATACTTTCATGTTAATTGTCCGGAAGAACTCTAAGCTATTAGACTTTATGAATGTAAGCGCAGTACTAGCTGGGCAATAAGTTTTTATCAATTTACAGTTGAAATTGCTAGATATAAATGTAAGTTTTATGCTAACAGTTTCTTTTCTCACACTTCTCACTTGTGGAACTCTCTGCCGGCTCCATGCGTTCCAGCCAATTATGATCTTCAAATATTTAAAGACAATGTCAATCGTTATTTTCTGTCTTCCTGATTACTCTTCTATTGTTTTCACCCCTTTATAAAGTTTCTCTTTTTATTTATTTTTATACACCCAGTAACCCCTTGTGTCATAGAGACTTCCCTGCCTTGCTTGGGGTGAAATGATTAAAAATCTATCAATAAAGGAATTATAAGAGAAAAACTCAGTTTTGCAATGCATTCTGTTCATTAAAGCAAATGTAGAAATTTATTGAGAAAAACTTTTATTTAACTAATCAAAAAGCAACATATTTAAGTCCGGCTGTAAAAGCATTGGGATTTAATGGGAAATGGTTGTCACACCCTTTTTATTATTATTATTATTATTATTATTATAAGAAGAAGAAGAAAAAGAAAATTGCCTCCTTATTGATATAGCAGTCCTTGTACAATGCAATGTATCTTTGAAGATCTTCAAAAAGTTATCAAAATACAAGAACCATGGAATCGAAATCTCAAAACTGTGGCGCATTATAATATCAACAATCCATATTGTGGGAGCCCACGGATTGGTTGAAAAACATTGAAGAGATTCATGGTAGCCCATGTCTTAAAGAAATACAAAAGATTGTTCACACGAGTACAGCTACATACCTTAGGAAGGGCTTTATTTATATAAAATATGTTTTTCTTTAATTGCTCAGAGGAAAATGTCATGAGGCCATATCTGACCTTAGGTCTCTGGGCGGGACCCGGTAAGAAATGAGTATACACCAGAAATCAAAGGAAATAAATAATAAAAGCATTAAATCACTTTTGAAATGCCAAAAAATTACATCACTTATCAATTTCGATAGTTTCTTTTTATTCCACGAAAGTCGAGAGATTTCCGAATATATACTGGGATGTTCATGGGTATTTCATTGGGTGCCATCTGCATCCGGCCCCTTGTGGCGCATCTAAGCTACGTTTGGAAAAGCACTATTCGAATGTTCTCAAATTTAAGCGCATAATATTATTTTCTCTCAAATTCAACGCTTTTGTATATAGATAAAGATTTTTTTTCAATACATTGCTACGTTTACCTTGAGGAAATACTTCAATGAAGGAAACGCGATGTTACGATAAGTTTTCCTTATGAAATCCTTTTATTGATATTGTCTTTTTTTCTTTTTTTTTTTAGATATATTCAGTTATATCATAATTTTTACAGGCCCCACAGATATACAATTCATACATTTATATACATAGCCTTCTCAGCCTTACGTTTTCAGCTGATATGAAATGGGAAGATTATATCGCATCAATTGCTAGGGTCTGTTTCTAGGAAAGTTGTTTCATTGTGTCATACCAATTTTTCTCGACACTATCTATCTGGCACATTTATAATTCTTGTATATAACAGGCATATATTCGTCTATACATTGAATATTGCTGCCACATCTGTTCTGGAGATTCTGACATGTAATCAGTTATCATAAATATTGTGGATTCCGGGCTGAAAGCCGATACCAATAAATAACAAACGCCAAGAAAGAATATAGGAAAATAAATGTACAAATGTTATAATACAAACTGGTAATGCAGGTTAGTAGTTCCAGGAATGCGGGTTAGTAGTAAAATAGATATATACAGTCTTTGGTATCGACGTATCACTGTATGACTTCTTACTGAGTCTACGTGCTTGCTCAATGTGACGCTTGCTCGTTACGTTCGTGCTCGTTCGGCTTTTTTCGTTCTTCCGTTAGCAGTAGTATATGTATACTTTGGATGAGTCAATTTGTCTATAAAGAGGAGAACCCCTCAACAATAAAATACAAAGAACAGTCTGCAGTGTAATTGGTCCTGACCGGATGAAATATTAGCTACATGGACGTTATTTTTTAATTTAAGCGGAGTACTAGACTTGTAACAAAATCCTATCAATTTAGTTGAGATGTTATGATGTAACCGCAAGTTCTCTGGTAAATATTCATTTTCTTGCAATTTTCGATTGTGGAATTCCATTCTTACTCCATATTGTCAGCAAACTTTAATCTTCAAAAATTTAAATGCAATGTCAATCGCTATCTGCTCTCCGCCTGATTACTCTTCTTTTGTTCTTGCTCCTTAGCAATGTTCCTGTTTTCTAATTCTTCCACACCCAGTATCCGGCTCCATGCTTTCCAGCGAAGTTTAATCTTCAAAAATTTAAATGCAATGTCAATCGCTATCTACTGTCCTCCTGATTACTCTTCTTTTGCTCTCACTCCTTACCAATGTTTCTGTTTTCTAATTTTTCCACACTCAGTAACCCCCTGCGTCTTAGTGGCTTTACTGCCTTCCTTGGGATGAACTCTATTAAAAAAAATATTTGCCTCACCCTATATCTGGTCTTGTGACACTTGATATTGGTGTTGGGTTAGTGAGGCTAAGAAGATGGTATTCTAAAACATCAAGGTTCTGTAAAATCACTCTCACCTTTCACAGACTTTCCCCGAAATCTTTGGTGGGTTCCCATATATAGTACATTACCAACACATTAATAAAACACGGATATTAGTGTAGGGTTTATGAGGCTAGGAAAGTAGTAATAGTGTCTATGTAGCTAAAGATTCACCATTTTTTTTTATGCTTTATGTAGCTATATACTTCAGATTGTTCTGTCAAATATTGTCCTTTTTTTTCTTTTCTAAGTGGCTAAGCCCGCAGTGATCTGCAGAATGATCGCTATTGGGTGGTAAACGGTCCGAAAACAGCGAACCGGGTACCCGTATGGTGCACGGTTGCAATTTTTCCCGACCATTTCTGGAATGCCCCGACCTTCTTCAGGTGATACGCATTGGAATTTCAAACCGAACCCTTTATTTAGTTTTCTGGAGCACATAGTTACTGGGTTATTTTAACCATCGCTTTTATCTGTGGGGCTGTGTTCCCAGTGAATAAAAACGTCGGCTGAAGTAATCCAATGACTTAACCCAAAGAGTTGTGAGTTCACTACCTGCCCACAGCAAAGATGGACGAAAAACTTGGAAGAGGCATGGTATGTGGAACTAGAGCAATCGACCCCAGTGGACTAAATAGTTGGGTTCGAAATTCTAACGTATAACACCTGAAGAAGGCTTGAGCATAGAACAGTCGAAACGTCGTGTATGTGATAATAAAGATGAGGACAACAGTCCGAGCAATATAAATAGTGTAAATAAATTTTTACTAGTGATTTTGTTAATGTCCATCTGTTTAATCCTTATAGGGGGATCATTTCTTTATTATAGTTGCAGTTTTTGTTGTTATTGTTGCTTTTCTCTAGCAATCTTTATTACTAGTTCCCAGATTTTATTCATTTCTATGCTTGACCGGCTTTGAAGATTTTTGTGGCATAGCATAGGTTCTGATTCCTTAAGTTTTCGTATTTTCCAGTGATTTTCTCTGTCTATTATTTCAACCTCATCCCACAGGGGGCGCTGATCTATGTTTTTCCTCCATATTTCGTCAGCTACGCCTGATTTTTCTATTTCGTTTCGTGTTACGGATAAACGATGTACTTGCAGTTTTTAACTTAAGCGGGCGGCCTGCTTCTTCTTTATATTTCTTATCACAGCTGCATGGGATGACGTATACACAGTTCTTAGTCATGTTCTCCTCTATAGGGGGTTTCTTACTGGGAAGAGGCGTCTGCAAAGTGTCGAACCACTTTTGGAGGCTGTCCTGATGTTATATGGACTACATATCTTTTGTATTTTCTCCGATAATCCTTTCACATATGGTAGGCAGACCAAAGCTGTTTTCTGAGTGCTGTTATTCTCTTGTTCCCTTCTATCCCAGTTTGTCGAAGCTGTTGCTATGTATCTAGGGTAGTTTTTGCATTGTACGGTACTGCTAACACTGACCATTTCTTGATCATATGTCTCTTGGTCTCCACTTATGAGTATTGGTCGATGTTGTAAGCAGCGGACGATCCCTATCTTTACACTGCATGAGAAGTGGGGTTGAAGTTGAGGTATTGCCGGTGAACGTTATCAAAAACAAACAACGCAGATGAGCGAAATTAAAAATATAAAATGGCGACAATTTACCCATCGCACTATATATATATATATATATATATATATATATATATATATATATATATATATATATATATGTTATAGGTATTGAGGCCCAGTGGTTAAAAGCATTGGTTGAAGTAATCCACAAGTGACTTGACCCAAAGAGTTGTGAGTTCAATTGAAATTCAATTGAGTTCAAGGTTATATATATATATATATATATATATATATATATATATATATATATATATATATATTTGTATATATATATATATATATATATATATATATATATATATATATATATAGCCAAGTATAAGATTAGTGTATATAGAATAAATTCTAATAACCAAAAATTACTATTCTTAAAAGGTAAGATACCAGAAGAATTTATTCCATATGCACCAATCCTAGACTTATATATATATATATATATATATATATATATATATATATATATATATATATATATATTAGTCAAACCTAGAGAGCAAGACAAACCTACCAAGGTTTCACCTAAGCGGACCAGCTTTCCCTGACGATCCACTTAGGTGAAACCTTGGTAGGTTTGTCTGGCTCTCTAGGTTTGACTAGGACTGCTCTACTTTTGTATTGAGCACATTTTTAGTTAGTTGATTACTCGTATCGGGATTTTTTCTTTGAGCTTTGGACCTGTATGATGTACGATTATTTTCGACAGACGTTCATGTTCCTAGCTCTTTCTTTTTTTTTTAAATCATTTTTTTTCTTCGAAATTGATTTGATCATTAGCAAATCAAGAAGCCGAAGGTTTTCCTAGACGAGTGTAGTTATCTATCTATCTATCTATCTATCTATATATATATATATATATATATATATATATATATATGTTGTATATCGCCGATTTCTCATTTCTATCTGCTCATTTGACAGACGAGAGAAGTAGTATATATATATATACTAATATATAGCAATATTTTTTGTAGCTGGATCGGTTACAGTACATCGGATTTGTCCAGTTCAGATGCAGGTTCGAGTCATGCCGGAAGGCGTATATTTTTCTTAAATAAGATTTCTCGTATATTCAGGCCGGTAGACGAAAATATAGGGGCGTCTACTCAAATATGATTATCCACGTAAAATAACGCTTGAAGTGATAAAATACGTTATATATAAAGTACAGTGTGTGTGTGCGTTTGTTTATCAGGGTGTATCACTATTTCGATTTTGTCCATATTTCTGAGATGAGGTATTATGTACATTATTTACATTATTCGGACTATTGTCCTCATCTTTGTCGCCATATTTATTTCAGTATCTGTCTATATTTCTGAGATGAGGTATTATGTACACTATTTAATTTATTCGAACTATTGTCCTCATCTTTGTCGCCATATTTATTACAACGTTTCGGCCTTTCAGTATTTGTCTATATTTCTGAGATGAGGTATTATGTACACTATTTACATTATTCGGACTATTGTCCTCATCTTTGTCGCCATATTTATTACAACGTTTCGGCCTTTCAGTATCTGTCTATATTTCTGAGATGAGGTATTATGTACACTATTTACATTATTCGGACTATTGTCTTCATCTTTGTCGCCATATTTATTACAACGTTTCGGCCTTTCAGTATCTGTCTATGTTTCTGAGATGAGGTATTATGTACACTATTTACATTATTCGGACTATTGTCCTCATCTTTGTCGCCATATTTATTACAACGTTTCGGCCTTTCAGTATCTGTCTATATTTCTGAGATGAGGTATTATGTACACTATTTACATTATTCGGACTATTGTTCTCATCTTTGTCGCCATATTTATTACAATGTTTCTCCCAATGGGGTGCATGTACACATGGCACAGTGGATAAAGGCGTTAGTTAGATCCAGTGACAGGACCCAAAGAGTGTGAGTTCAATACCCGGTTAAGGCAGTGGAGAACTTTCAGAGAGAAATTAACAGAAGATAACTGATAACTGACATCCATCAAACATGGCACGTAGAACTGGAACAGTCTACCCCAGTGAGCGAAATAAAGGGTTCAGTTCGACATTTCAACCACCTGATGAAAGCCGGAGCGTACAACGGCCGAAACGTTGCGATAAATATGGCGACAAAGATGAGGACAATCGTCCGAATAATGTAAATAGTGTAGTTCGATTTTAATGATTCATAGCTCATTGAAAAGCCTTAGAAGTGTTAGACTCAGATTCAGGGTTGCCAGATTATGCGAGATTAAAAATCATTATCGTTGCTTTCATGGTTCACTGGAAGTAACTGTTAATTTACTTTTGTATCCAAAATTGCAGTTTTTATTATATACTAGCTTAAAATAGGGCGGCATTTAACCTAGATTCTGTGGTTTTGCCATCACCATAATAGCTAGGGACGAGTAGATGCGATAGGCATCAATAAACTACAGAAGAACTCAAAATTGATCACTGCATTTAAGAACTGAATTAATGATTAAGCTTATCTTAAATGCCATAATCTTACTTGATCTTTGAAACACAGGCATCTATATAAATAAAGCGCAGTGCACGTGAGTCCGACCGTTCGTCCGTTTTTCGATCTTGGCGAAT
Organism: Acanthosepion lycidas; assembly: GCA_963932145.1. Taxonomy (NCBI): domain Eukaryota; kingdom Metazoa; phylum Mollusca; class Cephalopoda; order Sepiida; family Sepiidae; genus Acanthosepion; species Acanthosepion lycidas. The sequence continues at coordinate 32,989,147 of OZ010591.1, forward strand.
AATAAAACAACATGAAGTAACAGCTAGTAAGTACGGTAGTTACCCGCAACTAAAAATTAAATTACTCATTTAAAGTTGTAGTATCGTATGCAAATTAGATAGACAAGTATAAATAGAGAACAACTGGTGAACATAGGGTGGCTATAACAAGCAAACCCGGTTACTATTCAGGAAACGATTTTACTACGCAGTGAGATGTGCAAAAAATAACAATGGCGTCGCCGATAGGATCATTAAATTCGCTGGACGACCTCGAATACATAGAAACAAGGATAAGAACTGTTACTGCATTTGCAAGGATGAACAAGATTAAGAGATACAAAGACCGATAGAGAAGAGAACTAGATAACGGATTTATTTCTTGCTACCGCAGGGCGCGAAGCTGTTAAGAAAATTTCGACAATGTGTTACCTGGGCGAATTAGAAGAAATGACATATGAAGAAATTATTAAAATGATAAAAAAGAACGTAAGACCAAAGAAAAGATTGGTCGTCAACGAAAGAACCAAGTTTTTAGAGATAAGACATGCACCCAATAAGCCTATTATACAATACTTACATAGATTGAAAAACGAGTCAAGTATTGTGAATTTGAAAAATTTGGTGCACGGGAAATGACTATAGAAGATGAACTGAATAATTGAAGGCTTGCAAGACCAAAACCACAAACAAAAAGAAAAAACTAAAATGTCTACAGTGTAGTAGCATGGGTTTGGAAGCTAGCGTTGAGTTTTTACAACAATTACAGTTGATTAGAGAATCTAATCAATCAAAAAAGAATTTGAGATGTGCAGAACGAACAGGACCAAATCCATAATTAAATGTAGATATTGTGGAAAAAATTACGAGAGGGAGAAATACATATGTCAAGCTCTAGGAAACACATGCTGAAATTGCAAAAAAAAAAAAAAAAAGAGATAATTTTCAGAACGTATGCAAATACGAAAAGAAAATAGAAATAGTACAAACGGTACCACCCACCACCGAAGAAGAAACTGAAATATTTACAATGAATACACTAAAAAGGAGTAGAGAAAAAGTAAGAATAAATGACCAAATATTTAACATGCCAGTTGAAGAAATTATTAAAATGATACAAGCAGTGAGGTTTGATACCAACAAATTTCTGGGTTGACTAAAATTTAAAAAAAAAAAACAGCATCCAATTAAAGCAACTTCATGGAACGACTATAAAAAAATTATGGGTACATTTCAAGGCAATTTTAAAACCGACAAGCGTTTTTAAATAATTCCCATTACAGTTGTAGAATGCGAAAAAGAGCAGGGATTAAGGAAAATTGATGTATTGAAAGTAGATACAATGAGAGTAATTAATTGCATGGAAACAGAAAAAAAAAAAAATAAGTCGGATTATTGAAAGTCTATAAAGCAAGCATTCGACTGAAAGAAAATTATCACCCAAAATATATAAAGTCATGAAAAGTTCTAATTCATATTCTACTCTTGGTAGGAACCAAATTAAACAAAATGATACAACAAAGCATACTAGAAAGAGTAACTCAAGGTAGTTGCAATTGGGCGTCATCGATAGTAGCGATAATGAACAGGACACGGAGATTTGTACTGCGACTACTACTCCACAGAGAGATACCAAAACATAACAAAAGCTAAATGTAAATATCGAACAGAGTGAAAGATTAAAAAAAAACAATTCTTTGTTAAGGATTTAACATTAATTTCTCTGTTCATCGATGTTGCAACTGATATCGTCCAATTAAACTTTAATTAAAACTTAAGCGGGGTACGGTACGCTGTTCATATGTTTTCTTTTTCTAGCAAGCGTACTGTAACGTATACGAAATATTAGATAGTTTGGGTTCTCTGACATCTTTTTAGAGTAACTTTATAAAAACAGAATCATAATGAATGGTTATTTTAACAGAAAATAAACATTGCGCGCAAAATAAATATAAACAAACAATCGGTTGCGTATACGAAGAAAGATTATACCGAATTAAGGTGTCGAATAAAGTTGAAAGCCATGATCGCCTACGTCATGGAGAAACATGGCATATAGATGAAGAAAGAAGTCATTATTCGAATCCTGATAAAATATAGGATATCAAGCGTTGATTTAAAAAAATTAAAAAAATACCGGTAAAGTATCGCAATTCGAAAGACATGATCGCCACCGTTCTGAAGTGACATGATACATGAGAAAGAATGAAATTTCTTTGCGGTCTGTTAATATAGAAATCTTTTCTTTAAGCGAAGGATATATCGAAAATTACTTTAACTTAATGATAATACATAACCATTTGCGTACATGAAAGCATTCATTAAAACGACCCAGTAATATTCAAGCTATATTAATAAAAATTCGTACAGGCAGATGTCTGCATCGGCACACAAATAAAAGGAGACACAAAATGCATTAATATTAGATAATGTGTTTACAGTCGGAAATATTTAGGATCGATGACGTTTACGTATTGCCTGGGTGGTTGGCTGTTGCCGGCAAATCGTTGCTTCTGGCGCCAGCGGTCGACGATCGAGCGAAACTCGTTTTCTAAGCAGTATAGTTCTTCATACTGTGAACACTGTAGCTAGCCTCATTCTTGACTAACATAAATATTAAATATATATTAATAATATTTCTCTGATTTACCTGTTGGCTGAGATATCTACAGATACATATTTTTTTACGATGTTCACCCAGTAGAATTCTCAAGGTAGAATGTCCCTGAATGATGTTTTTATTGATGTAAGAATTGTAAATTAAGGTATATGGAGATAAAACAGTTGACTCGGCATCGAAGAAGTTAAGACTGTAGTGATCGGGGGAGCATTCCCTCGGGAGTCGCTTCCATGAAGCAGCGGCTCTTAATGTCTGAATAGAATTTTTTTCTCACTAATGGAATACGAAGGAAATAACGATGATTTGCTCCTGATACAGAACTTGGCGGGTATTAGCTGTAAATGAAGGGCGTATTGAATGTAAGAGGAGCAGGGGAAAACTGTGAGTAAACTACATATCGAGCTTAATGTAAATGAATGGTCGATCAGGTATTGGGATAGATTACAAAAAGACGAAACTTATTAAGAACTGTAAAGGATAAGAAGTTGTGGAGAGACGTGATCGCTCACGTCTGGGAGGAAGGCAGAATATAGGAGAAATCATTGTTTGAATCCTGGTAAAAGTTAGGATAACAAATCTAGATTTTCAAAACTGGTAAACCATCGCAAGTCGAAAGCCGTGACCATCCTGAACGGACACGACACATAGCTGAAGAAGAAACGCGATTAAAGTTAGGATAGGTTGACTCTTCGTAATCCTGCTAGCCATTATTTATTCTCTCTCATATTTAGCCTTGTACCATACCCACCTCATTTTAGAACTATAAATATTCTTTGACATTTGCATGTATCTGTACGAGGCTTGGCTATCGCCAAACGGTCGACGACAGATATATAGGCAAGTTGCCCAGAACTGTTATTTAGGAACACGGAAACTACACAAACTTCCTGCGAGACTGGCGTCTCTTCTATTTCCCTTCTCGGTAAACAGACGGGATCTAATAACAAATGGTCGCTCATCTGATTAAACTGAGAATTTTGATTTGAATCACTTGACATGTTATTACAATAACCGGAAGAATAATTTTAAGCGGATGTCAAAGATCTACCCATCGCCTGCACAATTAACATACGCTGATCGAATCAGACTTTGATAAACCGCTTGCCCATTTCCCAATTACCTGTTGGCGGTCGACCCGAGAGAAAAGACTAAATGCAGCTTTTCGAGGCTTGCAGGTTTAGAAGATTTTTAATACCGTTTTCTTTCTCGGCGATCATGGCTCTCCACAGATTCCTTTATTACATATTGTATTGCTCTAACCTTTTGGAAGCAGCTATTTAAGAATAGGTAGTTTAAATTTCCACAGCTATGTGTAAATAGCCGGACAGAGTGGGTTCTATAGCCTTGGGTGGAAACCGGTCTAGGAGAATAATAACTCTGAATTCAAAACCTCCATTTATAGCTTTCCCAAACCATAATTGATCAAGTGCAATGAGTACTGCTACATAGCTGAAAGACATGGTCAGTCAAGGTAGGACCTGGATTTTGATATAGATCTCTTCTGATGACATTTTATCCCGGGTACCTCTAGTTCTCTTCACATTTCTCCCTTGTCTTTTGATCAAGAGTAGAGGTTTACCCATTGTTTTCTGTTTAGGATTGGGTTTCCAGTTCCTTCTAAAGTCTTTTCACTGTCAGTAGCCCCTCCCCTTGCTTCTTAGTTGCAATATCGCCTTGCTTGGGAAGAACTGATTGTTTTTTAAATATACAGTGCTGTTCGATAAAAGTGACTCACTTGATTTTCTTTTACTTAAAAATTTTTCGCATATTGTTTTTGGGGTCAAACTAATTTTTAATCTTACTAATATAAAGATCCCTTCCCGACCACCTAGTAAAAAAGTTTACTCACCCTAAGGTATTCTACTGATAATTATAATTTTGGATATAAATGAGATTTAGGGAAAAACTCTATGCAAAAAAAGTGACTCCCTTGTTTCCTGCAACTAGTAATCAGTAGAAACATAACCGAACAGCTTTAAATAAAGAATAATAGAAGTATAATTTATTTATAACAGGTAATATAGTTCGAAATATTTAATAATCTATGGGCCCTCCTTTATTTTGAATAACCCTTTCAACCCTTTTTGGCATTGACTTGATTAGGTTCTGGCAAATCTCATCTCCAAGCATTGAATTCCATTCGGATATGAAATTCACAATCAAATCCTCTTTGTTGCTCAACTGCTTTCTCGATAGCCTGTACTTTATAAATTTTCTATGGAGTTGAGGTCAGGAGATTGGGGCGGCCATGTCATAACACTCACCTGCTTCTCATCAAAGTATTCCTTCATCAATTTTGATTTGTGACAGGGAGCATTATCTTGTATAAAAATGAGCTTGGTGGGGTCGATTTGCACCCTTTCAGCAGAAGGAAGAAGACAAGACTCTAAAATTCTCTTGTACTGCTTGCTCCTGGGGGTCTTTTCAATAGGTTTTAAAAATACAGTTCCATGAAAAAAGAAGCAATCCCAGAACATTATATTGAACGGATGCTTGATAAAACTTACTGCTGAATTCAAAGAGCTTTCAAAGCTTCTTCGGATTTTAGATCGCTTATCCTTTGAATTTAGCTCAACTTTCGTTTCATCGGAGAAGAGAACATTCTTCCAGTCTTCTACGGTGAAATTTTTGTAACAGTGAGCCCATTCAAGTCTCTTGGCTTTGTTGGCTTTGCTGGCTTTGCTGGCTTTGCTTATTAGCGGCTTCAACCTTCGTGTACAAGATTTGTAGCCTTGTTCTAACAGCCACCGACGAACCGTTGAAGAGGCAAGACTAAGACCTTGCTCTTCGCTTAGACTGGCTGAAATTTCTTGGCTAGTTATAGTCCTATTCTTCGCAACTTCTCTCTTGATTACCCTGACAGTTCTATCATCAATCTTTTTCTTTCGCCCTCTTGTTTCCTTCCTTGGAGCAGGAGTTTCATTATGTGCCCTAAGCACTCGAGAGACAGTTGATTGCGAGGTTATAGCAATTTCTGCAATTTCTCTCATAGTCTTGTCTGCTTTTGAGACGGCAATAATAGATGCCTTAAGTGGTTCTGGGTGGCTATTCCAAGCTGTTTTTATACTGTACGAGGTTTTCTGGAATGTTCTGGAATACTCTAGATTTAATTTAAGCTGTTCTAGAATTTTCTAGAATATTGTTCTGAGTTTATTGTAAAATAGTTTTCAATATTTTGTGAAAAGTTCTTTAAATTTACCAGTTTAATCATTGGAATGCGATATCTGAGTCACTTTTTTTTTCACAGAGTTTTTTCTTGAATCTCATTTATATCCAAAATTATAATTATCAATATAATACCTTAGGGTAAGTAAATTTTTTCCTCAGTGGTCGGGAAGGGGTCTTTATATTAGTAAGATTAAAAATTAGTTTGATCCCAAAAACAATATGCGAAAAATTTTTAAGTAAAAAAAAATCAGGTGAATCAGTTTTATCGAACAGCACTGTATATTTTAAAAAAAATCAGTCCTTTATCCACTGTGGCATGTGTCCTTGAGGACATCTGTGTATGAATTTCTGGGTATCATAAACCCAATGTCTCAGTCATAATTTTTTACCAGTGCTCATATTGCAATTTTTGCTGTTATTATCGCTTTTCTCTGGCACTCCTCATTACTGGTTCCCCTATACTGTATTCATTTCTATGTTTGGTCCGCTCAGGAGATTTTTGTGGCTTAGCATATGTGCTGCTTCCTTAAGTTTACAAATTTTCCAATGTTGTTCTTTGTCTATGATCCCAACCTGATCCCACAGAGGCCGGTGATCTCATTTTTCTCTCCATATGTGGTCAGCCACGCCTGATTTTTCCACTTCCCCCTCATGTTACAGCTTTCCGGTGTTCTTGAAGCCTTACCTTAAGGGGGCGGCCTGTCTTCCCTTTATATTTCTTTCCGCAGCTGCACGGGATAGCGTACACACAGTCTTTAGTCATGTTCTCCTCTATGTGTGTGTGTGGGGGGGGTCTTACCCGGGAGAGATATCTGCGAAGTGTCGTCCAGCTTTTGAAGGTTGTCCTGATGTTATATGGACCGCAGATCCCTTGTATTTTCGCTGATAACTCCTTCAGATAAGCCAGGCAGACTGTTTTCAGAGTGTTGTTGTTCTCCTCTTGTACCCGCCTATCCCAGTTATTTGGGGCTGCTGCCATGTACCCAGTGTAGTTGTTACGTTAGAGACAGATAGTGAACCGTTAGGCCTAAAAGTGTGTCTAAGAAGTAATTTAAATGGGTCTGAAGATAACAGAAGTGCAGTCATTGGTCCTGATTTACATTTCCTACGACATTTTTCTTTCTAAGTAAAATTTAGTTCTTTTTACATAGAATTTCTATTTCTGCGCATATGGGCGTGGATTTTTTGTACAGTAAAAATAGGTCACAAAGAAAAAAGTTTGAGAAACACTGGTATAAACCTGTGGACTTTGTAGGTGTTGAACAAATACAAATGTGCCCGAATAGGTGTCTACGACAGGGATTGATTAGCCGCCCTAGCAAACGATGAAAAAAAATTGGAAAAACAACAGTGAGTGGCTATTATGGTCGAACCTTACCGGAAAGAAATTTATTACAAAATGCGTAGGCCAGACGAAAATCGCAAAAAATGATAACTTTAGTGAATGCAATACCAAACCCTAGAATTGAATTGGGGAGGTTTGAACCCCGTGGGCCTGGTATCTAGACAATGATGGAGTGCCTTTGTTTCAGTTTATATATGAGCGAAAAACGCACGAAAATCAAGAACGTGGTTGCGGCTCTAGAGGGTCGAATTCTCCCAATGCTGCACGGGCCTCCATTTCTCAGTTTCCTTTGCGTGCTGTGGCTTCAGCACGAAAACAAGCCACCGCGTGGAGAGGATGGGTAGCAAGCCGACCTATTGATACGTGTATCAATCTCTGTCTCTACCTCTCTCTCTCCTTCCTCCAAGATACGATAACATTATGTCCCCGTAAAAATAAAGCGAGAAAGAATAAACCCGAAGAAAATTGTCTCTCGTTGATCGAATCTGTATAACATTGGGCTTGACTGGAATCCATCGATTACATACCACTCAATATACATTTATTATTAGATTGATTAATTCTAGACAAACAATTCTGGCAATACATTTGTTTATTTAATTCATCAATTCTGACATTAAAATTCTGAAAATACATTTATTTTTTCGATTGATTAATTCTATCTAAAGAATTCTGGTAATGCATTTGTTACTTCTGTTGATTAATTCTGGGTTAAAAATTGTGGCAATTCATTTGTTTCTTTGGCATAATAATTCTAGCCTAACAGTTCTTGTAATACATTTATTTCTTTGATGAATTCTGGCCTATCGATTCTGACTATACATTTTTTTTTCAATTGGTTAATTCTGGCAATACATTGTTCCTTAAATATATCAATTCTGGCAATACATTTGTTTCTTTGATTAATTCTGGCCTAACAATTCTGTCAATATACTTGTTCTTTTGATTGATTAATTTTGGGCTAACAATTGGAGAAGTACAATTGTTTCTTCGACTGATTAATTCTAGCAATACATCTGTTATTTTAATATATTAATTCTGAGAATATATTTGTTTCTTTGATTAATTCTGGACTGATATTTCTGTCAATACATTTGATTCTTCGAGTGATTAATTCTGTCTTAAAATTTCTTGCAATACATTTGTTGCCCTGATTGATTAATTCTGGCAATACATTTGTTTCTTTGGTTAATTCTGGCATATCAGTTTTGGCAATACACTTGTTTATTCGATTGAGTAATTCTGGCTTAACAATTCTGTCAATATATTTGTTCTTTTGATTGATTAATTCTGGGCTAACAATTCTGGTAGTACATTTGTTTCTTCGACTGGTTAATTCTGGCAATGCATCTGTTCTTTTGATATATTAATCCTGGCAATACATTTCTTTTTTTGATTGATTAAATCTGACCAAACAATTCTGGCAATACATTTTTTCTTCGATTGATTAATTCTGGCCAGGATTGCCTTCATTTTGCTGGAATTCTTGAAAATAGTCTGAATTCTATAGAAATTTGTTAAACGGTCTACATTGAGCTCAGCTGTGCTTATAATAAAATATTTATATTAGCGTCTTAACTCTATCTCAGGCTTTCAATTGATACGACTTTTTTTGTAGTTGATGAATTGATTTAAAACTTCTGATATGGAACTATTTATAATCGCTGACGTCAGAATATTTTTCCTAACGTGAGGATTTATGAAAATTACATATAGTCTGATTTTAGCTTTCCAATACAGATACTGACGAGTTCAGTACACAATATATTTTTATCATGGATATCAGCGTCGCATTTCCCATCCTCCGTCAAAACACTCTCCTAGATATTTAAACTTCCACACCTGCTTGATTTTAGTTTCCCCGACCTGCAAATCGCATTTCGGGTTCATCCTTTTACTGAGAACCATGGATTCTGTCTTCTTATAGTTTATGCTTAGTCCCTTCTTCTTGATCTCCTTCGCTATCTTCTGTAGAAGGTTTTGTAATTTCTTTTCCGTGTGTTCTATCAGTGCTGTGTCATCTGCGTATCTTATGCTGTTAAGATTGTAGCCGCCGATGCTGAATCTAGGTGGGATTCTAGTACTGCACTATCCCTATAAAATAATCTAATAATGTAATAGAAAATTCGTACGCGTGACCCCAAATGATGTAACAGAGAGGTTACAGACAAGGAGAAGGGTTATACTTAACATCAGAAAGAGGCAGCTGAAGTTTCTGGGACACATATTGAGGAAAGAGGGTTTCAAGAATCTGATACTCACGGGTCAAATAGGAGAGACAAGGGAAAGCAGCGCGTGACATATCTAACGAGCATGAGCAAGTGGATAACAGAACGTGGTTTGGAAGGGAAAGCAGAGGGAAGAAGGTTGCTGAAAGCTGCAAGACATAGAGGGAAGTGGAGAGCCATGATCGCTTACGTCCTTAAAGGACATGGCACACAAAAAGAAAAAAAAGACCCAATTTTGGGCTTATCTATTTACTGATGGCCATCCTTTCTTATCGCTCTCATTCGCTATCTTCTGTAGAAGGTTTTTTAATTTCTTTTCTGTGTGTTCTATCAGTGCTGTGCCATCTGCGTATCTTATGCTGTTAAGATTGTAGCCGCCGATGCTGAATCCAGGTGGGATTCTAGTACTGCGCTTAAATTAATTAAGTCTGCGTACCATAGCGAAGAGCTCATCTGAACTATCCCTATAAACTGTGCCTCTTACCCTATAACCCTCTATCACGAATGGCTTTTCATTGTAACAAAAAAAATCTTTCTTGTTATAACATGTTCCGTCCGTGGGATTATCAGCATACTTCTTTAGGACATGGCACATAAAAAGAAAAAAAGACCCAATTATGGGCTCATCATTTTAGTGGTGACCATGCATTCTGTCTTCTTGTAGTTTATGCTTAGTCTTTTCTTCTCGCTCTCCTTCGCTATCTTCTGTAGAAGGTTTTTTAATTTCTTTTCCGTGTCTGCTATCAGCACTGCGTCATCTGCGTATCTTAGGTTTGTTAAGATTGCGGCCGCCAATGCTGAATCCCGGAAGGATTTCCAATTCTTATCCACAAAAAAAAAAAAATTATTAGTCAAATGCACAGTCGCCATTGTTTTTTAAAACTACCTCCCATCGTTCTACAAGTCTGTAATGTTGTTTTCGTAGAAACTTCGTGTTTTTGTTGAAAGAAGATTGTAAGGTAGTTTTCAACTGAATGTATATAGCAAGCGTCGGTAACCTTTTGGATAGAAAGGGCCAGACAGTTAGGCAGTGCCTCGTACGAGGGTCATATAAATCTTCTTTTTTTTTAAAACTAAAACCGCTCTATGCAGAAACTGCAGCAAGAACATTAAAACAACTAGTAACGCGATTAACAACAACAAAAAAATAAAAATAAAAGCAAATTCTTTACTACAAACGGAATACAGTTAGAAATAAAAAAAAATATTTAATAAGACACGTTTCTACTAGTTAGTTATGCGCCATGCGTGATACACACGTAGGCGATCATGTATCTTTCGATACATAACTGACGACGCAGATTTTTCCCCGCAGTAGGTTGCCATTTCTTTCTGAAGTAGACCAGTTTGTCATCCAAGGTTATAGAACCCAATCTGTCTTGCTATTTACCCATAGCTGGTGGAAGAAGAAGAGGATTCACACCTTTCCCAAAGGTATTAGCACATAAGTGAATGTAATGGATTCGACTGGAATTCGAACTCGGATCTCCGCTTCCGAGCCGCTATCCATTATCCCACCTGTTCAATACACAACAAACGAAATATTTGTCGATGATAGGAGCAAAACATCATCAAGGTGGTCGTCATGAATCCTTGTTCTTAAATGACTTTTAATATATTTTATTTTCGAAAAAGTATATGTACTTCCAAATAACGATGTTATTATTTTCTTATTCTTCAAGATGTTATATTTTCCGCTTGCCAATACATATTTCGTTCAGAAGTCAGCAATGGATTGAAATTGAAATTTTGATTTCAAAAATCCGTCGCATTGTCACTCTTCCTCCACAGGTGTCTTGTAAAGAGTACCAGATAATCTAAATACAGATAATCTACATAGATTTCTATATACAGAAATACAGATAATCTACATACAGATTATCTAAATGCAGATAATCTAAATAGATTTCTATATGCAGAAATACAGGTAATCTACATACAGATAATCTAAATAGATTTCTATAGACAGAAATACAGATAATCTACATACAGATAATCTAAATAGATTTCTATAGACAGAAATACAGATAATCTACATACAGATAATCTAAATAGATTTCTATAGACAGAAATACAGATAATCTACCTACAGATAATCTAAATAGATTTCTATAGACAGAAATACAGATAATCTACATACAGATAATCTAAATAGATTTCTATAGACAGAAATACAGATAATCTACATACAGATAGTCTAAATAGATTTCTATATGCAAAAATACAGATAATCTAAATACAGATAACCTTAATAGATTTCTATATTGCCGGAAGTCGGCAAAACAGGAAGAAAAATCGCTTCACAAATCCTTAACAGATCTCACATATATGTCTGGTATTCTTGTGATTTGGGAGTTTTGGTAAATGAGATTTCTTTTCTTTCGGAAGTTGTGATTCTCACAGTTGATGTTTTCTTCCAAAAGCAGTAATTTTACCAAACATGAAGTTCAAGATTCAAAGTGTCCACTAAAAAAAAGCTAACTTGAAAATCCACTCTGGATCCCAAAAATAAGAATTATCTTGACCTTTGCACTCCAAAAACATAGCAATCTTTTCTTTTAATGCATATAGTTGTTCCAGCGTTTTCCTAGGCTAAGCCATTGAGTATTTAAAAATATGTAACGTCACCATAATTTGCTTCAATTTGTTTTAGAATTTCTTGAAATTGGCGGTGATTTAGGTCTCTTGACAGTAAAAAAAAATATCACTGTTTTAACGACAACTGCCACGATGTCCTTAAAATGTAGTGATTTTACACATAATGCTTCTTGATGAATAATGCAATGAAGTTTTATTAGTTTTTGACCAATACCTTTTTGTCTCCAATCCTCGCTGGTGCAGCAACAGTGGCTACAGCCAATAAGCTTAGATAAAGCAAGATCATTTAAATAATCAATTTTATTATGCTTTTCACAAAACATGGTAGTGTTCTTTATAGGAATCTACTTTAGGAATTCTTTCACAATATCAAATGTTGACACTGCAAGTTAACAAGTATTCTTCATGTGTGTGGTTTCATCGATAGCAATGGAATAATACTCCAGATTTTTTAAAATGCTCTCCAAGACAAAACTTGCATCTGCTGCCAGCTCTTCAATTTGTCTTGTTACTATTCTTGGCGATGAGCTGATCGCAGAAAAAAATTCCTTATTTTCCAAACAAATAACATCCGATGCCTTGCACAATAATTTTTTTTGAAGAACTCTCCATCAATAAACCGTTTCATTCTTTTTGCAATTAGTTTTGACACTTCGTAGCTAGCAGACATTTTCTTAAAATTTTTAATGTGAAAAATGATAATGGCTTCATTAAATTAGCTTTCAACTGTGCAACTTTGTCGTTTCGGGCTTCTCCAGTAAAACTGTTGTAATGAATATGACGAACGTCATAGTGCAGTTTAATCCGTTAGGCCCTGACCACCGTTTTTCCGGTGCTAGAAAAAAAAATGACTTAATTTCCCAGCCACCGGTTGAACGGTGGGTAAACACTTGTAACTATCTTTTACATTTACCGTGAAACATTTCATACCAATCGTTTCCGAAGTTTGACTCAGGAGCCCAGGCAGAAGGGTTAAAAGGGTTGTTCAGGAACGCAGGGCTGAAAGGGTTAATATTTGAAACTCTTTTCATGGCAATGATTTATTGACAAGTTAAGCAAACACATCTTCCGAAGTGCTCAGTGAAAAAAATAGGTAAGTGTTCGCCATTATTTAAATTCCGCTAATCTGAATCCATTTTTCTGTTCGTAGTTTCCAAGGGTTGTTTTGCTCAGACAAACAGATTTCTGGAAAAAAAAAGAGAGAGAAAACTGAAATGAAAAACACTGATCTGTGAAAATACGATCTAACATTTCCAGAAACCTCTTAACCTTGAAATAGACTGCAGTATCTATATTCCGTACTATTTAGATAATTAATATCTAGGGGATAAATTGGTGGGCCAGACGTAAATACCTCGAGGGCTGGATGTGGCCAACGGCCAGGGATTGCCGATCATTGATATAGAGTCAAATTTTGGGCATTTAAATTGTTCAGTAGAGGCCGTTGAAAATAAAAATCCGAAGGGACTAAGTCAGGAGAATGAGGTTGGCGCTAAAGAGTTTCGTATTTCAATTCTTTAAGCATCATCAAGGTCCGTTTTGGAACATGCGTTCTTACTTCTTCCTGGTGGAAAATGGTACCTTTTCGATTTTTCGGCCGTTTTTCCTAAACCCAAATCTCTTGAAATGGTGAAAGGCAGTTGAGATATCAATTTTCAAACTTTTAGCAATTTCTTCTGTCTTCATCAACATCGGAAGTTCGCTCGGAATGTGGTTTGTCGCTTAGGTCTGACGAAATCTTCTAAAAAAAAAAAAACAAAAAAAAACTTACAGTCCGAAAAGCTGGAGCACTATGTAATGTTTTTCTTTCAGTTCCTACCTTATCAAAATTCACAGAGCATAATATGGCGAACGAGCAACATTTAACCATCTGAGTCTGTCTATATTTCTGAGATGAGGTATTATGTACATTATTTACATTATTCGGACTATTGTCCTCATCTTTGTCGCCATATTTATTATCACAACGTTTCGGTCGTTGAACGCTCCGGCATTCTTCAGGTGGTTGGAATGTCGAACTGAACCCTTTATTTCGTTCACTGGAGTTCGACATTCCAACCACCTGAAGAAGGCCGGAGCGTACAACGGCCGAAACGTTGTGATAAATATGGCGACAAAGATGAGGACAATAGTCCGAATAATGTAAACAATGCTTTAACCATCTATCTTAGAAGATATTCATTTGTGGACAAAACGTCAACATTCAACAGAGTCTGACTCGCAACGGAACGATGCAAGGTTTCCATCTAGAATACACCAGAAACCGACACGAGAAAAAAAAAAAAATTTTTTTTATATAAACAAAAATATTTCAAAATATTTTCAACGGCAATTCTGAAAACTATTGCATTGGGACATTTGATTTATTTACTTTGAAATTCTCAGTTTTGTTAACCGTTGTTTAATGCGGGTAAAACACGAAAATGATAGCTGAAAATAAAATATGCGACGTAAAAGAATATTCTCACAGATTTTTACACAATTTAAGCCATTATTTTTTAGATTTGCCTGGTGTAGGATTAACTTTTGTTATGTTCCCCTTGAAAATCGTGCCCGGTTTTTATTTCACCCTCGAAGTTATTTTGAATCGTGTTCTATTCATTGCCTCCAAGCTTAAGCGAATAAAAAGAAAAACTCAAGAAAATATAGATACTGGAAAGTGTTAAAGATTCAAAATTATATTGTGAAAAGCTAAAAGCGTTCCTGCTGCGAGGCTCCTTCTGTTTATTTAAGGATTGGTTTTCCTCGTCTTTGTTTCGTCCACCCACAGTATAAGCATAAAGAGTAAAATTGTGAAACTCGTAAAATGTCATCATGGCCGCTAACTCGGTTTGATAACAAATATTTCGTTCTGTATATAAGTGGAATTCAGATCTAATTTCCAGCAAAAACAAAGACAGAAAATTCGGAAGGAAAAACAAATTCTGATTTTGGAATGTTTTTTTTTTTTTTTTTTTAGAAATTCTGGAATTCTTTCAAATGTGTTTCGATATCGCATGAATTCAACATCGTTCGAGCCAGCGTCTTCGGTTCACATCCAGTTTAATGGAGGCACTCGATGCCAGCCGTTGAAATGAAAAAAAAAAAATAAATAGAAACAAGCAAAACAAACAAATAAAAATAAATTTGACTTAAAGAATACCATTTTTTACGGCTTATCAACCTTTTGCAGGTTAATCAAAGCCAGAATATTTTTATATTGTAAGAATTTATTTGTTTTGGTGGTGTTGGGATAACACTGATTTCCTGATAAAAAAAAAATACTACTAATGTACCTATAGCTGGGGGGAGAAGTGTATTCATATCTTTTCCAAAGAATATATGCGTTAAGCGAATATAACAGACACAACTGGAATTAGAACTCGGAGTTCCGATTTCCAATTCTGAAATATTATCCATTACACCACCCGCACATCCAAGTTTGCAGCACTTGGTATTCCCAAGCGATTTGCTTAACTCCGGTTTTCATAACCTTTGATAATTTTATTGATGTTATGTACGGAGAAGACAAAAATACAATGTTTCGCCAATGGTACCCTCTTCCAACATCTTGGGTACCACATCAACGATCTATAAACATTTAAATTTAAGGTCAATCGTCATCTTCTGTTTCCTAGAATCGTCTTATTTTTATAATCATTTCTTCTCAGTAACAACTTGCGTCTTAGTGGATTTATCGCCTTGGTAGGCGGTGAAATTATTTAAAAAAGTGAAATCCTACCCCCTCCTCTGACAGAGCGCTGAATGGGGGAACAAAAGGCGAGCAATAATGAATGCATCAAAAAGCAATCTAATAACATTGCATTATGACACGATCAACGGGTGTTCTCTCAATGAGTCTCTTTGCATCGAACGCCTGTCGGGACTCAAGTTTATCGCAGATCTCAGGTGGAACACAGATCCATTGCTAAAGAAGCTGGAAAATGGTTGCTTCCTTATACCTGACAACTCTTGTTATGATCTATCTTTACAAGAGACTGACCAGACCATAAATGGGGTACTGCCGTCACATCTCATCCCAGTTTCGATTTTGTTCAGAAGAGTCTTCACTGTCGTGTTGAATTTTTTCCTCTTTACAGAGATTTTCTAAGCGTAGCTCAGATGTGCCACATGGACGAAAGTGTGGAGCACCGGGTGAGGTTCGAACTCACTACTCAGTCGTAATTGATGTACCGAGACAAGCTTGCTAACCATTATACTACGCCGAGGTACCCCGATTTTCCAAGCGTAGATCGGATGTGGCACAAGGCCGAAAGTAGGGAGCACCCAGTGAGGATCGAACTCACTATTCAGTCGTTTCATCTCACAATACAAGCTTGCTAACCACTACACCACGTAGACGTAGCCTGTGATTTTCTAAGCGTACCTCAGATGTGGCACAAGGCCGAAAGTCGGGAGCACCGAGTGAGGTTCGAACTCACTACTCAGTCGTAATTGATCTAGCGAGACAAGCTTGCTGACCATTACACCACGCCGAGGTGCCCGGATTTTCTAAGCGTACCTCAGATGTGGCACAAGGCCGAAAGTCGGGAGCACCGAGTGAGGTACGATCTCACTACACAGTCGTAATTGATCTAGCGAGACAAGCTTGCTAGCCATTACACCACGCCGAGGTGCCCGGATTTTCTAAACGTACCTCAGATGTGGCTCAAGGCCGAAAGTCGGGAGCACCGAGTGAGGTACGATCTCACTACTCAGTCGTAATTGATCTAGCGAGACAAGCTTGCTAGCCATTACACCACGCCGAGGTGCCCGGATTTTCTAAGCGTACCTCAGATGTGGCTCAAGGCCGAAAGTCGGGAGCACCGAGTGAGGTACGATCTCACTACTCAGTCGTAATTGATCTAGCGAGACAAGCTTGCTAGCCATTACACCACGCCGAGGTGCCCGGATTTTCTAAACGTACCTCAGATGTGGCACAAGGCCGAAAGACAAGTTTGTTAACCATTACACCGACTCGAGGTGCTCTTTTTCCTCTTTACAACCACTTTCATACAGACGAAACATCGCAAGAATTTCGCTACTTTATCGCGTTTTTCTATAGGAAATGTTCTGACGCGCTACATTTATTAATTCCCCCAGTTCAGGTCTTCACAGCTGAGACCAACCATGCTGCCACGGACACTGGGACAAACCATCCCCTATTCCCTTCGTATTCCATTAGCAAGAAAGAAGTTCCAACCGGGCAGATTCTTCCAAAGTACAGATATTTACTAACAGACTCTCTCGAAGATATTTATTAACAGACTGTAACGATTTCTGTGGTGGCTCCATTTGTGGGTCTTCCACGGTAAAATTACGTCCAGGCTCATACAGCCTTTCGCAATTCTTAACAGAACAATCTCGTTTCCTCCGTATTACTTTGTGTAACAGGCTCCCGGGGGGATGCTTTCCCGATCGCTAGAATCTTAAAATCTTCAAGTTTAAGTTTAAGCGCTATCTTTCCTACATATAATCTAGCAATACAATCTTGCTAACCACTAAGCATACCTCAGCTGTGGCACAAGGCCGAAAGTGGGGAGCACCGGATGAGGCTCGAAGTCATAACTCAGTCGTGACTCAAAATTCAAGTTCATCGCAGATCTCAGGTGGAGCTTCCCAGTCCTCTCATCCCAGTTTCGATTTTGTTCAGAAGAGTCTACACGAGACGGTCCTCCTGTCTATTGATTTACCCCTGTCGCTGCCCCTGTCATATTGCATCGGTGGGCGGCGGTCTTCCTGGGCTGAAGTCAACGGCCAGGGAGGAGGATTCTTCCGATGGAATCAAAGGCCACGTATCCGTGATTAAAGGCGAGATTTGAAGTTGTGAGGTTGGGGGCATCGACTGTGGTTTGATGTGGTGCTTTGCAAGGACTTGCATAATAAACCACTTCATAATTGACCCTTTGAGATCTTCATTCCTGAACAATTTTAACTCTTCTGCCTGGGCCCCTGAATCAAAATTCGCAAATAATTGGTAAGTAACGTTTCACGGTATATATAAAATTAGTTACAAGTGTTTACACACTGTACAACCGGTGGCTGGATTTTATGTTATTGTTCTCTACCGCCGGTAAACCGGTGGTTAAGTTTTAAAGGGTTAACCTCTTCATGTCTAGGTTTAACCAAATAGAAAGAGAGAGGGGGGAGAGGGGAGAGAGAGTGTTGAAATTGTTGAAGTGATGTAGTTTTTCTTTTTTGGTAAAGTCTGGAATTCGGCAGCGCCAATCTGTTGAAGGATGTCATTGCCGATTGAAATTTATAAAGTATTTCTCTTCAAATAACTTTCTCAAGTCAACTAACTGTTATAGTTCTTTCTACAAGGTGCCCAGTAAAAAAGCGCCAAATTTATTCTTTGAGAAAATACACCAGCTCTAATTGGTCCATCTCAGTGACCCTCTAAAAGCTAATATCTGAATGTTATGGATTACTGTATCTGGAGTATATTCTTTACTCACTTGCAAAATAGTTGTCGTGACATCGTCGATATTGATTCATTGAAGTGGAACGTAGCTGAAGCTTGGAATTAAATTCCTTTTGACACTATCCACAAAGCTACTGCCTCCTGGTTATCATGCTTACAACTTTGTGTTGAGCTTTCAGGCAAATATTTCAAACATCTACGATGATTTTCCAGTTTGTGAATGAATCATGATAGCTAAATAAATTTCTTTCTGAATTTACCGCTTTTTTTTTTACTAGACACCTTGTAGTAGTGATAGGAATTTCCTTCCTAACGTTTTGCTTAAGGCAGTGTAGAAAGTCAACATCGTGATTATATCTTTATTATTTCTTCTAGTTGCATGTGCTAGCCATTTTAAATGCTACTGCTGTTGAAAGTGTTCAAGTGATGTAGTGTTGGAATTTGTCTGGAATTCGGCAGCGCCAATCTGTTGAAGGATTGTCTTTTTTTTTATAGACCATGAGTATTCATTAGCTTAAAACTATTTATAATCAGTAATCCGAGCAAAGAGCTGGTAACAGAACTTAACGAGTATTGATTGGTTGATTAATAGAAATAAATTTCAATCATTATACAAGAAAGATAAACGGGGATTACCATTACCGTATTTGACAGCATATAATACGCACGGGTGTATAAGACGCAACCCAATTTAAGCTGGGCAAATCAAGACAAAATTAGTAATTAGTAAAATTATTTAAAATGGTACAGCCTAGGCTATATTTCTGAGGTATTGTTTTGCTTAAACAAGCCATGACTACAATTAAACGAAGAATAATAGGAAAAAAAATAACATCAGTCAATAAAATTTTATAATGCCCAAAGTAAGAAAACAAAATAAAAATCAAGCAATTATTACAATTGAGTAAAACTGTACAGTTACCATTAAAATTTTATTCATCCATAAAATTCATCTTCGTTATCAAAATTCTGATAATCATTTACAATATTACTATCATCGTCGTTAAATAATGCATCTTCTTCCGCTCCATTGAGAGCATTGCTAATGCCACACTTTTAAAAAGATTTCACAAGATATGGAAGATAATCCCGTCGGGATTTATCTATTGATCCGTAAATGTCATGACATTGTAATTGCGAGTTCAATCTACGGGCTTGGCAGCGAGGTGTGTACATGCATTTCAGTAGAAACACGGCGAACAATAACTGATTCATATTAGCAATAAGAACTGGACGAGATATCCCGAGACATGGGTATTGGAACGAGATCGGGTTTTGTAAAATACTTTCATTTCAAATGTGCTCCATCATTATTGGATACCCTGTATAAATAGAATCGACGCTTACTTATATTTTCGATCCCCCCCCCCAAACATGTAAGTTAATCAATGAAGATATTAGTTCAGTTGAAGAACAACACGAATTATACATCATTTTTCAGTCGTCATTCAATTACCCAAACAAAATAAACGGTGTTTACTGATTAGATTTTCAAGTCTCTACATATTAAAAGCGGCAGTTTTCTTGATTTCACTACTACACGCATAATTTGATTCCACTAGATGGCGTTTGTGTGACGCAATACGTAAAGAGGTAGTGTAGCTGTGTCAACCACAGGGACGCGGGTTGGATTTACAACTGACTGCGGAATGGTTTTTCAATGCTAGGAACCAAGACTATTGCCTTGACTGATAGAAGCTGATCGTAATCTTTCTGGGACAGCGGTGACAAGAACCTATTAGAAATATTTGAATTCCGCAGAGATATCAACTGCAAGAATCTCCAGTTTTGTAGAAGGATTGGACTACCTGTGATTGACAGTTATGGTAACCTCCACAGGAATGTGAACACTGCACCAAATCAAATCTGAATTTAACACTGGTGATCAGCCCAGATCTGAATTACTCTATCTGACATTTCCCGTCCATGATATTCTCAGTATCCTTCTGTAGAACCACATTTCTGTTGCCTCAATCGTATCTTCTTCTTCTTCGAGGAAATGTTTTATTGCTATTAAAGAGAGCTAAAAAAATGATAGGAAGTTGTGGAGGGTCAGATGGCCCTTTTCCTGATGAACCAACGCACATAGAAGACGATAAAGAGGTGTTATGATATGGAAGATAATCCTGTCAGGATTTATCTATTGGTCCGTAAATTTCATGACATTGTAATTGCGAGTTCAATCTACGGGCTTGGCAGCGAGGTGTGTACATGCATTTCAGTAGAAACAGGGCGAACAATAACTGATTCGTATTAGCAATAAGAACTGGACGAGATATCCCGAGACATGGGTATCGGAACGAGATCGGGTTTTGTAAAATATTTTCATTTCAAATGTGCTCCATCATTATTGGATACCCTGTATAAATAGAATCGACGCTTATTTATATTTTCGATCCCCCCAAAAAACATGTATAGAAGTTAATCAATGAAGATATTAGTTCAGTTGAAGAACAACACGAATTATACATCATTTTTCAGTCGTCATTCAATTACCCAAACAAAATAAACGGTGTTTACTGATTAGATTTTCAAGTCTCTACATATTAAAAGCGGCAATTTTCTTGATTTCACTACTACACGCATAATTTGATTCGACTAGATGGTGTTTGTGTGACGGAATACGTAAAGAGGTAGTGTAGCTGTGTCAACCATAGTGACATGGACAGGATTTAAAACTGACTGCAGGAATGGTTTTTCAATGCCAGGAACAGAGACTACTACCTTGACTGATAGAAGCTGATCGTAATCTTTCTGGGACAGCGGTGACAAGAACCTGCTAGAAATATTCGAATTCCGCAGAGATATCAACTGCAAGAATCTGGTAACCTCCACAGGAATGTGAACACTGCACCAAATCAAATCTGAATTTAACGCCGATGACGCTCAACACACCAGTCAAATTTTAATTTCTTCTTCCTTAACAGTTTATAGAAAGAATGTAATGCCTTTAAAAATAAAAAAAAGTATCAGGGCTTCAATAAGAATAGAATTTCATGATTATTTGATTAACTCATAATCGTGGTATCAACAGTTTCCATGTAGGTAACTGATATGTCCCGTAAAGGAATCTATTTGAACGAAGTAGCTAAATGGTTTTGGCTACAATAACCAAGTAGAATACGGTAGCAGTAATCGACTGGTACGTGTCGTAGTCGCAGGTAAGAAGTGTAGATCAATGGCGTAGTCCAATGGGCGTCGTTATAGACTTAGCTCTCAGACTAAGGCTCTTTGACTCTCCTACACGTCCAACGGTATTTATGACGGACACCAGCCAATCATATTCCAGTGAGGGGGAACACAGGTGTATGCATATTCCATTATATCAGTAACTTGGCATTCATTGACCGAAACGTTTAGGGTCATTGCCGATTGAAATTTATAAAAAATTTCTCTTCAAATAACTTTCTCAAGTCAACTAACTGTTATAGTTCTTTCTACAAGGTGCCCAGTAAAAAAGCGCCAAATTTATTCTTTGAGAAAATACACCAGCTCTAATTGGTCCATCTCAGTGACCCTCTAAAAGCTAATATCTGAATGTTATGGATTACTGTATCTGGAGTATATTCTTTACTCACTTGCAAAATAGTTGTCGTGACATCGTCGATATTGATTCATTGAAGTGGAACGTAACTGAAGCTTGGAATTAAATTCCTTTTGACACTATCCACAAAGCTACTGCCTCCTGGTTATCATGCTTACAACATTGTGTTGAGCTTTCAGGCAAATATTTCAAACATCTACGATGATTTTCCAGTTTGTGAATGAATCATGATAGCTAAATAAATTTCTTTCTGAATTTACCACTTTTTTTTTTACTAGACACCTTGTAGTAGTGATAGGAATTTCCTTCCTAACGTTTTGCTTAAGGCAGTGTAGAAAGTCAACATCGTGATTATATCTTTATTATTTCTTCTAGTTGCATGTGCTAGCCATTTTAAATGCTACTGCTGTTGAAAGTGTTCAAGTGTTGTAGTGTTGGAATTTGTCTGGAATTCGGCAGCGCCAATCTGTTGAAGGATTGTCTTTTTTTTTATAGACCATGAGTATTCATTAGCTTAAAACTATTTATAATCAGTAATCCGAGCAAAGAGCTGGTAACAGAACTTAACGAGTATTGATTGGTTGATTAATAGAAATAAATTTCAATCATTATACAAGAAAGATAAACGGGGATTACCATTACCGTATTTGACGGCATATAATACGCACGGGTGTATAAGACGCAACCCAATTTCAGCCGGGCAAATCAAGACAAAATTAGTAATTAGTAAAATTATTTAAAATGGTACGGCCTAGGCTATATTTCTGAGGTATTGTTTTGCTTAAACAAGCCATGACTACAATTAAACGAAAAAAAAAAAAAATAGAAAAATGTACACGAGCCTATAACAACTTTATTATATCCAAAGGTAAAAAAACAAAATAAAAATCAAGGAATTATTACAATTGAGCAAAACTGTACAGTTACCATTAAAATTTGATTCATCTTCAAATCCATAAAATTCTTCGTCTTCATTATCAAAACTCTGATACTTATTTTCGATATTACTATCATCGTCGTTAAATAATGCGTCATCTTCCGTTCCATTGAGAGAATTGCTAATGCCATACTTTAAAAAAAAACAACAATTTCTGGTCCAGTATTATCCCAAGTTTGCTTCAACCATTCGCAGACTTGTCAAATGCTGGGTTTTAAGCCGCGATCAGGCATTGCATCTATGTGTTCTATTGTTCCTTCCTGTTTAAATCTAAGCTAATAGGAGTTGCCAGGGAGCTAATTTCGTCCGATTATCGCGAATTTTAAACTTTCATATGGCATATAAGAAGCAGGGGAATTTTAAAAGATATTTTTAGTAAAAAATAGGTGCGCCTTATATGCTGTACAATACGGTAATTATTATACAATGATACATGTTAAAGATCATTGATATAACGTGTCAGTTTCCATTCCGATTGCATTTTTTCAAAAGTGTTCTTTTTACGATCATACATTTTCTTCTTTCATGACGTTGGCGATAATGGTACTCCACGATTTCCTATCCTCTGAAGCGCTAAGAAATTATTGACCAATTAATATCTTTTCTATTTCATGTTCTATCTTCATACAAGCTCGTTAAGCAAGTCATATCATGATTCTTTCTGCTTCTTTTTCCTTTCAATCTGCCATCTGAATAACGAAATCTCCAAGCCCTACTTACTCGTTGTACGTCACAGAAATTTCAATTGTTTCTTTTGGATCTTAAGCAACTATCGCCTTTTTATGATTTTGCTATCCATTTACACAAGATTCTTAGATTCTGTTTCCCTCATTTTGTTTGGTTCTTTTTTCGTAACAGATTTAATGTTTATTATAGAGCTTAGAAAAAATTCGCAGTGTGAGATAGACAAGAAGTAAGGCATGTAGCAACATCAGCATGGCAAAGGGTACTCCTTTAAAGGCAAGGAAGGGCAAACATATTTTAAGTCAAGTGATAGCGATTGTTGTATGAGTCGTACGATTTTTGAATCAAGCACGGGCAACGCCGGGCCATGCTGCTAGTAATCTAATATTTTCTGACATTATAACGAATCAATCTATCAAAAAATAATATATATATATATATATATATATATATATATATATATATATATATATATATATACGTATGATGATGGAAGTTAAGCAACGTTAATGCCTAGATGGGTGACCGCTTAGGAATACCAGGTGCTGTAAGTGTAATTGGTGTTGTTGATAGTGTCTGAGAATTGTTAATCGGAGAGCTGAGTTCTAATTCCCGTTAGGTTTCTTTCTATTTAATTACGCACAATTACCTTTAGGACAGGTATGAACCCACCTATTCTCCCCCAGTTATGGGTTAAAGAAAGAAAGAAAGGCAAAATAGATGGGGCGTAAACACGATGATGCGTTTAACGTCCGTTGCCGTAAAATAAAAAACTTTGTCAATTTCAAATCTTTTGGGAAAGAAGCTAAAAGTTACAGGAAAATCTCAGAAAACCTGAATATTCCATTTACTACCATTAGTTCATTCATTGCAAGGTATAAAATCCCAAAAGAGTTGAAAACCCAAGAAGAACAGGTGTTCCACAGAAGATTTGAAGGATGATTTGCTTTCATCAGGAATCTGTCACTAAACAGACAATAAGCAATGAAAATCATAGGGACAATCTAAAGTCATGTTCCCCTCGGAAAACTCCACTGCTAATAACAAGACACAGAGATGCCAGGTTGAAATTTATTCGTGAACATAAAGAAAAGGAAAAGTCGTATTAGGAAAGTGTATTATGGACAGATGAAACCAAAACTAAGTTGTATGGGGGAAAGATGTCGATCCCTTGAAACGAATGAACACAGTCCCAACAGTGAAATTTGGTGTTGGCAGCATCATGGTTTGGGGATGTTTTTCTGCAAAAGATACTGGCAACATATCAGTAAAAGATGGTAGAATGAATGCTGCTGCATAAGAAAATCTTTTGGGAACAAATTTAAGGATTTCGGTTGAAAAGATTGAACTTCCTTTTGATTGGATTTTCCAACAAGATAATGATCCTAAGCACACTGCAAAATATAAGAAGAAATAGCTTGCTGAAAATAATGTAAATATGCTGAAATGGCCAAGTCAGTCCCCAGATTTAAACCCAATCGAGAATCTGTGGCGTTATTTGAAAATTCAAATCCAATCAAGAGCTCCAACAAACATCCTGGATCTGAAGACCATATGCGAAGAAGAATGGAACAAAATACCAACTAAAATTTGCAAATCATTAATTGAGAATTACAAGAAGAGGTTGGTTGCTGTAGAAGTGAATAATGGCGATTCTACAAAGTGTTAAATGAAGATTATGTATTCTTTTTTGTATTGTATGAATACTTTTTTCACCCATTAAAATAGATGAATGGGATTTATTTCTATTAAATCAAATTATTATTTTCTTTGTATATTTAGTTATTATGCATCTGTGTACGGTTAATTATATGAAAAGTATGTTTATTCCTTAGTTGGAAATACAACAAATTAAAAAAAAAAAAAATTGTATACGAATATTTACCCCACTTTATTCAGTTGTGTGCGCGATTCGTGATACACGTAGGCGATCATGTATCTTTCGATACATGACTGAAGCGGTAGATTTTTTCACAAAGTATGTTGCCATTTCTTTCTGCGGTAGACCAGTTGCCAACCAGAGTTATAGCTGGGGGGAAGAGAAGAAGAAGAAGATTCCTCCCTTTCCCAAGTGTATTAGAATGTAATAGATTCGACTGGAATTCGAACTCGGCTCTCCGATTCCTCAGTCCGAGCCGCTATACATTATTCCACCGTGTCTCCAGTGTTTTATTGAAACCAAAAAGCTTCTCGGATATTTCTTTTTCTCATCTGTTCTCGTAGTGAAAACGGAATCGTCCATTATTTGTATGAGACAATGGCACGACGTAACGCGCGTACCATCCAAGAGAGGGACACTCAGAATGATATTTCGGTCGATGCTTTCTTCAGCCTTCTTTCCGTATTAATTGCTGAACCGAATATTCTTATTTTCCTACCACGATTCTTACCTATCAAATTCCACACCCTTTGTTGTTTTATACCAGTGGTTTTCAACCTTTTTACCCGTGGACTACTTTTACTCTTAACATTTTTTTGGTGGACCCCTATAACCATTCGACGAAAAAAAAAAAAAAAAGCTTATTTTATTTTTTACTAATAGATAAATTTCAGAATTGTTTAATAGAAATAGTAAATGGATGTGCTTTATTTTGAATTAAAATTAATTTAATAAAAATAAACTTGTATTTAATAAGTAAATTTAGTAAAATAACTCATCAGTCACTTATGTGCCATGTGTGATACACGCTTAGACGAGGCAGATTTTTTTCCCGCAGTTGGTTGCCATTTATTTCTGCGGTAGATCAGTTGCCGTACAAGGCTATAGAACCTGGTCTGTCCTGTCTATTTATCCATAGCTGGGGGGGGGGGAGAAGAGGAGGTTCCATACTTTTCCCAAGGGTAAATGAATGTAATGTAAAGTGAATGTAATGTGTTCGTGTGGAATTCGAACTCGGCTCTCCGATTCTTCAATCCGAGCCGCTATCCATTACTAAGAAATAAATAAGAATAAAATAAAATAATAATAATAATAATAATAATAATAATAATAATAATAATAATAAATAAATAAATAAAATAATTTTCAAAATATGTCAGTAATTAATGATTTTTTTAAAAAGTGCATATTTATTCAATGAGATCCCTGTGGTTGATGCAGCTCTGCAAGATTTGTTTTATAATCGACTCCATCGATATCAATTATATTTGAAGTTCCCCCCTTTCCCAATGTCGAGTCTGTTACTATATTTAATTTATATTAATATTTTATTTATTTTGTTGATATTTAAAATTAATATTATTATTAATTATTAATATATTGAATTAATTTATAGAATAAATGATAATCTTTATATAATTTTCCTTTATACATATAATGCTTCTTTTATATATCCTTCCCTGTTTTTATTCAACCTTTAAAATCAAAACATCAGGTAGAGTAAAAGGGACGCTAAATTATATCACTTGGTCTCGTTTTCTGCTAGTTTTAGAGTTGTTTTCTATTTTTAGTAATTTAATATGGATGCAACTGACAAATGATGTAGCAGTCAGGGAAAGGTTATCTCCTTGGAGTTGTTAATGTTGAATATAGCAATATAAAGGACTTTATCATGCAAGATGGCGCTCATATGAGACAGACGATGAAGAGACAAGAGAATGCTGTGAAGAGCGAGAAAAGTCTCTCTCCCTTTCTCTCTTTCTCTCTCTGTTATTATTATTAGGTTGGTGCGAAAATAATGACGTAATAATGTCGTTTTTTGACGTTATCACGTCATTATTTTTGCACCAACCTAATATCACAAAACAAGGAGTCCCCCTCTCTCTTTGAATCGTTCTTTCATTTTCAGTCTCTCTCTCGTTCCCCCTCATTCTTGCTCTTTGGTATTTCGTTATTTCACTCACTCACTCACTCACTCACTCACTCACTCACGCTCGCTCTCTGTCTCTCTCTCTATTTCATTCTCATTCGTACACATGCACTCTCTCTGTTATCTCGTCTCTCCTCCTCATTTTTACATAAGGTATCACTCTCTCTCTCTCTTTCTCTCTATCTCCGTGTAACTCGTGCTTACTCTCTGACTGTTGCTATCTTTTTCTCATTCATCCTCAGTCTTACAAATACTCACATTCTCTCCCCATATCCTTTTGCCACACTTATATATTCCCTTTGTTTCACCCTCTCCCATTCCAACTATTACAAACCTTCTCAAATTCACTCTCTACCGTTTCAGTTTTAACAGCCGTAATTTCCTTAAAAACTCCTCTCTTTTTTTCCTTCTTCCATTCTTATAGTATCTTTACTAACAACCTCTTCCATTCGTTAGAGATCTATAAAACGCTCCGAAACACGGTATCATCCCCCTCTCCACTCATACATGTTTTCTCTTTTTCTCTCTTTCTCCCTCTTACCCGGCATCCTCCTTCTCCTCCTCACACTTACAAACTTTCTCCTTTTCTTTCTTTCTTTCTTTCTTTCTTTCTTTCTTTCTTTCTTTCTTTCTTTCTTTCTTTAAAACGCTATGTTCCTTCTCCCCACTCATACACGTTTTCTCTTTTTCTCTCTTTCTCCCTCTTACCCGGCATCCTCCTTCTCCTCCTCACACTTACAAACTTTCTCCTTTTCTTTCTTTCTTTCTTTCTTTCTTTCTTTCTTTCTTTCTTTCTTTCTTTCTTTCTTTCTTTCTTTCTTTCTTTAAAACGCTATGTTCCTTCTCCCCACTCATACACGTTTTCTCTTTTTCTCTCTTTCTCCCTCTTACCCGGCATCCTCCTTCTCCTCCTCACACTTACAAACTTTCTCCTTTTCTTTCTTTCTTTCTTTCTTTCTTTCTTTCTTTCTTTCTTTCTTTCTTTCTTTCTTTAAAACGCTATGTTCCTTCTCCCCACTCATACACGTTTTCTCTTTTTCTCTCTTTCTCCCTCTTACCCGGCATCCTCCTTCTCCTCCTCACACTTACAAACTTTCTCCTTTTCTTTCTTTCTTTCTTTCTTTCTTTCTTTCTTTCTTTCTTTCTTTCTTTCTTTCTTTCTTTAAAACGCTATGTTCCTTCTCCCCACTCATACACGTTTTCTCTTTTTCTCTCTTTCTCCCTCTTACCCGGCATCCTCCTTCTCCTCCTCACACTTACAAACTTTCTCCTTTTCTTTCTTTCTTTCTTTCTTTCTTTCTTTCTTTCTTTCTTTAAAACGCTATGTTCCTTCTCCCCACTCATACACGTTTTCTCTTTTTCTCTCTTTCTCCCTCTTACCCGGCATCCTCCTTCTCCTCCTCACACTTACAAACTTTCTCCTTTTCTTTCTTTCTTTCTTTCTTTCTTTCTTTCTTTCTTTCTTTCTTTCTTTCTTTAAAACGCTATGTTCCTTCTCCCCACTCATACACGTTTTCTCTTTTTCTCTCTTTCTCCCTCTTACCCGGCATCCTCCTTCTCCTCCTCACACTTACAAACTTTCTCCTTTTCTTTCTTTCTTTCTTTCTTTCTTTCTTTCTTTCTTTCTTTCTTTCTTTCTTTAAAACGCTATGTTCCTTCTCCCCACTCATACACGTTTTCTCTTTTTCTCTCTTTCTCCCTCTTACCCGGCATCCTCCTTCTCCTCCTCACACTTACAGACTTTCTCCTTTTCTTTCTTTCATTCATTCTTTCTTTCTTTCTTTCTTTCTTTCTTTCTTTCTTTCTTTCTTTCTTTCTTTCTTTCTTTAAAACGCTATGTTCCTTCTCCCCACTCATACACGTTTTCTCTTTTTCTCTCTTTCTCCCTCTTACCCGACATCCTCCTTCTCCTCCTCACACTTACAAACTTTCTCCTTTTCTTTCTTTCTTTCTTTATTTCTTTCTTTCTTTCTTTCTTTCTTTCTTTCTTTCTTTAAAACGCTATGTTCCTTCTCCCCACTCATACACGTTTTCTCTTTTTCTCTCTTTCTCCCTCTTACCCGGCATCCTCCTTCTCCTCCTCACACTTACAAACTTTCTCCTTTTCTTTCTTTCTTTCTTTCTTTCTTTCTTTCTTTCTTTCTTTCTTTCAAACGCTATGTTCCTTCTCCCCACTCATACACGTTTTCTCTTTTTCTCTCTTTCTCCCTCTTACCCGGCATCCTCCTTCTCCTCCTCACACTTACAAACTTTCTCCTTTTCTTTCTTTCTTTCTTTCTTTCTTTCTTTCTTTAAAACGCTATGTTCCTTCTCCCCACTCATACACGTTTTCTCTTTTTCTCTCTTTCTCCCTCTTACCCGGCATCCTCCTTCTCCTCCTCACACTTACAAACTTTCTCCTTTTCTTTCTTTCTTTCTTTCTTTCTTTCTTTCTTTCTTTCTTTCTTTCTTTCTTTCTTTAAAACGCTATGTTCCTTCTCCCCACTCATACACGTTTTCTCTTTTTCTCTCTTTCTCCCTCTTACCCGGCATCCTCCTTCTCCTCCTCACACTTACAAACTTTCTCCTTTTCTTTCTTTCTTTCTTTCTTTCTTTCTTTCTTTCTTTCTTTCTTTCTTTCTTTCTTTAAAACGCTATGTTCCTTCTCCCCACTCATACACGTTTTCTCTTTTTCTCTCTTTCTCCCTCTTACCCGGCATCCTCCTTCTCCTCCTCACACTTACAGACTTTCCCCTTTTCTTTCTTTCTTTCTTTCTTTCTTTCTTTCTTTCTTTCTTTCTTTAAAACGCTATGTTCCTTCTCCCCACTCATACACGTTTTCTCTTTTTCTCTCTTTCTCCCTCTTACCCGGCATCCTCCTTCTCCTCCTCACACTTACAGACTTTCTCCTTTTCTTTCTTTCTTTCTTTCTTTCTTTCTTTCTTTCTTTCTTTCTTTCTTTAAAACGCTATGTTCCTTCTCCCCACTCATACACGTTTTCTCTTTTTCTCTCTTTCTCCCTCTTACCCGTCATCCTCCTTCTCCTCCTCACACTTACAAACTTTCTCCTTTTCTTTCTTTATTTCTTTCTTTCTTTCTTTCTTTCTTTCTTTCTTTCTTTCTTTAAAACGCTATGTTCCTTCTCCCCACTCATACACGTTTTCTCTTTTTCTCTCTTTCTCCCTCTTACCCGGCATCCTCCTTCTCCTCCTCACACTTACAAACTTTCTCCTTTTCTTTCTTTCTTTCTTTCTTTCTTTCTTTCTTTCTTTCTTTCTTTAAAACGCTATGTTCCTTCTCCCCACTCATACACGTTTTCTCTTTTTCTCTCTTTCTCCCTCTTACCCGGCATCCTCCTTCTCCTCCTCACACTTACAAACTTTCTCCTTTTCTTTCTTTCTTTCTTTCTTTCTTTCTTTCTTTCTTTCTTTCTTTCTTTAAAACGCTATGTTCCTTCTCCCCACTCATACACGTTTTCTCTTTTTCTCTCTTTCTCCCTCTTACCCGGCATCCTCCTTCTCCTCCTCACACTTACAAACTTTCTCCTTTTCTTTCTTTCTTTCTTTCTTTCTTTCTTTCTTTCTTTCTTTCTTTCTTTCTTTCTTTAAAACGCTATGTTCCTTCTCCCCACTCATACACGTTTTCTCTTTTTTTCTCTTTCTCCCTCTTACCCGGCATCCTCCTTCTCCTCCTCACACTTACAAACTTTCTCCTTTTCTTTCTTTCTTTCATTCTTTCTTTCTTTCTTTCTTTCTTTCTTTCTTTCTTTCTTTCTTTCTTTCTTTAAAACGCTATGTTCCTTCTCCCCACTCAAACACGTTTTCTCTTTTTCTCTCTTTCTCCCTCTTACCCGGCATCCTCCTTCTCCTCCTCACACTTACAAACTTTCTCCTTTTCTTTCTTTCTTTCTTTCTTTCTTTCTTTCTTTCTTTCTTTCTTTCTTTAAAACGCTATGTTCCTTCTCCCCACTCATACACGTTTTCTCTTTTTCTCTCTTTCTCCCTCTTACCCGGCATCCTCCTTCTCCTCCTCACACTTACAAACTTTCTCCTTTTCTTTCTTTCTTTCTTTCTTTCTTTCTTTCTTTCTTTCTTTCTTTAAAACGCTATGTTCCTTCTCCCCACTCATACACGTTTTCTCTTTTTCTCTCTTTCTCCCTCTTACCCGGCATCCTCCTTCTCCTCCTCACACTTACAGACTTTCTCCTTTTCTTTCTTTCATTCATTCTTTCTTTCTTTCTTTCTTTCTTTCTTTCTTTCTTTCTTTCTTTCTTTCTTTCTTTAAAACGCTATGTTCCTTCTCCCCACTCATACACGTTTTCTCTTTTTCTCTCTTTCTCCCTCTTACCCGGCATCCTCCTTCTCCTCCTCACACTTACAAACTTTCTCCTTTTCTTTCTTTCTTTCTTTCTTTCTTTCTTTCTTTCTTTCTTTCTTTCTTTCTTTAAAACGCTATGTTCCTTCTCCCCACTCATACACGTTTTCTCTTTTTCTCTCTTTCTCCCTCTTACCCGGCATCCTCCTTCTCCTCCTCAGACTTACAAACTTTCTCCTTTTCTTTCTTTCTTTCTTTCTTTCTTTCTTTCTTTCTTTCTTTCTTTCTTTCTTTCTTTCTTTCAAACGCTATGTTCCTTCTCCCCACTCATACACGTTTTCTCTTTTTCTCTCTTTCTCCCTCTTACCCGGCATCCTCCTTCTCCTCCTCACACTTACAAACTTTCTCCTTTTCTTTCTTTCTTTCTTTCTTTCTTTCTTTCTTTCTTTCTTTCTTTCTTTCTTTCTTTAAAACGCTATGTTCCTTCTCCCCACTCATACACGTTTTCTCTTTTTCTCTCTTTCTCCCTCTTACCCGGCATCCTCCTTCTCCTCCTCACACTTACAGACTTTCTCCTTTTCTTTCTTTCTTTCTTTCTTTCTTTCTTTCTTTCTTTCTTTCTTTCTTTAAAACGCTATGTTCCTTCTCCCCACTCATACACGTTTTCTCTTTTTCTCTCTTTCTCCCTCTTACCCGTCATCCTCCTTCTCCTCCTCACACTTACAAACTTTCTCCTTTTCTTTCTTTATTTCTTTCTTTCTTTCTTTCTTTCTTTCTTTCTTTCTTTCTTTAAAACGCTATGTTCCTTCTCCCCACTCATACACGTTTTCTCTTTTTCTCTCTTTCTCCCTCTTACCCGGCATCCTCCTTCTCCTCCTCACACTTACAGACTTTCTCCTTTTCTTTCTTTCTTTCTTTCTTTCTTTCTTTCTTTCTTTCTTTAAAACGCTATGTTCCTTCTCCCCACTCATACACGTTTTCTCTTTTTCTCTCTTTCTCCCTCTTACCCGGCATCGTCCTTCTCCTCCTCACACTTACAGACTTTCTCCTTTTCTTTCTTTCTTTCTTTCTTTCTTTCTTTCTTTCTTTCTTTCTTTCTTTCTTTCTTTCTTTAAAACGCTATGTTCCTTCTCCCCACTCATACACGTTTTCTCCTTTTCTCTCTTTCTCCCTCTTACCCGGCATCCTCCTTCTCCTCCTCACACTTACAGACTTTCTCCTTTTCTTTCTTTCTTTCTTTCTTTCTTTCTTTCTTTCTTTCTTTCTTTCTTTCTTTAATTTTCTTCCTGTCTTCTGTTTACAATTCTTTCTTTCTTTCTTTCTTTCTTTCTTTCTTTAATTTTCTTCCTTTCTTCTGTTTACAATTCTTTCTTTCTTTCTTTCTTTCTTGCTTTCTTTAATTTTCTTCCTTTCTTCTGTTTACAATTCTTTCTTTCTTTCTTTCTTTCTTTCTTTCTTTCTTTCTTTCTTTAAAACGCTATGTTCCTTCTTCTCACTCATACACTATTTCTCTTTTTCTCTCTTACTCACTCTTACACGCTCTCCTCCTCTTTCTCCTCACTCTTACACACTTTCTGCTTTTCTTTCTTTCTTTATCTAACACGCTATGTTCCTCCTCCTCACTCATACACGCTTTCTCTTTTTCTCCCTTTCTCCATCTAACTGGTTATCTTTCTACTCCTCATCCTTACACGTTTTCTCTTTATCTCTCTCTCTCTTTATCTCTCTCTCTCTTTATCTCTCTCTCTCTTTATCTCTCTCTCTCTTTATTTCTATCAATGATATACTACCTTCTTCCTCCACACTCTTACACGCTTTTTTTTTCTCTCTTTTTCCATCTAATGCGCTATTTTCTTCCTCCTCATTCTTACAGGCTCACTTTTTCGCTCTTTCTCCCTTACAAACAATCCTCCCCTTCCTCACTGTTACACGGTTTCTCTTTTCTCTCTTTCTCCCCCTTACACGTTATCCTCCTCCCCTCTTCACTTTCTGTTTTTCTCTCATTCTCCATCTAACACGTTATCTTCCTCCTCCTCACTATTATACGCTTTCTCCCTTTTATTTTCTCCAACTAACACAATATCTTCCTCCTCCTCACTCATAGACGTTTTCTCTTTCTCTCTCCTTCTCCATCTAACAAACTATCTTTCTCCTTCACACACTTAAACGCTCACTCTTTTTTCTTTCTACATCTAACAACCCATCTTCCTCCTTCTCGCTCTTAAACGGTTTTTCTTTTTCTCTCTTTCTCTAACTAACACGCTATCTTCTTCCTATTCACTCTTAAACACTTTCTCTTTTTCTCACTTACACGCTATCCTTATCCTCCCCACTTTTGCCTGCTTTCTCTGTGTCTATCTTTATCTACACGATGTCTTCCTCCTCCTCCTTACATGCTTTTTCTTTCACTGTTTCTCCGACAGATACGCGATATCCTCATTCTCACTCTTACAAGTTTTTTCTTATTCTCTCTTTTTCATACTTACAAGCAATCCACCCCTTCTCACTCTTACAAGGTTTCCGTTTTCTCTCTTTTTCCCTCTTGCACGCTATCCTCCTCCTCATTTTTCTCTCATTATTCATCTAACACGCTATCTTCCTCCTCACCCTTACACGAGAGCTCCTTCTCTCACATACACGCTGTGTTCCTCCTCCTCTCTCATACACACTTTCTCTTTTCTTTCTCTCTCCATCTAATGCGTTTTCTTTCTCCTCCACACATTTACACGGTTTCTTTTTTCTCTCTTTCTCATTCTAACAAAATATTTTTCTCCACCTCAGTCTCTTTTTCCCTCTTTGTCCAAAAAAAAACACGCTATCATCCTTCTTCTCACTCTTACAGGCTTTCTTTTTCTCTCTTTCTCCCTCTTACATGCTACCTTCCTCCTTCTCACTTTTACACGCTTTCTCTCTTTGTTTCTCCCTCTTATGCTATCTTCCTCCTCACTGTTAGACGCTTTTATTTTTTCTCTGTTTCTTTCTCTTAGACGCTATATTCCTCCTCCTCCTCCCTCTTATACACTTTCTTTATTCTCTCTTTCTCCTTCTTACTCGCTATCTTTCTCCTCCTCACTCTTTCACGCTTTCTCTTTTTTCTTTCTCCCTCTTACTCGCTATCTTACTCCTCCTCGCTCTTACACGCGTTCTCTTTTTCTCTCTCTTACATTCCTTTCGTCTTCTCTTCACTTAAACGTTGTTTTTGTTTTTCTCATTTTCTTTATGCTTCTTATTTGCGTTCTTCTCTCTTTTCACACTTACACACCTCTTTTTTTCTCTCTTTCTCCCTCTAAAATCCTATATTCCTCCTCCCTTTTACAAGTTGTCTCTTTTTCCGCTTTCTATCTTTTATATCCCCCTCTTCCTTCTTTTATCTTTTCTAATGTGTTTTTTTTTCTCTTTCCCCTTTTAAAATTCTACCCCCCACTTCTCCTTGTTCGTATTAAACCTTCTCTGTTTTTCTCCCTTTTACATGCTTTCTAGCTTCTATTCGATCTCACGCATTGTCTATTTCCCCTCTTTCTCCATCTTACATACTTCTCCTCCTCCTCACTCTTGCACATTGTTCGTCTCTCCCTCTCCCTCTTAAATAATAGTCCTTTCTCTACTTCGTTCTTTTATTCTTATTTTTACAAATCCTCCCGCCTAACTGTTTCTGATTTTTGCCCTTAGAATTCCACTTCGTCTTGTTGATCCCTCGTCACCGTCTCCAAATCACCCTCTTGTTATTATTTTTCCCATTGTGAAGTCTCTCTGTATTTCTCTTTCATTCTGGCGCACACACTCTTTCTGACAACTCTTCTGAATGATTCTTTGTAATTGTTCCATATTGTGTGTTATAGTTCAATGCCAACTTAATTAGGAATTCCATTCGGTATCTCATCAGATTCTGATGATAAGAAATAGTCCCTGAGCTTCTGGACAATTTAAATATTAATTCTCTCTTTCACAGCACATCGGTGAAATCTTCATTATACCAAACACGGCTTTACATGCGTTGTAAGCGGCTTACGAGCAACGTTAAAATATGGTTTACATTTATAATATTCTTAACGCCAAATAACATAATTTGAAACTCAAAATACATTATTTATTCATGAGTTTCAAAACTTTCATATATAATTCCTGTTCTTGGAGATAACCATTGATTTCTAACTAACAATGTTCATTTTCAAGGACAGGAGTTACATGAAAAAATTTTGAAACAAAATCATATAAATATGAATAATTTTTGATATGCATTGAAAGCAAGTGTCCATAACACTATGTACCTATTCATTTGTAATTTATTAAAATGGCCACTTAAAAATTAAAAAAAATGGCGGATTGGAATAGTGAAAGATCTCTTCCTATAGCTAAAGTATTAAGGAACAGGAAAATTGCGTTTGAATCAAATTTGAATAGTAAAATTACCAATAATACATTTTATGATTTACAAAATACATTTTAATAGCAAAATTACCAATAATACAATTGATGATCTAAAACATACATTTTTAATGGTAAAATTACCAACAATATTAGATTGGTGCAAAAATAATGACGTAATAATGTCGTTTTTTGACGTTAAAAAAAAAAACGTCAAAAAACGACATTATTACGTCATTATTTTTGCACCAACATTTTATGATCTATAAAATACATTTTTAATAGTAAAATTACCAACAATACATTTTATTATCTACAAAATACTTTTTATAGTAAAATTACCAGAAATACATTTTATGATCCAAAAAATACATTTTTAATAGTAAAATTACCAACAATACATTTTATGATCTAAAAAATACATTTTTATAGTAAAATTACCAACAGTACATTTTATGACCTAAAAAATATATATATCTAAACATATCTTTACTCTGAAAGTATAAAATTACATACAAAATATTTAGATTTTGGCATTAAATAACTCAGAGAGGTTAATATAAAGCCTAACAAAAGCAATCACTCAGTCAACCAACCAAACAAAAAATAAGACTTTCATGACATTAACCCATACAATATTACTTAAATCAAATTGTATTCCAAAATATAAGTTCAACATAACTACAACATAAGCCACACATATCGCCTGTTCTAGTAATGATGTTCAAACAAACATGTATATGCATAAAAGCTGCGTATCATCTACCATGTATACAACTGTGAAGGCAGAATAACATATATTTTTATTACTTTAAAATTCCAAAGACAATTAAATTTCGGCATTAAATGACCCATGGAGGAGTTGACATGCCGGTAAACAAACAAATCAGTCAATCAACAAAAGAAGAAGAACTGATCACTGTATCTGCTGATCGTGGTTTACAAAGAGGTGACCATTGATCAGTTTGGGATTTCCGTTCAAGAAGAATAGCCTTCAAGAGCCGGCAAAGCATCGGTTATTGCAATTTTCCACATCAGACCTCTGTGGAGTTGGATTTTTCTGTACTTACCAACAGCAAATGCAAAAATAGATCAAATATTAAAGAAAAAATGAGAATATGTTTGTCCCATATATGGCCTAACATCCAAAGAACTGACAAAGCATATCAAGCACAAGTTTCACACAAGCATACTTAAATATAGAGTGTAATGTATTAAAAATAAATGCTTATTTCAGGAGATTTCTTGATGTTTTTCCTATTTTCAAAAGGCATCTTCGGAGAAGACACTATCATTTACTCCTGTCTCCATGCTAAATCCGGCATTTCTGACAAAGTAAACCTGGCCCTTGGTCTTGAAAATGGCCTCCAATCTGTGGTTAACGAAGGCAGGAAATGGCTTGTAGATTTTAAATCATCCAAAATGAAACTGCTCTCATGTACTCACCATAGAGAATCTTCCCTACTTCCTATCAGAATGGTTGATACCAAACTACCAGAGAGCGTCTTACTGCGCCGTCTTGGTGTCAGGTTTTTCACCATCCTGGGATGGAACAACTACATTGAATCAATAGTAGCATATTTTTTCCTGGGTAAGACGTTAAACTACATTCGCGTCCTGGGTAAGACGATAAACTACATCCAGCAGTAAGGCCTCTGATCAGGAGGTTTTGAGGAGCGTTAAACCAACTCTTAATTTCTGGTGCTTCCAGGTCCACCCTGACCCAGGGTGGTAGCTCCTGTTAGAGTCCCAGCTATGGGAAAATAGTTAACTATTACCAAAACTACTTTTGTGAAAAAAATTATTACCAGCAATAAAATTTTGAAGGAAAAATATTACCAGAAACAGATTTTTTACAAAACAAAATATTACCAGCAATAAAAAATGTCGGCATTAAATAACCCACTGAGGTTGATATGCCGTAAAACAAAATAAACCAAACCAATCTAAACCAAAGAATACATATTCTATTCATACGAATCTATCCTAAAAATATCGTCGACATTAAATAACCAATTGGGGTTGATATGCCGTAAAACAAAATAAACTAAACCAATCTAAACCAAAGAATACATATTCTTTTCATACGAATATATCCTAAAAATGTTGTCGGCATTAAATAACCCATTGAGGTTGATATGCCGTAAAACAAAATAAACCAAACAAATCTAAACCAAAGGATACATATTCTATTCATACGAATCTATCCTAAAAATGTTGTCGGCATTAAATAACCCATTGAGGTTGATATGCCGTAACACAAAATAAACGAAACCAATCTAAACCAAAGAATACATATTCTATTTATACGAATCTATCCTAACAATGTCGTCGGCATTAAATAACCCATTGAGGTTGATATGCCGTAAAACAAAACAAACTAAACCAATCTAAACCAAAGAATACATATTCTATTCATACGAATCTATCCTAAAAATGTTGTCGGCATTAAATAACCCATTGAGGTTTATATGCCGTAAAACAAAATAAGCCAAACCAATCTAAACCAAAGGATACATATTCTATTCATACGAATCTATCCTAAAAATGTTGTCGGCATTAAATAACCCATTGAGGTTGATATGCCGTAAAACAAAATAAACCAAATCAATACCAGCATCTACAGCAAGGAAAATTGGTTCTCTGTGTCATGCCAGAAGGTTTTTATCGTCTGAGTCCATCCTTCACATCTACAAACCTACCATTCGTCAATACATGGAATAATGTTGCCATATATGGTCCGGTGCCCCCGCTATTCATCAGGAGGTTCTTGACAAAATCTAAAGAGGGAGATACAATACGATCGGTCCTGACATGGGGTCTCGATTCTAGTCACTTTCTCACCGACGTAATGTGGCTTCCCTCTGTCTTTTCTACACATATTTTCATGGCATCTACTCTGACGAGCTATTTAGCCTGTTGCCCCGACTGCATGAATTTAAGCATGCCACTGGTATGCCATTTCCTCCCCACCCTTTTACCGTTGAAACAGTGAAATGTTATCGCCTCTTCTACTCAAAAAGATTCTTCTCTTGCACTTCCCAACAGTGGCACTCCTTTCCTCTTACTTGCTTCTCTGATAACTTCAAAAATTTAAATGTAATGTCAATGTCTTACTTTCACTCTTTGTAATCCCTTGTGTATTTGGTTGGAACGAAAGGTCGAGAAACATTGTTTTAGACATTACAGGTAAAGCCTGGCAAACAAACACGTCACATCCCGAAAAAGTGATAACACAACACAACCCACCCCTCTTGAGGTTAGCTTTGAATTGAAAGTTTTTCTTTCTCCGATTTCGGTTGCCACCTCAGGGCAATGGAGCAGTCTTCTTTGCTACTTAACATGAAGTTACTGATATCGAGAAGAGATGACATTACACGTATTTGACCGGAATTCGGACACGACACGCCGAATCATCTTTCTTGTTCACTAACCACTGCACGCGCGCAAAAGACGTACGACATAGTTAACAGGAATTTTTTTTTATATATTTATTTGGAAACAAAAAAAAAAATCTCTATTATAATTTTGCTCCTCCCTCTCTTCGTAAGTTAGTTCCTTAGTTCGCTCGACCGTTACGTCCTGCCAACACTTCATAAATAATGGACTATTCGTTTTTCAGCGCGTCGATATAAGAGAGACGCTACTTGGTTTCATTACGAAAATGAAAGAATGAAGGGAATACAGAAGTGTTTAACATCCGTTTCAATGAAATGGAAAAAAGTTGTTTATTTAAAATCTTTTCATTTCTACACTGTTATTTATAAATAATATAGCAGCCATACCCAGCTGGTCGGTCAGAAAAAGCGTTAAAATAGAATGGAGCAAAAACAGCATCATGTTTAGATGTAACAGAGTCTATCTTCTTCAATTAATTTAAAGTACTTTCATTAACAAAACATTTGAATTAATGCAGTTACTGATATAACAGAAGTAGTCTGTATTTATTCAATCGAACTTAGCCGAGGACATGGAGGGGTAAAACAGGCAACATGAAGACCCACTTCAGGCCACAATTATTTTGGAGTTTTTGAAATTCAATTTTTCAGTGTGCTACCAGGGATGTAAAAGAGGATATATTTTATAAAGCAATTGTTAAGTTTGATGAAAATTGGTTGAAAGATCAACGAAAAATAAGAAAGAAACTTGTAAAAATCGCCATTTTTCGCTATTTACGCAGGTTTTCACTATATTGGTGGACACAATTATCAAGTTAAATGACTGTTAACCAATCAACTTATTGTTGGCTACAATTGAGTGAAGTTTGTATTTGATTGCTTGGAAATTGAGGGAGTTTTTACTTTAAAATTTGTGTTGAAATCGATTTGTGTTGAAATCGATTTGTTTTGAAATCGATTTGTGTTGAAATCGATTTGTGTTGAAATCGATTTTTCGTTTTTCGTGTTTTTTCGCTAAACACAGTGGCGTAGAAATAAAAATGCGGTGCCATTGAGCTCGTCATGATGCAAGTAACCGACATACCACGTTTGAACGAAAAAGTTCAAATTATCGATTTTTGATCGGCTTTATCTATTATTGGTTATTTAAAAATTATCGATTTCTTACGCTAAGAACCTATCTCTTACATTGTACAATGTATATGTCAAGTTTGGTCAAAATCGGTTGGATGGATATCGAGTGAAAAGGTATCAGACAGACAGACAGACAGACATCCTTTGTTTTATATATAGAGATTTATAAATAAATAATGTTTGATTTGGTTTGGTTTGGTTTACGGAATATCAACCTCAATGGATTATTTAATGCCGACAAAAATTTTTATTGCTGGTAATATGTTTTTCTTCAAAAATCTATTTCTGGGATTATTTTTCCTTGAAGAAATCTATAGCTGGTAATATTTTTCAAAAAAGAATGTATAGCTCTTTGTATTGCCAGTACTTTTTAAAAAGTATTGCTGATAATTTTTCCTTCAAAAATTATTGCTGGTAATATTTTTTTCATTAAAAAGTATTTCTGGTATTAAAACCTATTTTTACTCAAATTTGTGTGGCAACTATTTACCCATAGCTGGGACCCTAACAGGTGCTACCACCCCGAGTCAGGGTGGACCTGGGAACGCCAGCAATTAAGAGGTGGTTCCACACTCCTCAAAACCTCCTGATCAGAGGCCTTGCTGTTAGACGTAGTTTATCGTCTTATCCAGAACGCGGATGTAGTTTATCGTCATACCCAGGACAGTAAAAAATGTTTGCTGGACAGGTTATTGAAAAGCGACATTAAATTAATTAATAGATATTGTTAAAATAAATTAAATGTTATTTTTATATACTTCTTTATGTACCGTGTGCTTTCGGGAGGTTGGCGATCATGGCTCTCCACAATTTCCTGTCCTTTGTAGCTCTTAATAAATTTTGTCTTTTTGTTATTTCTCCTAAAATCTGTTCCACCGCCCATTTAGTGAAGCCCGGTAGGGGTAGGATAAGCGTTGTTATCCTCTCTTCATCTTACCTATAATCTGTCCTTTTTTTCAAATCTTTCCTCATAATACGCCCTAGAGATTTGTTACCGTCTTCTTGATGTTATTTAAAGAGATCAGAGGATTCTGCCTATAAAATTAACGACCAAGGTATGTGACCAAGGCGAAGCTTTAAGTCGAAGGACATTGGTTTTGCTTTGACATGGAGTGAGATGGGATCTGCCAGATAACACCTGAAAAAGCGAGGCTTCAATTTGTAGGGCATTGGTTTTGGTTTGACTTGGAGAGGGATAGAATCTGCCAGATCCACCTGGCAAGGAGAGGCTTCAATTTGGAGGACATTGGTTTTGGTTTGACTTGAAGAGGGATGGGATCTGCCAGATCAACCTGACAAGGCGAGGCTTCAATTTGGAGGACATTGGTTTTGGTTTGATTTGGAGAGGGATGTGATCTACCAGATCCACCTGGCAAGGCGAGGCTTCAATTTGGATGACATTGGTTTTGGTTTGAATTGGAGAGGGATGGGATCTGCCAGATCAACCTGACAAGGCGAGGCTTCAATTTGGAGGACATTGGTTTTGGTTTGATTTGGAGTATTATGCTTTACTTGCATTTTTTTGACAACTTGAAACTCCATTTTGAACTTGTTGGCTTCATTATTACTGAACAAAGTAGCTTATTATTATTATTATTATTATTATTAGGTCCAGTTTACGCCCATATCACGTTGATACTCCGGTTTCCGTACGATCACCGATGCCAAGCAATGTAAAACCTGGTCAGTACCTAAATGGGTGACCGCTTGAGAATACCAGGTGCTGTAAGCTTGGATGTGCGGGTGGTTCAATGAATAATGTTTCGGAATTGTTAATCGCAGAGCAGAGTTCCAGTTCCAGTTCCATTTGAGTTCATTATATTCACATACGCCCAAATAATATTGGGAGAGGGTATGAATCAACATCTTCCCCCTTGTTATGGGTTAATTAGTAAGGCTAAATCATTATGGTCTCAAAAACAAATTCTTAGAATCTAAAAGTATTTTCTGGGTTTAAATAACCTGTAAAGGGTTGAAAATCCATAGATAATGAATCAACATGTGGACATCCTTTGTTGGACGTAAGCCTTACCCAGTTTCATGAGGACGGTTGAGTCATTACCCTACCGCGCCGCAGCTGGCATTCCCAAGCGGTCACCCAACTAGAAACTGACCAGGATCGACGTTGCTTAACTTGGGTGATCGTACGGAACCCGGTATATTGCTGTTCCCATGTGTCTTCGGATTCCTGTATTACATTTTACATAATCTGTCATTAGCCTATCAAGATAGTTAAATTTATACATCTGTTTCATTTTGATGTTCCCAATATG
Organism: Acanthosepion lycidas; assembly: GCA_963932145.1. NCBI lineage: Eukaryota > Metazoa > Mollusca > Cephalopoda > Sepiida > Sepiidae > Acanthosepion > Acanthosepion lycidas. The sequence goes on from OZ010591.1 coordinate 33,031,925, forward strand.
TAGCTCACGTAATGCGCTGCCTCTTTTGTTGGCAACCTGTTTTCTAATAGTCAATAGTCCTTTCTTCTTGCTTTCCTTGAATAATTTATCTACGAGGTCTTTCAGTTTTCTTTCCTCATCTGCAATACATATGTCCATGATGGTAATGTTATTAGCGCTTTTTCTCCAAGGAAACATTTGGCATTCATTGACTGAGTAGCCAGCAATACTGGTTTCAGTTGAAATTTATAAAATATTTTTCTTGGAATTTTTTTTCAGGAAATAGGCTTTTTAAATCCATTAGCTGTTATTGCTGTTTCCAGTAGTGATGGGGGTTTCCTTTCTAACCTTTTGTTGGAAGTATTGTGGAATGTCAACGTCTTGATTCTGTTATTTTTTCTTCAACTTGAATGGGCTAGCTATTTTAGTTGTTGGTAGTCCTGAAGTTTCTGTTATTTAATGCAGTTCTTTGTTTTTGAATCTGTAGCGCCAGTTCACAATGTTGATAATGCTTTCAGACTTCACTTACTCAAAGCCATTTTTAAAAACATTGATCTTAGAAAGCTGTTGTGTACAGATGACATTGTATATATTTCTGAACGGTTTTGGCTCCATGTATGACATCCATATTCTCAATCTAAAGATGTTATTTAAGAACATAACTAGTATTTTTATGGTGATGTTTTGGTTTTGTACCAATGTGCGGTATTGTGTGAAACTACCTTTGGCGCAATCTATTCTCTGTTCAATTTTATTTTATTCTATACCAAATTTGTTATAACTGAGTCACATGCCGAAGTATTTGAAGTGTTTAGTATTTAGTAAATTCACATCCAAATTGTTATGGTCAATTCAGTGTAGTTGTCATAGTTGATTTCATTCCAATTCCAGTTTCTGAGTCCTCGAGTCCTATGTCTTGGAATATTTGATAGATGTTAAATATGCAAGTTTTCATATTGTCCTCTATAAATGTACTGATCAAGTCTCACCTCCAAACTTTGATTAGACTCTTTCAACTCTTTCTGAAGGCTCTCGACTATCCTCATATTGACACTCAAACAGCCTGAAATGTTCGTGTTGAAGTTTCCAATGCTAATGCCAAACAGTACAGCGTGCTGTTTCCAAATTTCTGGCGGCGTGAATTGCGTCACGGTACTCTTTTTCTCACAGACTGTGCAGTTGACAAAATCAAGAACAAACAACGTAAATGCGTGAAATTAAATATATAAAATGGCTACAATTTTCCCATGGCACCCTGCAGTTTTGAATTCCAAACTAGAAAGATAAACCTTATCCCGTACAAGATGCTTAGCTTTTGGCTATTACTTTATAGGAAATATTAGATTTTAAACCGTGGCTCAGGTCAATTAAGATATCTGAGATCAAAGAATGAATATGGCGCTCGTTTTAAATCGAGATGAAATTCGGCGAATAATAGGATTATTACTGTTAAGACTGAAAGAACAAAACATATATGTGGAAAATAACTGAAATATTGTGGGGAATACTACCAAATAATCGGTACTATGAATCACAGAAAGATTACATTAAAACCCAGGAACGATTACTTCTTCTGACAGAATGAAGACTGCTTAGTATTATACTGTACATGAGGACTACAGTGGCTATGTCCTAATTCTTATAAATACAGTGAAATATACTGTATTTTGGATTCACTTGGATTTACTTCCAAGTGACCTTGTTAAACTCTCTGTCTCCTGGCAGAGAGGAACCCAGACGAAGCTATGCCGAAGGGCAGAGTCTCGTCTGGGGTGGTAGACAGCTACCCGACCCCGTTTTTACGGGATCTACGGGGAATTTTTGCCCGAGCCTACGGGCTCGGATACCCCACAATAAACTCGGCCTTGTGTCACATCCGACCGAGTGGGGCGGTTAGTGAATATCTTGAGTTGCAATTCACTTCCAAGTGTGCTTGTCAAACTCTCTGCTTCTTTCTGGGCAGAGAGGAACCCAGACGAGGCTATGCCGAAAGGCAGAGTCTCGTCTGGGGTGGTAGACAGCTACCCGACCCCGTTTTTTTTTTCAGGGTCTACGGGGAATTTTTGCCCGAGTCTACGGGCTCGGATACCCCACAATAAACTTCACCTTGTGCCGCATCCAACCGCGTGGGGCGGTAGGTGAATATCTTCACTTTCGATTCTAGACGAGGCTATGCCGAAGGGCAGAGTCTGGGGTGATAGACAGCTACCCGACCCCGTTTTTACGGGGTCTACGGGGAAATTTTGCCCGAGCTTACGGGCTCGCATACTCCATAATAAACTCGGTCTTGTGCCTCATCCGTCCGCGTGTGGTGGTAGGCGAATATCTTCACTTGCGATTTACTTCCAAGTGTGCTTGTCAAACTCTCTGCCTTCGGGCAGAAAGGAACCCAGACGAGGCTATGTCAAAGGGATTCACTTCTAGCTCACCACTAGCCGGCTGATTACTTACTACATGCCGCTGGCGAATCTTGTATGCTGTTCCTGTTATAAATATTATCGTTCCATTTCCAACCTTCGTTTTGGTTATTCTTATTCTGTAACATTTTCCTAGATTACAACACTTAGTTTCTAAGTCTAAGTCTTAGACTCTAGTCTCAAGTACTTCCAAATGGTAATCTGATCGTACACTTCTGACAACGGAAAAATCTCTGGTAAAAGACGGAGCACAAATCGGATTATTTACTAGTTCCTCAATTGCGGAAACGGGTGTATTAACAAGCATATTGCAAGTTGTCATATTAGTCTCTACAGATCTTAGCTGTCACGTGCTGATCAATTCTCACCTCCAAACTCAGATTAGTTCTCTCAATATATTGAACAAATAAAGAATACGTTCTCAATCACACAATTCTTTACTTCAGAATGCCTAGTTAAAGAAATTCAAGCAAGGATAATATTACAATATATACAATCTTCAGAAGTAATCAAAGGTTACATTAAAGGTTAACTATTGATGTAACAACATTTTGACTGTTACTGGCAGAAAAAAGTACTATGTCAGAGTGATACAACCCCCGCTCCCTTTGTAAAATAATGGTGTCTATGAATTCTCATATCCTTTGGAAGATAGCATTTACAACACTAATAATCAACAAACAACATTAAATACTTACATTGGGCACACACGCACCACACTCGCTCGCAGATTAACCTGCCACCTATCAACACTTTGCGCAATCTGTGCACACATAGACCAACTCATCATGAATGACCAAGATGCAACTACCAATATAACACACATATTAGTTGACAACACAAAAATACTCTCTAGAACAAGTTGCAAGGAAATAATGGCTTTCTGAAATTATACCTGGTTGGCTTTTCTTTTGATCAGATATTGGAAACTTTTTTTTTTCATAGTGTATCGATTCAGTCAGTTATGAGTTTGAAATCTTTTTCGTTGTCTTTCATTCAGAAGCTTCTCTTTCTACACATATAAAAAACATAATGCACATCCATATAGTATATATTCGAGTAACAGACATTCTTTTATACATCTTTCATTGACTGCAACGGACAAAGAAAAACTTATGTACTTTTATTAAAATGTTTCACATCAACTGCAAGAAACCAGAATACACAGTTGTTACCAAATCGCAGATAGTAAAATTGCGAAAATTTAAATATCTGAGGAGTGTTTTAACAGAGGACGAAAAGAGCGGCACTGAGATCCGAAGGCGTATTAGGATGGGCAAGGAAGCATTTCAAAAGCTAACCAGAGTACTAGGAAATAGGAAAATTTCGCTAAAAACAAGGAAAAGAGTACTAAAGTTCTGTCTATATTTCTGAGATGAAGTATTATGTACATTATTTACATTATTCGGACGATTGTCCCCATCTTTGTCGCCATATTTATCACAACGTTTCGGCCGTTGTACGCTCCGGCCTTCTTCAGGTGGTTGGAATGTCGAGCCGAACCCTTGATTTCGCTCACTGGGATAGACTGTTCTAGTTCCACGTGCCATGTTTAATGGATGTCAGTTATCAGTTATCTCCTGTTAATTTCCCTCTGAAAGTTCTCCACTGCCTTAGCCGGGTATTGAACTCGCCCTCACAATTAACAGGAGATAACTGATAACTGACATCCATTAAACATGGCACGTGGAACTAGAACAGTCTACCTCAGTGAGCGAAATAAAGGGTGCGGTTCGACATCCCAACCACCTGAAGAAGAGCGGAGCGTACAACGGCCGAAACGTTGTGATAAATATGGCGATAAAGATGAGGACAATAGTCCCAATAATGTAAATAATGTACTAAAGTTCTATGTGATATCTGTCCTCCTACATGGCAGTGAGTATTGGAGATGAAGAGAAAACTTGAAGCAAGAGAAATGGGGTTCTACAAAAGGATGCTGAGGATACCGTGGACAGAACGATGAAGTTTTGGAGGAATTGCAAACAAAAATGAAACTAATAGTTAAAGAGAAATAGAGTTGAAGCTTCTGGGTCACCTAATGAGGACGTGGAAAATCTAACACTCACTAGGCAGATAGATGGCAAGAGGGACAGAGAAAAACAACGCATAACGTACTTAGTGAGCTTGAGTAAATGGATGGTAGAACAGGGCTTAGGAGAAAGTTTATTAAGAGCTGCAATGGACTGGAAGTTATAGGGTCAGGATTGCTTACGTCCAGATGGTACACGGTATATAAGGATTGATTGATTGTTTTGTTTTGTTTAACGGCATCTCAACCTTAGTGGTCATTTTATGCCGAAAATGATTTTGAATGACTTTAAAAGTCAAAAACACATAGCTGGCAACACCAATGTTTCAAAAACGTACAGCTGGCAACATTATTGCTTCAAAAACGTACAGCTGGCAACATTATTATTATTTTTTTTATATATAAAACGTATAGCTGGCAACATTGTTTCAAAAACATATAGCTGGCAACATTATTTTTTACAAAAAACGTATAGCTGGCAACATTATTGTTTCAAAAACGTACAGCTGGCAGCATTATTTTCTTTTACCAAAAAACGTATAGCTGGCAACATTATGGTTTCAAAAACGTACAGCTGGCAACATTATGGTTTCAAAATCGGATATCTGGCAACATTATGGTTTCAAAAACGTATAGCTGGCAACATTATTGTTTCAAAAACGTATAGCTGGCAACATTATTTTTCCGAAAACCTTTATCTGAGGTCTTACTGTTGGATGTAGTTTATCGTCATACCCAGGCCGCGGATGTTGTTTATTGTCATACCCAGGACGTGGTATATAAGGAAGAATGTTCTTACGTCTTTCTTTTTGATGAGCTTAATGAAGTGAAAAAAAAAACATAACAATTATAGTCTGTCCTATCTGCCAATTCATTAGCCATTTTCAAGGGTTTCACTGTTAATATATTTTCAACGCTTGTGCTCTAAGGTGTATTTTCTAGAAGTTGGAACAGTTATAAGGAGGCATGTTAGGCTAATGGATAGCGGCTCGAATTGAGGAAACTGAGAGCCGAGTTCGAATTCCAGTCGAATCTGTTACATTCACTTACGTACTAATACACTTAGGAAAGGTATGAATCATCTTCTTAAACCACGCCACCCCGGATAAAGAGCAGGACAGACATATTGGATGACACAGAATGAAGTTGATCCCTGGGTCGTAACACAGACTTAGCGATACAAGCAGCTAAAAACAAAAAGCTGTTACACGTATTGTCGACCATGACATTGATCAATATGGTTCAATTATACGGAATTACATTTTATTTATTTACGATAACAATGTTCATTTCGATCACGAAAAGTACTTTTTTTTATTCTGATTTTTTTATTTTTTTATTTTATTTTTTCTTTCAATTCTGATTTTTTTTTAAATCCACATATCTTAACGGAATTTTTTTGTAGTCGACAAAAGTTCGGCGTACACCGATAGGGCTCGTCCCTGTAGATTAACGGTAACAGTATGCGAATCAATTTAATATAATTAATTGGAAAAGACAGAATGGTAATTTTAATTTTTCTTTGACTTTTGAGCTTTCAGGCGTTTTTTTTATTTGCCTTTTAGGCTTCTTGGTGTGACAGTTTAAAACCAAATAATTCATTTGACATATGAACATGTCTTTTATTGCGATACTTCCCAGCGGCTGAGCGCTCATGTTTAAAATCATTAAGTTTAATTTCTTCAGTGTATGACATCGAATCATAATACACTATTTTTTTTTATTGTTTTGCTTTATTTCACTCTCTTAATTTCAAGTCAATTTAAAAAAAAAAAAACTCTACTTCATCTTACATTTTCATATAATTCATTGTTAATTATTTTTACGAGTTTTTATATCATTTGTTTTTGTTTTCATTGCAACAGTCACTTACTTATTACGAAATCGTCAAAGAAGCCAATCGATAATGCCTTCGTATTCAAACCTGTAACAACGCTATCACAACATGACAGTTTTAAAATCTCAACAAATATTTATTCTACATTCTGATTGCCCCTCTGATTATTTAACGGTCGTAAACTAACATTCAGGGAATTCTGAAAAAAAAAAAAAAATTAAACCAATGTAAATTAAACAAAAATAATTACCAGTCATAAATTAATAATGGCGGTCAATAACATCACGATTACGAATTCCGTAACCTATTCAGGTCGTAGGGTCCTATATGTACTGCAACCGTATCAGTAGTCGGTGTATCTACGGCAAAATAAACTGTAGGAGCCCATTCTGATTTTGAATTCGTAATTTTCGTTCTCCTAGACCAGTGGTTCTCGATCTGGGTCCAGTGGACCCTGGGCAGATCATGCAACAATACTGGGGATCCACACCAAAAAAAAAAAAAAGAAGCAAATTGGGTAATATTTTAGTGGGCCATAGAGAAATTTCACTTCGGAAGGGTTGTTATAACTGTAAATTGAAAATTCTACAAGTAATCTACGCAATATTGAAATATAGTGGTCTCTGTTATGTTAAAGTTCTCGAAGAAGTATTGTCTTTCTCAAGATCCATAGGCTTCACTCAGATACAGTTTTAGCCATTGATTTGAGAAAGCGGAAGGATAGAACTGTCGATTTAGATATTCCTGAACGAGTCTGGCATCATGCAGGACATCAATACAAAAGACTACTAAGGATTATATAATGGAAAATAAATGTAACTATACATTTTTTGAAGAATAAAGTCGATAAATCAAAACAGAACTTATGGCGCAACCCAGTAGATAATAAGTATGTTGACTTTGAGCCTACCTACTGCGGGGGAAAAAAAAAATCTACCCCGTCAATCATATATCGCATAGCACATAACGGACTGACTGAGTTTGACCCTTCAGCAAAATTTACCGGGAATTTTGTATTTGCCGCAAGGTAAATCGTTGGCAATTCCATATTAAGTGCTAGACAGATAGACAACAAAATAGCTTGATACCGACTTCAAGTTTAGTGAAACAAGTTTCGTGTTCTGTTCTCTTATTGTCGTTTCATTATTTTTAATTCGGTGACAAGCAAATATGCAGTAGTAATAACCCGGAGAGGTTTCTTGGCTTCTGCGGCCATATTTGATTTCTGTTGAAGAAAGGTTTCTTTAATGGTACCGCCATTTTTCAATTTCAAGAATCAATGTGAAACTTAATCCGATCACTTGAAGTAATCCCGACAGAACGCCATATTGTTGATCATGATCCAGCATTTTTCTAAGACATGGAACGTATTTTTACCAAGAATATTTAGTAGCGGAAAAAACAAGAAGTTTACAGAGTCAGTTATGTGCCATGCGTGATACACGCTTAGGCACTCATGCATCGAAAAATACATGACTGACGAGGCAGATTTTTCCCCGCAGTAGGTTGCCATTTTTTCTGCGGTAGACCAGTTGCCATCCAAAGCTATAGAACCCAACCTGTCCTTCTATTTACCACATAGCTGGGGGGAGATGAAGAGGATTCATACCTTTTCCAAGGGTATTAGCACGTAAGTGAATTTCAGTTAATTATGAGCCATGCGTTAATCGAAGTTAAGCAACGTTGAGCCTGGTCAGTACCTAGATGTGTGACCGCTTGGGAATACCAGCTGCCGTAAACTTGGATGTGCGGGTGGTGTAACGGATAACGACTCGGATAGAGAAATCGAAGTTAAGCAACGTCGAGCCTGGTCAGTACCTAGATGGGTGACCGCTTGGGAATACCGGCTGCCGTAAACTTGGATGTGCGGGTGGTGTAACGGATAACAACTCGGAATGAGAAATCGAAGTTAAGCAACGTCGAGCCTGGTCAGTACCTAGATGAGTGACCGCTTGGGAATACCGGCTGCCGTAAACTTGGATGTGCGGGTGGTGTAACGGATAACAACTCGGAATGAGAAATCGAAGTTAAGCAACGTCGAGCCTGGTCAGTACCTAGATGAGTGATCGCTTGGGAATACTGGCTGCCGTAAACTTGGATGTGCGGGTGGTGTAATGGATAACGACTAGGAATGAGAATTGGTTCGAATTACAGTCGGGCTTATTACAGTGCCTCACGCGCAATTACCCTTCGGAAAGATAGGAAATCACCTTTTCTTCACCGCCAATTATGAATTAAAAAGTAGACATTGTATTTGAAAATCATTATTATCTACAAATATTATTACTAGAATATTCACTCGAAAAAATAATTCTTACAATCCAAAAATATATTTCGGATTTAAATAGCCTAAAAAATGTTGATAGGCCGTAAATAAAACAATCAATCATGTGTGATATACCTTTTGTTCAAGTATCATAACTCCTGATCTCTTCTTGGCATCTAGTAATTACTAAGAAGAGGAGATCAGGTTGCGTAACTGATACATATTTAAAGTTGCATTATGTTTTGTATTTTGGCATAACGAGAGAATTTGAAGAAGATTTTCAGGAGTTTTCTTTCTGTATTTCCTACACGCGGCAGTTGTATATATTCGATCCGTGGAAATGTTGAAATTTCAGAAGCAAATTTTTTCTTATTCCATTGTGAACAGGATATGAAGCTCTTATTGAATTCCCATGTTTTGTCTTCTTTACGCCGCTAGGATGTGGTTGATCATGGCTCTCCACAACTTCCTGTCCATTGTAGCGCTTAGCAATGTTTCTCTTTTTGCTAGATCTCCTAAACCCTGTTCTGCTCATCAGGTAGGTTATTAACTGCTTAATCTCTGTCCCTCTTGACTTCGATATGTCCTGTGAGTATCAAATTCTCCAAGCCTTTTTCCTCATTACGTCTCCTAGAAATTTCAATTGTCTCTTTCTGATTCTAAATATAAATATCCGCTCTTTGTTTCCATTTTCCTTGAAACTTTGTTTTTACTCACATCTTCAGTCGATGTATTCCCAGCGTCCTTCCGTAGAACGAGTTCTTTGGTCTCAAGTCTCGACATCCTCTGTGAGGAGATTGTCTAGCATTCACTGTCATATAGGATGACCGATATTACATAACAGTTCATCACTGTTTTTCTTTGTTTTTAACGACATTTTCCTGTTTCTTAATACCGTGCTCAGCTTTTGGAAGACATCTGTCGTTATCCCAATACGGATTTTGGTGTCGCCTTTTCCAATAAAACACTTCCTAGACATTTAAAATGTTGCACTTGCTTGATTTTCTCCAATTCGTATTTCGTAAATTAGACTCTTGCTTTTACTGAAAACCATGCATTCTGTCTTTTTACAATCGATATTTAGTCCTTTCTTCTCACTTTCCTTTACTGCCTTCTGTCGGACATACTAAAGTTTCAATTCAATGTCTGTGTCAACTGCATATCTTTTGTTGTTAAGTTTGTGGCCATCAATAATAAATCCTGGTAAGGCTTCCAATTCTTTCATATTTTCTATGCTTATCTCAGGCGCACGGTTGGCTTTAGTAGTGGCGTTTTTCAATCCATTAACTCGAAGAATTCCATGTACACTACCAATCAAAACTTTAGGACCACTCTGAATTGTTCCTCTAAGTTCATAAAAAAAGGCTAATTTTGCATATTTGGATAAATATATTAACCTATCGTGTATATATGCAAATCCTTATATAAAATTCAAACAAATTTTTCTAGAAGCATTACAAATTTATTTGCATAAGCTTTGGAAATTTTGTTACAATATGATACCTTTTATGAACTGGCCAGCAGAAGTTTACAAATATTTCATCTCAACTGTTTGGTAGAGGTTCAATTCCATCTAGATTATTGTGTGATTGAAATGAATTTTCAGAAACCGTTAAAATGCCAAGAACTAAACAGATTAATATATATATATATATATATATATATATATATATTTATAGAAAATTTATAGAATATATATATATATATATATATATATATAGAATATATATAGAAAATATATAGAATATTTTCTATATATTTTCTATATATTTTCACATACACACACACACACACATATATATATATATATATATATATATGTAAAGCCCAAGTGGAAATTCTTTCTATATAAGGATATTCTGAACGTCAGATTGCTAGAAAATTACAGATATAAAAAATGGGATACGTTATTGCTTACTGCGACATCCTGAAACCGGTGTATATGTTGACAGAAAAAGAATTTTGATTTAAATTACTGCAAACAGAAAAAAAAAATTATTTATTTATTTATTTAAAGACTGCATTCATTTCAAGTTTAGAGGAAAAAAGTTAATGTTACCCAAACTTTTGGTCGGTAGTGTAGCTTAGATTTCACTGGATACAACGGTGAACCCATAGGCAAACCTTTCTCCTGCTGGTATGTCAGACCATAGCTTATCTTGGTAGGACTTATAATTCTCTCATGATCGCCTCACTGTAAAGGTTGAATATGTCCAGTAAGAAGAGATTATCTTTGTCTTACGCCCCTTTCTATTTTTGTGTATTTACCGCATTCATATGGTCCAGGAGTATTTTTACAGGTGCCAGGTGTGGTCAGAGTTTGAAGACGTAATAATGTCGTTTTTGACGTATTTTTTAACGTCAAAAAACGACATTATTACGTCATTATTTTTGCACCAACCTAATACATATCTCAGATACATGGGTGGCTTTAGCGGTGCCGTTTTTTTAATCCATTTACTCGAAGAATTCCCTATATAGATTCGATGTCACTCGTTACAACGGTGAAACCATAGGCAATCCTCCCTTCTGATGGTATCTATATATATATATATATATATATATACGATTATAAATTAACTGGTTTAAAATATGTTTTTTCGCTACACAGTAATAACCATGTTTCAAAAATGGAAGCTAATATCTTCAAATTTAATTTTGTAATTAAATTAAAAAATTAGTTTCCTTTCATCGTCAAGTGAATGTTGGAGTAACTTATTTTTTAAAATTTACTTAGTTTTAAATGCACACAAAAATTCATAATTCACTGTTTCCAAGGGGTTGGTAGCGTTTTCGACAGAACAAAAGCCGACACATAACAAATCAAGTATCAAGAGATAGAACGACAGACACAACACAGAAATACGGTATATTAACAAATACAGCGGCATAAAAAAAATACCGATATTAGAAAAAATATTGAGGAATTCCACACTAAGAACCGTTTTTTTTTTTAGAGGGACACCCGAAGTACATGGACACAAGATGGTATACAACCACACGGAATGGAAAGTAATCAACCTTTCACAAAATTATTAACACACACACACATATAGTCATTCTTTGTAAAGGGCTAAAATTCACACCAACATTCCAAAAATCAAATGTAGCAGATATGAAAGGTGATGTACAGTGCTACCTACCCCATCATCAACACCCTGTGAATTCATGTGTTCATTAAATTATATACAGGGTACAATCAGTAAATTACCACTATTTTATATTTTTGAATATATATATATATATAATTATTTATTTAAAAATATGATTCCAACTCGCTACATAAGAGGTCCCATGTTTCAAAACAAGAGCCGAAAACTTCAAAATAATATTTGAATTAACTTGAGTTAAATTCATTCCCCAAAAAATTTCGCTTGAAGATGGAACAGAGCCTACTTTGACTCAAGTTAATTCAAATATTATTTTGAAGTTTTCGGCTCTTGTTTTGAAACATAAGACCTCTTATGTAGCGAGTTGGAATCATATTTTTAAATAAATAATTATATTTATGCTCTACTTTCGTATCGAGCACTATTTTTTTTAAAATAATAACAAAAATACTAAGGAACTTTGGATTATTTACCAAACCAGTTTCTTTCCTATTTTCTACAATATTTTCACACACACACACACACACACACATATATATATATATATATATATGAATATTTATATTACATGAATTATTCACACAAAAAGTAGATTAGTAAAGTTAATGATATAAATGGTGAAAAACATCTTCGCAAACAAATTTATTAAAGATACATTAACCCACGAACCTCTTGACGAATGTTATGATCCTTGTTTTTAATAATTTCAAATTGCATAAGGTCTTTTTTTTATTCTGCTAGTACTTTCGGCTGTACATTCAGCTATCCTCAGACGTGGAAATTATTTTGATTTTTTTTAGTAGATCCAGGTAATGGCGGACACGAAAAATTAAATGCGAATCGAAATATATTTTTGTTAGAAATTGTTATATCATTAACTTTACTAATCTACTTTTTGTGTGAATTATTCATGTAATATAAATTGAACTGCACCACATATTTGATTTAAAAAGAACTGATCCGACGTGCAAATTTTCGGGATAACAGCTGCGACATTACTCTATTTATTGAACAATTTAGTTCATGCCGCATTCACTGAAAAAAAAATTCAACCTTAGCGTTGCCACTGCAAGAGTGAATTTTTTGAAAATTTAAGAGAATGCGTTTTTTACTAATATAGTAATTTGAGAATTTTTTTGTTGTTGGAGTTTTTTTTTCAGTGAATGCGGCATTTATGTGTTATTGTAAACGGATAAAAACTTGCGGAAGATTTTATCCGTTTACAATAACACGTTTCTAATCTACTTTTTGTGTGAATGATTCATGTAACATAAAGTGAACTGCACCACACACACACACACACACACACACACACATACACACATATATATATATATATATATATATATATATATATATATATATATATATTTATCCAGTGATGTGTAAAAGAACATTTGGCAACTTAAGACAATTGTAAATTTTAAGTAATTGCCGGTGGCCTATAATTAAGTTCTTCAAAAGGAAAATTTGCTACTTTGCAGGTACTTTTGTACCAAATTATTATTTTGTAGCAGTTTTCGTCTATGTGAGCCGAAAATGTGAGCAGACCCCTCAAAATATCAGTGCAACTGTTTTGGGAAGGTGAATTTTCGACGCTGCTGCTGGGAAAAAAAACCCAAAAAACAAACTATTTACGTATTATCGATGGAAGTGCTAATATAGAATATCATTTAATTGCTACATATACTGAAAATTCATACATTGAATATCTAAAGACATATTTTACTTAAAATCATGGCGATATTTCCACCCCCCCAAACTTCAATGAGCATTACTAGAGAAGACTTTCGAACGGTACTGTATGATTTCATTGTTTTCTTTACGTATTCGAAAAAAAATCACCTAATCTTATGTTTCCATTAAGGTATCATCGATTGGAGTTTCAATTGATCTTTTTTTATGTCTGGAATAACGTTTCTTATGCAAGTCGTTTCACTTGTTCAACGACAAGTCAAGTCGTAGAACATGCTGAACGCTTACATTAATCAAACTCAGTGCGTGAAATTTCCTCAGGTAATGAAGATTAGCTTTCTTTTGGATTCCTCAAATGTCCAACTTCCCAGCGAACATCTGCCTAATTACATGCTTGACATTTTACTCTGCGAGCATTCCCGTTACCATAATTTTCAAAAATGCCTGATTCGTGAAATTGTAACTCGAGGGTTAGATCTACTGTCTGGGAGGAATTATAAGCATTAGGTTGTTCAACATCGTCACTCCTACTATTAAAAGAGAAATCAGATTCTACAAAATCACTCCTGATTGGGGACAGCATCTAGAAGTAACAATCGGTTTTATGCTTAAGCGCTTGTGTGTTGTGTTTTCCCATCAGTAGCCCCTAGAATAATTTGAAACATAGCCATTATCGCTAACCCAATAGCCGCTAGAATAATACAATAGACCCTCTACCCATAATGCACTGTTGAACACTATATATAAACAGTGAAGCCAAAACAAAAATCGCATGGCCTGAAGATAGCATTTAATGATGAAACGGGATGTCGCCACTGGGTGTTAGCCATAATGTTCACTTTCTTATTTACATACGATTTATCCCTAATATTGAGCAATTTAAGCCGTAATCATCGCAAATATTAAAGCTACATTTTATCACACACACACACACACATATATATATATGCACACACACATAAAAACACACACACACACACATATATATATATATATATATATATATATATATATATATATATATATATATGTATATATATGACATAATAATTCATCAACTCCGGAACAAGAATCCTCAACAGCATGCAGAAAGAACTGGATGGGATGGCCGTTTCGTCCTTTTTGGGACTAATCAGCAGTCCGCATCCAATGCCGAGAATCACACCCGGGCCGTTACAATACAAACCCCAATTTATATATATATATATATATATATATGTGTGTGTGTGTGTGGTGTGTGTGTCTGTGTCTGTGTGTGTGCGTGTGATTGAATAAATTACAAACATTACGTCTGTCTGTTTTTATCATAATCATTTCATACTTACTAATATTTTTTCCCGTATATATATTTTTGCTATATATATATATATATATATATATATATATATATATATATATATGTGTGTGTGTGTGTGTGTTTAGGCAGCAAATTCTCTTTTAGGCATGTCTCATTAAATAAATTACAAACATTATGGCTGCTTATTTTTAGCATAATCCTTTCATATTCACGAATATTTTTCCGTGTAACAATCAAATGAGGAAAGACATACACTGTAACAGTGAAAATCACTTTTTATTTCCCAAATACTTTCCATCTCTTTCTGAGATCATCATCAGGAGTGCAACTGGTAAGGCAAAAAACTATGTGCCGCACATAGTTTTTGCCTTACCAGTTGCATTCCTGATGATCAAGTTACAGTTTATTTTTTGCCTCATTTGATTGCTCTATACAGTAAAAAATTATTATGTGAAAGGATTATGATAATAATAGGCAGACATAATGTGTGTAATTAATTCAATCAGACATATATATATATATATATATATATATATATATATATATATATATATATGAATAATAAATCAACAAAAGTTCAATGTACTTATCTAAGTAACCGACTTCATTTTACGCGTCGAGCAGCTCTTCCAGATGTTCCTTAAATTGATTTATATTGATAATGAAAAATGAAGGCATATAGACCCTTGCTGTTCTGTGACTCTTTTTCGGGGCTGATGGGTAAAGTATACCGGAAGAAACGGTAATTACCCCTAGAAGAGCAGAATCAGACTTGAAGCCTACGAGAGAAAATTTCCGTGATTAGATTTCTTCAATACGCAGGTTGACAGGCGTAATACACACTATTTAAAGTAAAAATAAAAATGGAGCGTCTATTACAAGTACGAGTATCGACTACAATAATCAAATAATATATATATATATATATATATAACGAAAGAACAGTAAGATATATAATCCGGTGTTCTTATAGATATTTTTATTTTTGCAAAATAGTGCTCAATGTAAATTTACAGAATTTATAAATTAATTGATTTAAAATATGTTTTTTTCCGCTACACAGTTCTAACCATGTTTCAAAAATGGAAGCTAAAAGCTCCGATTTTAATTTTGTAATTAAATTAAAGACATTAGTACCATTTCATCATCAAGAAAATTCGCTTTAGGATGAAATGGAACTAATGTCTTTAATTTAATTACAAAATTAAATTCGGAGCTTCCATTTTTGAAACGTGGTTAGAACAGGGTAGCGGAAAAAACCGTATTTTAAAGCAATATTTCATTTTATGCATGTTTCGTTGAAAACGACAGACAAGGTACTACGGTTAAGCTTTTTATTTAATTTTTCTTGCGTTCGAACAAGTTCTTTCATTTGTGGGGAAAGAATGTGTAGAAACTGTCATATTTCCGAGCGCTTTCGGCTATACTTTTAGCAATTATCAAGGATGGTTTTATTTTTTCAGTTTAATTGAGTATGTGCGTTGTGTGCATGCTTTTAGTGTGTTAGAAAGATGTTTTATTTTCCGAACACGGTTAGCATATTCGTAGTTAATATTGTTAAGAGCTGGCTTTTTCTTTATAATTATTAAGACTTCCATTATTTTGAATCATTTTTTACATGTGGATGAGGTTATTATGTTTGTGTTTTCTACGATTAAATTTTGAATGGAGTCTGGTAGGTATGAACATAAATGAAGGAATGCTGCGTAAATACACAATATATATATATATATATATATATATATATATATATATATATATATATATATATATATAAAGGCTTAAAAACTAATATTCCATGGTTATAATTTATTACATTGGAATCGCAATTTACGATCCAATTATTGAGTTCTACCTGGATATTCTATCCTCTTGTAATTTATATATATATATATATATATATATATATATATATATATGTGTGTGTGTGTGTGTGTGTGTGTGTGTTTGTATGCATGTATATGTATGTATTCATATATTTTAGATATATAGATGTGGGTATGTTAACCGCTTATATTATCAATATAGAACAACTGCACTGTTCATTCATATCCTCCTGGCGTCAGTTTAAAATAACACCTGTTACATATATATATATATATATATATATATATATATATATATATATATATATATATACTGAACAATAAAAAATATTAAAAATTTAAAAATCTTCAGACACACTGGGTTGCAGACTAATATTCTTTTGTTTTTTTTTATGATTATTCCCTTTAGATTCCTCGACTAGTTTCGGCCGAAATGGCCATCATCAGGAGAAGAAATATTTCTACTTGCTGGTAGCACTAAACTACAGAAATGAATGTCTTGATGGAGAAAATGAACTTTTGTCTGTAGCTTTCATTTGTTTTTTTTTTATTTTTTTTATCTTTTCAACATGAATCTTTTAACATTCCTTGTGTTGGTCAAACAGTCTCTTTTAAGTTGTTATTTGAGATAAGAGCTGGATGGATCTATGCTTCTCTGAATTCCCGTGGTCAGTTTGACAGTTTTATATATATATATATATATATATATATATATATATATATATATATATATATAAACCAGAATAATTCTGTGGATAAGACAAATTGGTATGAGAATGAAAATTGGAAAAAAAAAATCATAATTTTTGCCGACGCGTTTCATCTTCCGACTTTATCAGGCAAACAATGAAAGCGAAATGTTTTTGTTGTCATAGTTACATTAAACCGAAAATTTGAAAAGAAAGACGTTCCTGCATAAGCTTCTTTCTGGCTAATGCTAACTTCCTTGATACTAAGAAGATTTTTGGTTTTCCATCTCGACAATATAGTAAAATTTCACAAATTAATTCTGTAGATAATATGAATTGGTAAAAGTATTTTGGATTTAATGAATCCATGAAAACAAAAACATTTCGCTTTCGTTGTTTACCTTGATCAAGTCGGAAGACTAAAAGCTTCTGCAAAAACGAAGATTTTTTTACAATTATTCTTATACACTATATATATATATATATATATATAGAGAGAGAGAGAGAGTCTTAAGATGTGCTATATTTATGGGATAAAGTGCTCAATATAGATAGAGCGTGTGTAAATATAAAAATGAACATTGAAGTCAACACTTAGAGGCGACAGTCTGTTTCATGCTAGACGCAATCGTCAGACCTCTTATCCCCCCTCTCTCTCTCTCTTTCTCTCTCTCTCTCTCTCTCTCTCTCTCTCTCTCTATATATATATATATATATATATATATATATAGCGATAACATAGATCGTGTGAAGCCAGAAATGTTTGGTAAAAGATGTTAGATATATTATGCCTTTTTTTGTTTTAATCCTCTCAAAGTCACGGATCAATTTCTTAGTATTTACAAAATTGATTAAGAAAGACGCCATTATCTTCAGGGGTGAATTGCTAAGTTAACTTTTTGGGCTTAGCAATTACTAAATATACGCCAAAATACATATACATTGTTAATATATATATATATATATATATATATATATATATATATATATATATATATATATATATAATAACACTAAGGAAAGGTGGTTCGCATTAACTTGATGATCCGGACGATGGTCGACTCACTTATATATATATATATATATATATATATATATATATATATATATTTAGTCACTGAATCTAATCAACATCTTTATTCATTGGGCCATGAATACTGTTTTTGTTACCCACCCACCTTTCTTTCCCCTTTAAGTCTTTTACCCTCTTAGGGACTAGACTCAAAGAGATGTGAGTTCAATACCACGTTACATCAGTGGTGAAGCAAAATTTGGAAAGTTGAGTTAAAGGGAAATAACTGATACATCCGGAAGAGGCATGGCACGTGGAACTAGAATAAACCGTCCCGGTGGACGAAATAAAGGGTTTGGTTCAAAATTTCAATCACCTGAAGAAGGCCGGAGAGTAGAACGGCCGAAACGTTGTGAATATGGCAATGAAGATGAGGAGAACAGTCCAAATAATGTAAATGATCATAACACCTCATCTCGGAGATATATGCAAAAATAAAATTGTCTCGGAAACCACATCAACTTGAAGAACAATAATGTCCAGCCGACTATACAAGACACCGTGTCTTCCCAATTCCTGACTGCTGGTCTTCCCCCTGCTTTTCCTAGCATCAGACATCTTACAAATACTCGGATCTTGACCAGTTACAGAGAGGCCCGTATCTAGACATGTCAAACTGTCCTGCTGATAAAGGGAAAACCTGGATGTAACTGGGGTTGGCAACATGCCCGCATGCTATCTTAGACCTCGTTTACGTCTGCACTGATACACATTCGCCACATGCATATATATTATTTTTATTATTATTATTATTACAAAATAATATTAAGATAGTAAAAAGAATCTGCTATTCAGGGTTTCATGCGGTAACACGGTCGCATAATCCGGCTTATATAATCCAGCGGTGTCAGGTATCTGCTACACTAGATGTATGGTTTCGATTAAATATTTATGTCTATGCTTACATACGGCCATAAGCACGTTGCTCTAATTCAACAACTGTCCACTCATTCGCTGTAGGGTTTGTAGTTTTTCACTTAGGCACAATTTACAACTGTACTCTGATTTTTCTTTCTTTCTTTTCTCTTTTTATCTCTGATCTTTCTCTGTTAAGTGGTCTGGCTTTAGCCACCATTTTCCACGTGATAGCCAGCTCTTCTTTTCCACTGCTGATAATACCCCATCAATAGACAGAAAGAGTGTTGCTACCGTCGCATATTCTGTTGCTCATACTCGGTCTATGATTAGAGAAGCGTCTTTTCCATTCACCCTTGGCAGCTCCGATATAGTATTTTGTTTTGGCTTCACTATTCGTCTTAGCTTCAGATACAACATCCCGTACCAAACGCGTCCTTCACACAACCACACCTCTTTTATTCTGTCGTTGCCTCTGTTGGCTTTTATATTTACGCCGACTTTGGCATCGAATCCTCAGTTTATTTTCTATTTGAAGCTTTTAGCTTGCTTACTTGAAGCTTTAATTTATATATATTTGTTTGAATAAAAACAGACCACTTTAAGGTTCCATGTAATAAGTTATTTCACCACAACCCCTTTAACAGGGCTCTGGATCATCAGACTTTACTTCCAAAGGTTGAAATGAAAAATGAAAAGAAATTCACACGTTTTTGATGGACCTGTAGCTGTAGCTTCTTCCTTTAATGTCGGCTTTCACCCCTTACCCATCGATATCTAGAGACATGGCCCGTTAGGCTTAAGCAACGTCTAGCCGACAGACAGTGGGGTTAAGAATAAGGAATTGAAATGGTACACCTAACCCACTCATATCTTATCTTCTCTCCCACCTTACTTCCTCACTTCGTTAATTTTACATATGCTTGATGAGGTCCATCAAAAACGTGTGAATTTCTTTTCATTTTTTTTATTCAAACATATCTGCTCTGAAATTTACATTGAGCTCTCTGGATATCATCCTCCTTGGGTCTACCCATGCGGATTACCTAGTTTTGCATGAACTAAATATATATATATATATATATATATATATATATATATGTATGTATGTATAAACAGAATTTTCAGCCCTCAATATTTACATGAAGAGGAGAAATACATTGAAAACTCTTTCAAGTTTCTTCAGTACCGTAATTATTTTATATTCAATGCGTAATAAAAGACTCGTAAAAATATTACAAACTCGAAAAACGGCCACTCCTGACAAACACAATGAATCAAAAAATATATTGTTCTACCAACTAACTCTATCACATCTACAATTGGAAAGAATCTATCTAAGCTCAAGATAAAATTTGTTACTACTACATCTACAACAATAAAAGATTAGTCAATATTAAACAAAACAATAATCTAAAACCTGAAGGAGGCATTTACTGGATCGCCTGTAATAGTTGTCACAAAAAATACATAGGAGAAACTTCAATGAATAAAAATAAAATATTATATGAACACAAAAAAGATATTTTACAAAACAATACATCAAATGATTTGGTTGCCCATCGAAACGATACAGATCACAATTTTGACATAAAAAATGCTACTCTGGTCAAAGGAGAAAACAATTCACTACAACGAAAATGTCCAGAGAGGGCCTTGATGGCAAAGTCATCTAGAGCATATTTTCCCCAGGCTCTTACAACATTTTACTATTCTTGGCAAAACTATTATCTCAGTGTGGAATATCTACTTACAAAAGTGATGGAAAGGAAAAGAATCTAAATAAAATCGGTTAAATTTAAAATAAAAAAATGTAAAATTACCAGCATCCCTCGTTCGTGCGGATATGTAGTGGCACCAACATAACAAATTCCAAAGTCCTAAGTGACGAAACTTTTTCCACATTGTCATACATTTCCCCAACACACACACACACACACACACACACACACACACACACACACACACATATATATATATATATATATATATATATATATATATATATATATATATATATATATATATATATATATATTGCATGGGCATATCCGAGGAGCATTTGTAAATTTGATGCTGTCATGAATCTATTAAATTTTTACTTTTTGCCGTAAGAATGCGATATTTGAAAAATAAGCAAAAAGAGAAAAGGGTCAAGTAATTAAATTTGATAGATATTCTCAAAGGGGCCCAAGTTGAATTCGATCGAATCATACAGAAGAAAATTTAATATTTTAAATTTTCTAAATTCTTTTTTGAGCTCTACAACTGTTTTTTTACTTTGGGTTTCTCTTTCCAGATTCCCATGGCATCAAAATTTTTCATGTCTGTTAAATTAACGCATTACACTTCAAGATAAATATTCACTTCTTTCTTTTTTTCTTTCTTTCCTTCTTCCTTTCTTTCTGTCTTTCTGTCTTTCTTTCTCTGACCTTACCCTTTTTACTGATTTTTTCCTTTCTTTCTTTCTTTCTTTCTTTCTTTCTTTCTTTCTGTCTTTCTTTCTCTGACCTTACCTTTTTTCTGATTTTTCCCTTTCTTTCTTTTTTCTTTCTTTCTTTCTTTCTTTAATTTTCTTCCTTTCTTCTGTTTACTATTCTTTCTTTCTTCCTTTCTTTCTTTCTTTAATTTTCTTCCTTTCTTCTGTTTACTCTTCTTTCATTCTTTCTTTCTTTCTTTAATTTTCTTCCTTTCTTCTGTTTACAATTCTTTCTTTCTTTCGTTCTTTCTTTCTTTCTTTCTTTGAACTTACCATTTTTCTGACTTTTTTCTTTTGTTCTTTCAACTTTCTTTCTTTATTCATTTTTTTCTTTATCTTTCATTCGCCCGTTTTCAGATTTTTCTTTCTTTCTTTTATTCTTCTTTCATTTTTCATTCACTGATTTTCTTTCTTTTATGTTTCCTTTTTTTCTATCTCTAATTTTTCTTTCGTTTTCAGACTTTTCTTTCTTTTATTTTTCGTTCTTTTTCGTTTCTTTTCTCATTTTTCCTCTTTCTATTTTCTTGTTTCTTTCTTTCGTTCGTTCTTTCTTCTTTTTTTCTTTCTTTCTCGTATCTTTACACTTGGATATACACTACCATCTGCTCCTTAAGCATTCTGGCAACCAATCTTTACTAGACCTTTGAGAAGCCAAGTGACTTAACTTTACGGCGACGGTCAACCCGAACGCTTTGCAATAGTAACTTTCTCTTAGCTTTAATGCGATAATAAGCTTGTTTCACCTTATTCGCATTCACGGCAGCAGATGACCTTCCACTGTGGAGCCTGTCACTAAGTTCAGTATTTTCTTTCTCTCTAGAATTACTATTAAATCTACTCAACTTATTTCGCTTGCATCAAATAGAGTCTTTCTATAAACCTTTTGACCGAATCTTGCCTTTAAATTGTTATTCCTATAAAGACTGGAATTTCAAAAGGTATCCGCTAGAATTTTACAGGAAGACATATTGTTCTCATTTCTGTTAATCCTTGCCCTCTGCAATAAGAGGTACAACTAGAAATAGAAAAAAGTACTGGGCTTAAAAGGAAAAAGTGTTAAATGATATCCTGAAATCACCGGCAAAGACACAGACTTTGTAGATGTTATAGCACTTGCATCCACCCCTTTTGAACAAGCCCAACGATTTCTTCTCTTATTATTAGGTTGGTGCAAAAATAATGACGTAATAATGTCGTTTTTTGACGTTAAAAAATACGTCAAAAAACGACATTATTACGTCATTATTTTTGCACCAACCTCATAGAATATGTTGCAATACAAATTGGACACCATGTAAATAAAGTTAAAATAGAATTCATGCAGAAGGATATATTATAACATTGAAAGATGATCTAAATCAAGCGGATGATTTTTTATATATGTAGGATCATGAATAAAGAAGAAAAAAGGATAACTTATCATAGTCAACGCGTTTCGTCCCCTGATGGACTTTATCAAGGCAAGTCAGAGAATGTTATTTGGCAAAAAGTATTTATGTACAAAAGTAAAAATGTTGTTAGTTTTTCAAAATTTTAAATTTAAGAGACGCTCGTAAATATTCATCAGATTAGCGAAATATTTAGGTAAATTATGGAGGATCGTAAGTGACGTAATTTAATGTGTAATAAATGAATGCTAGTACAAAAAAATTCTATGATCACGTTTGAAAGACATGTACAGTGTAACCCGGATATAAGAGAGTTGTCGGGGCCGGAGAAGAAGTCTCTTATATTCGGGTTTCTCTTATATGCGGGTTTGGTCTATTTTGTTTAGGTAAGTATGCTCTAATTTGGGACCAGGGAAAAACTCTCTTATATCCGAGTTTCTCTTATATGCGGGTTTGGTCTATTTTGTTTAGGTAAGCATGCTCTAATTTGGGACCAGGGAAAATCTCTCTTATATCCGAGTTTCTCTTATATGCGGGTTTGGTCTATTTTGTTTAGGTAAGCATGCTCTAATTTGGGACCAGGGAAAATCTCTCTTATATCCGAGTTTCTCTTATATGCGGGTTTGGTCTATTTTGTTTAGGTAAGCATGCTCTAATTTGGGACCAGGGAAAAACTCTCTTATATCCGAGTTTCTCTTATATGCGGGTTTTGTCTATTTTGTTTAGGTAAGCATGCTCTAATTTGGGACCAGGGAAAATCTCTCTTATATCCGAGTTTCTCTTATATGCGGGTTTGGTCTATTTTGTTTAGGTAAGCATGCTCTAATTTGGGACCAGGGAAAATCTCTCTTATATCCGAGTTTCTCTTATATGCGGGTTTGGTCTATTTTGTTTAGGTAAGCATGCTCTAATTTGGGACCAGGGAAAATCTCTCTTATATCCGAGTTTCTCTTATATGCGGGTTTGGTCTATTTTGTTTAGGTAAGCATGCTCTAATTTGGGACCAGGGGAAATCTCCCTTATATCCGGGTTTCTCTTATATGCGGGTTTGGTCTATTTTGTTTAGGTAAGTATGCTCTAATTTGGGACCAGGGAAAATCTCTCTTATATCCGAGTTTCTCTTATATCCGGGTTACACTATATGTTAAAATTGCAATGCTATTGACAACTCTAAGAAAACGAAGATCATCTGCAAATTAAAGAAGAAAAAGAATGTCTACGAGTTGTTAAGTCAGCAACAGAAGCAGTCACCTAAGACGCATTAAGCAACTTGAAACAAATCATTGCAACAACAAAAAAAAAATACTTGATCGTATGTAAACTCTATTATTACGATCAGTACTAAATTAAGATCTATATGGAGCGCTACCAACGATTACAGACATAATCTGTGATAAAAAAAAAACATCGAAGGCTTCTAAAATTCCTTTCGAATAATTTACGAAATTGGTTTCTATATTTTCCAATGAGATATTGCTTTCCGTCTTTGCTTCTTCTTTTTTTTCCAATAATGTCTCTTTGTATGTTTTCTTTCTTTTGTCTTTTTGTCACTTATTTTGTCTTCCCTCGTTCTTATTTTTATTTTTCTCTATGTTTTTCCCTTTACCATAGCTTTTTATTCTTCTTCCAAATCGTCTTCACTTTTCTGTGTCTCTTATTATTATCTATCCTTTTGTCTTTCTTCCGACTTTATCTTCACCGAATAGCTCCTTTCGCTTACGCTTTCTATTTTATTTTCAGTATTTTCATTCGCTCTCACTTTCGTTCTTTCGATTTCGCCTTTCTTTTATCAGTTTTCCATTTCATCTTTCATTTTCTCTGTCCTTCTTTCACTTTTAACTTGCTACTTTCACTTTCACTTTCAATTCTAGTTTCACTTTCTATTTTATATCTTTTGCTTTCTAAATTCCTATTACGATTTGATGTATTCTTTTATTATTGACTGCAACTAGATATCGTCTGTTTTGTCTAGATTGAGGGACACGTTTTAATCTATGAGATTTTTTGAGTTTCATTCTGGTGTGTGAATGTCCCGGGAATTGGTAAGAAAAGCATCATAGATACATTGATAAATCCCACTCGCTGTTTGTGGTCTTCGAGTGCATTTATATCAATCCACGTATAAACCGAATAATGTATCAAAAGAGTTATAATGAATTTCGATTTTTAAGAAAAGGTTGTTTTTTTTTTAAAATTTGACGAGGAATTACGCTTGCATATACGATAATTCCATAAACTGAGTCATTTTCGATTTTTTCCTTTGCTATTAACCACGATTTTCACATACTGAAATGCAACTTCAGTTGTCGTCTGTCTTCTCCTTGCCAACGCCATAACGTAGGTTCCCTGTGACTTTTCTATAAATATTTTCATGGCATTTTTTCTAATGGGCTTTCATAGATTTAAGCTGAGGACTTGATAGCCAATTATATATCAGCATTTTAGTGCTGAAATTTTTAACTGCAACCGTAAGTTCTATGCTAATAATTTTTTCTCTTACAATTCTCACTTGTGGATCTATGTTTCCTGTTAAATAATAATAATAATTACATCACCTGAAACATATATGTATATCTATTTCCTTGAAAAAAAAACAACAAAAAAACACACACACACACACACGTACAAAGACGTAGAAAGTGATTTAATTAACTTAGTAATAAGTATAATATTCTATAAACAATTACATGCTTTCCAGCAAAAATAAAACAAAACAAGATATGACGAAAATAAACAGTTCAATTTATTTATTTATCGCAGGAGTTCACAATATTTTGTGTTAATTGCTTTCAAAAAGTTGCAGGCAATCGCCACACAGTCTAGCAGTGTTGAATCAATGAGAAATCTTACTGCTAACAATTCTGTATCTGTCTATATTTCTGAGATGAGGTATTATGTACACTATTTACATTGTTCGAACTATCATCCTCATCTTTGTTGCCATATTTATCACAACGTTTCGGCCTTCTTCAGGTGGTTAAAATGTCTAGCTGAACCATTTATTTCACTCGCTGGAGTAGACTGTTCTAGTTCCACGTGCCATGTCTAATGGATATCAGTTATCAGTTATGACTTTTTAATTCATCTCTCCAAGTTCTCCACTGCCTTAGCCAGGTATTGAACTCACACTGTCACTGGATCTAACCAAAGTGCCATGTACCCTTAAGTATATTTACTTATGCCATGTGCATATGTCTATAGTATTTACATTATAATCGTGACTACTGGTAGTTACTAGAGTGTTTTTTTAACTAGAAAAATAATCCCTTCCCATCTACGGATAATCGGCTTTAATGCTCCCCCTAATCCGTTGATGAGAGGTTTGTCTGAATATATATATATGATCACGTCGTCGTCACGTGGGCGATGTTGTGAAAACGTACTCCTAAAATTTGAGTATTTTGAATGAAAAATGAAAAGAATTTTATTTTAATCTAAAACTTATATGTACGTTTGTCGAGCATTAATCTTGCTAGAAAAGGGGAAATATTAAAGAAGCCAGGTCTAGTATTCACCGTGATCATATTTAAACGGAACGCTGATCTTATAAAAATTTCAGTTATCTGTTTAGATTAATCTTGCTCTTATGTCCATCGTCTTTTTCATGTTGAATTGAATATGGTCAAATGTTAATTATGTTTTATGAATATGTCCTGAAGATGGTCTATTAGACCGAAACGTCAGACGTTTGACATTATATTAACATTAAAACAGCATAATTGCATATTACGATTTTTGTTTGTTTTTTCCGTATATTTTTCTTCATACTGTCGGATCTATATTCATATAATTGCTGATATATATATATATATATATATATATATATATATATATATATATATATATATATATATAGTCGAACCTAGAGAGCAAGCAAACCTAACATGGTTTCACCTAAGCGGGAAAACTGGCTAAACAGGTAAAGAAAGCCGCATACTTATAGGCAAAAACAAAAGACCAAGACCACGTGACCAAACAAAAAAACAAAAAACAACAACAACACAACAATTGGGAAGGTGGAGGAGAAATTTATTCGAAACTGTTTAAAAGGGAGGGGGTGATTTAGAGACAAATATACATACACAAACATATATATATATATATATATATATATATATATATATATATATATATATATATATATATATGTTAATTTAAAGAAAACCAGACAACTTTAAGGTTCCATAAGGTTATGATTTATTTTCCCTGGGATTTTCTTGTTCCCTGGATCATCAGATCTCACTTCCAAGTATGAAAAGGTTGAATTTAAACTTGCACTTTTGAAGGGTCGTATTCAGCCGATATAAGGTTATATAGAGAAGGGTGAGAGATAGTGTAACAGTCATGGTCGAAATTAGAGAGGGAAGGGAGAGATGGCAATGCATTTGAATTCATTTTTATTAAAATACTTAATAGAGGGGAAGGGGGTAATCCTTTTTGGAAAATCCTTGTTGACAACACAACTAGGCTTAAACTTGAAAAAAATAAACAAAAATTTAAAATTCTTGAAGCTTTATGCATAAAACAGTTGAAACCTAATCTGAACAAAATAAACTATGAAATCTTCAAAAATATTCCACATCTCGTATATACGAATTTGTCGTTACTTGAACTTTTCATGCAGCAAGGGCGGACTATCATTGTTGTTTCGTTCCGTTGTTGTTGGATTTATTGAAATTGTCATATTTGATGACGAACTAATTATCTGCATGCCTATAATGGGCATGACTTTTTGAGACCGGCTCGAGAATTTGCAATAAAGACCACAAACAGTACAGGGGAATATATTGTATCCAAGTTCTGCAGGAACACTGTTAGCTGTCTTATTTTGCTTTCGTGTTTCATACAGTCGACTGATGCTTACTTCTTGATGATGCATTATTCCTGAATGGTAACTGGAACGATACTCTGATATCTTCATAGCTACCTCTTTAAAGTTCTTGAATGGAATGTAGAAGTAAGAAAAGTTGCACTTCACTTTCTCTTTATACCTGAGCCAAGGTCTACCAACATTTCTATGACCACTATGGAGTTCACTGTAGAAAAGAATTTTTATGCGGTCATTACTAATAGTTGCCCAACATATATATATATATATATATATATATATATATGTATTAATTTCAACAAAATGTTAGGAAGTCAATACTGAAACATTAGGGTTCGGTGTTTGGATTTTTCGTATATTTTTTCATCATTTAAGTCTACCATATCGTTTATAGTTTACTCTTAATTTTTTTTCTTCTTTTCAATAAAATATGAAAATAAAAAGAGAAAAGAGATGGAGACACATAATCCACACATTATTTTACAGCATTTTTGATTGCGACAAATATTTCATTTTTAAAAGGACTGAACAACTCACAAAAAGATATATATATATATATATATATATATATATATATATATATATATATATATTAAGTTGGTGCAAAAACTAATGACGTAATAATGTCGTTTATTGATGTATTTTTAACGTCAAAAAACGACATTATTACGTCATTATTTTTGCACCAACCTAATATATATATATGTGTGTGTATGTGTGTGTGTGTGTGTGTGTGTGTGTTAAAATATATTTATGTGTAAGAGAACTCAATATCATTCATAGAGCGTGTGTAAATAAAAGACTGATCTATCATTAGACGGTCAGTTTTTCACTTCTATGACTGTTCTTAGCATTATAATGGGTTAATTCCTAAAGTATCTATCTATCTATCTATCTATTTATCTACATATACATATGCATATACATATATGAGAGACTCTCCCGTCGAATTTGACGTATGAGGTTCCGATGACCAAGAACTAATTATCTGCATGCCTATGACGGGTATGACTTTTGAGTCAGGCTCGAGAGTTGCACATAAGACCACAAACAGTACAGGAGAATGGATTGTATTCAAGTGCAGCAGGAACAAAGTATTTTGCTTTCGTGTTTCACACAGTCGACTGATGCTTACTTCTTGATGGTGCATTATTCCTGAATGGCAACTGGAACGATACTCTGATATCTTCATAGCTACCTCCTTAAAGTTCTTGAATGGAATGTTGACGTAAGAAAAGTTGCACTTCACTTTCTCTTTATACCTGAGGCAAGGTCTACCAACATTTCTATGACCACTATGGAGTTCAATGTAGAAAAGAACTTTTGGTATGTGATCACAATTCATGACTGCCACATGGCCAGCCCAACGTAGTTGTGATTGCATTATGAAGTCTCGATGGTACCAATCTTGCATTTCTTAAAATGGTCGGCACTTAACTGTCGATCATCAAACGTCAAGCGATTATACGGCCACAGATTTATAAGGTGTTCAAGTTCACGTTTCTGATTCATACAAAAGAGTTGACAAAATAACAAACTTGTATACTTGGATTTTAGTGCAAACTTTATTCCCCATTTTCCCGACAACTTATGACGCAGGAAGTGCTGGCTTTTGCACTTTTGCAGTGCGATTAACAATCATGTCATAAAGTATATATATATATATATATATATATATATATATATATATATATATATATATATATATGTAGCAGTTTATTTTATATATACATGCTTTAGAAATTTGTCATAAATTTTTACATTAGTTTTTACAGATATATTTTTATATCTGAATTTGTGCACACACACACACATATACATATATATATATTGCAATGCGATTAACAATCTTGTCTTGAAGTATATATATGTATATGTATATATATATATGTATATATACTTGATGACAAGATTATTAATCGCTTTGCAATATCTCTGTGTGCGTAAAAACTATATATGTAGCAGTTTATTAAATATATACATGTTTGAGAAATTTGTCATAACTTTTTACATCACCTTTTACAGATATATTTTATTTATATCTGAGTTTTTACACACACAAATATATATATATATATATATATATTTATATCTTTTGCAATGCGATTAACAATCTTTTCTGAAATATATATATATATGTGTGTGTGTGTGTGTGTATGTGTGTGCGTGTGTGTATATATATGCTTGACAAGATTGTTAATCACGTTGCAAAAGATATATATATATATGTGTGTGTCTGTCTGTGTGTGTGTAAAAATTCAACATTTATATATGAAACAAACTGCTACATCAGTTCCTTACAATACACACGCCAAACTTGAAGAAATTAAAAGAAAACGTATTTATGAGCAAAAAAAGAATCTCATTAATGACAATTTAAGCAATTCAATAGTTTTATACAGGAATAATTTCAACCCAATATCGATCTCATGAATGACAGCCTTATTAAAAGAGAAAATAACTCAGATGGAAAAATCTTGAGAGTGTATTTATCGCTTTGTCTCAAATTTAGGTGTTGGATTTTTCAAGTACCTCCTTTCTTAAAATAAATAATTTTATCCTAAGCTAACATGGGTGAAAATGTGTTTTTTAAACTAAAAAAAATGAACGGTTATCTCAAGATATTTTATTAAATACATATACATATATATATATATATATATATATATATATATATATATATATATATATATATATATATATATATATATAAATACATATAAATAAATATACATATATAAATAGTTTATCAAATTAAAATAAAATAATAAGTATTAATTACATTATAATCTCTCTCTCTCTCTATATATATATATATGCGTGTGTGTGCGTGTATATATATATATATATATATATATATATATATACATACATACATACAAATAAGATAATAAAAATCAACAGCAACATTAACATTTACTCACTTCTATTTATTAGCCATTAAATAGCATCACTTAGCGACATCTATAGTTTAACTTTACTTACCTCTATAGTTTACATATTTTGCCATTTAAAGAAATCTTATATATAAAAAGGTCGAAATTGATAAAGAAGACTTGTCTATATTCATTTTATATATATATGTGCTTATAAAGCTCCGTAAATTTCAAGATGAGTTATTCCAAAATCGCTTGAGGATGAAAAAGAGCTGAGTACTTTAATTTAATTTAATTTTTATAATTAAATTGAAGTTTTTAGCTACTGTTTCTGAAATATGAGAACTCTTGTGTAGCGATGGAATCACATTTTTGAAAAATAATAATATATATATATATATATATATATATATATATATACACGAGGGAAAGTCAAAAATTATCTGCACTCTTGTTTAAAGATATATTATGCCAAAATCTCGGATAATTTTTGACATACCTTCGTAAATTACTGATGCACCATGAAAAGTAGGCGAAAGTTCCGCCTACGGAAGTCTGGAGTCGGGTTGCAGAAATGACATCAATCACTTAAGTGACAAAGTTTTGCATATTAATTATTTCTCTCTCTCTCCCTCTCTCTCTATATATATAAATATAATCAGCTTGACGAAGAAATTTCTATGGACTTTGATTTTTAAAAACATTTAAAAACGCTCATCAGAGTCAGATAAAATTAATTCAGTAACAAATATATATATATATATATATATATATATATATATATATATATATATATATATATATAAATTCATGAATTATTCATACAAAAAACAAATATAGAGGTTAATTATTTAAATGGCGGGAATACTTCGTCGCAAACAATCTAAATAAGATACATCAACCCGAACCTGTATATGAATGATATGATCCCTGTTTATAAATTCCAGTTGCATAAGGTCTTTTTAATTTTTTACAAGCTTTCGTCTGTTCCAACAGACATCCTCAGGTATGGAAGTAGATTTTGTTCTTGTTTTTACTTCTCGGTAATAAGAAGACAACGAAAATACAGATGTAATCCGAATAAATGCTATGAGAAATGTGTTATTGTTTTGGAACGTGCGGTCGCAACTCTGAGGTTGAATTTAAATTTTAAGGTTGTGCGTTTTTGTACAAATATAGCAATAAGAGAATTCTTTTTTACTGGTAGATTTTCCGTGAATACGGCATGAACTATATTGTTCAATAATTACAGTAATGTCACACTTATTATCCGAGAGTTGCACGTTGGATCAGTTATTTTAATTTCAATTAAAAGGTGCAATTATAACCTATAAATTCATGAATCATTCATACAAAAAACAAATATAGAGGTTAATGTTTTAAATGGTTAATGATTTATATATATATATATATATATATATATATATATATATATATATATATATAGAGAGAGAGAGAGAGAGAGAGAGAGAGAGACAGACAGATAAATAGATAAAGAGAGAGAGGTTACGATGGGTATTGTCGCCATATTTGTATTATTTAATTTCGCGCATGCGCATTGATCTTTTGGGGGATTTTGTCAGTATCACAATACAATAGGGTCAAAAAGGCATCGTCTGTAAGAAAAAGACCACCATGGTGCAATTAGCTGTGCCAGAAATCTATAAACGGCATGCTGTACTGTTTGGTATCTGCTCCTGATGCTCCAATTGGAACATTTCAGTGTCTTTGGGTGGTTTCGTAAAGAGTTGGATGAGTCCATTGGTGATTACGAAAGTGTTTGGAATGATCACAAGTCATGGCGACATTATGACGCCATTAAATGTGTCATTAACATTAATTTTCTTTACTTTCAGTAAAAACCTTTCACTTTCTGAAGGATTATATCTTTCGAGTCAAAAACTGAAATTGAAGAAAATAAATGATAACGACATCTTTTTTAAAAGTCACCCATTTTATTCTTTCTTTTTTTAATCACGCAAAACGCCAACCTGGGAAATATAATAAGATTTCATTATTTAAACATACAGAGATACACATAAACGCTTTTCATTTCTTTCATTTTCGCTTTTGGATCTGATGAAACCTTAAACGGTGAAATACATAACCGGATATATTTCGAAACAAATCTACTTTTTTTTTACAGAACGGTCAGGTATTAAACTGATATTCGCTAGAAGTCCAGGGGATGAATATCTTGATTTCCAGCCGATACTATTCACCGTCATTTATGACGGGTACGATGCTAATTATTATTTGTCTTTTTCACAGTCTATTCGATATGATTAACTGGTTTCGTAGTTATTCGATATCAAACTAGACGCATTGTTATTATTATTATTATTATTATTATTATTATTATTATTATTAGATCAGAAGACAATAATTTCTATTTGATTTCATGACTCCATCTCACGAATTAGATTTTTGAACTATATTCGCTTTGTTCTTTTTTTTTCTCTCAGCGCTACACGCCAGAGCGCTGGTTATTCAACTTTGATATCTGACCGACTTAAGATATTTAGGCTTTGAGTTCAAACTACTTTCCAGAGGAAGGTCAATATATACATTAGATTAACTGACGCACAGTGATTTCTTACTAGGTCAAGTGTCTTAACACACACATACATACACAGAACTATATATATATATATATATATATATATATAATTTATGCCTGTGTGTATATTCTTTCTATTCTGTCTTTTCTCTCTTCTTTCCTCTTTCCTTTCTCCTCATTCTTTCAATATATCTTATCTTCCTTTCTATTCTAATTCTTTTATCTTCATTCAAATAATTCCTTGATTTTTCCTTGAAATTTTCCTGTTTCCATTGTTTTCTTTTTTTTTATGGGCGCGTCAGTAAACTGAGATTTTTGTAACATAAAGACAAGTAGCCAGAAAAAAAATCCAATTTTCGCCTTAAGCATCAACTCTCAGAACAGATATTGTTAAGACAAAATTGTCTCTCTTTCTACATCATTTGTCTTTTTTCGCTTTGTCTCTCATTCTAACTCTCTTGCTTTCTCTCTCACTCTCCCTATATATATATATATATATATATATATATATATATATATATATATATATATATATATATAAAGTGATGGTGTTAAATTCACCACTAATATTTGATAAGATATCAGAAGTGCTGAAACAAAATGGCTATTTTGGGATTTTTGTAGTTATTTTATGACATATTTATATTATGTTATAATTTTCGAATAAATTATATTTGCTCGACTATGTATTGAGTAATCTTTTAAGAATAGTATTTTTTTGTTATGGGAATTTATCCCATATACACCAATCCTATACTGATATATATATATATATATATATATATATATATATATATATATATATATGTATATATACATATATATATATATATATATATATATGTATATATACATATATATATATATATATATATATATATATATATATATATATATATATATATATATATATGTGTGTGTATATTTCAATTAAAAGGTGCAATTATAATTTATAAATTCATGAATCCTTCATACAAAAAACAAATATAGAGGTTAATGATTTTAATGGCGAGAATACATCTTCGCGAAGATGTATTCTCGCCATTTAAATCATTAACTTCTATATTTGTTTTTTGTATGAAGGATTCATGAATTTATAAATATATATATATATATATATATATATATATATATATATATATATATGAAGACAAAAGGAAAATTTATCTTAGCCGACAGGTTTCGTCATATCAGGGCAAGGATTTTATTTTTTTTAGCAAGTATTTATATACAAGAGCAAAAATGTTATTGGTTTTTTCAAATTTTTGAAATTGACAAACCCTCATAAATATTCATCAGACGTTCGAAAAGTCCGGCAGACGGAAAGTGTCAAAAATTCAATGTCTAATAAACGAAAGTGATCAAGTGATGTTTTGAAAGCAAGTTTACATAGAATAAATATATAACTTTCGTTATGTACCCTTTTAAATATATACTCTATCTGAATTTTTTACACCCACACACACACATATATATATATATAGTAATCCGTTGGTATAATGAAGACGAGTCCTATTAACACAGAACAGAATTTGAATTATGTTAAAAATTGACTCACAATGAGTGCTGAATGTTTTCATTAAACGGGGCAGATTTTCTTTACAAATGAAATTAAGATAATGGCCATTTTCACCTACAAATTTTAATTTTAAAATTCGCAGGATGTTTCAAACTGTTTATGGTATTAATTTGCAGTAGGATATATATATATATATATATATATATATAATGTCATCCACAGACAGACTGTTTCGCTGTATCACAGCTCATCAGTGCGGCTAGACATCCGGTTGCATCTAGCTAGGATCGAAACCCGACTGAATTGGTATCAGGCGGATATTCTACAACTAAACTGTCGGCGCACGGTCGGGATGAAGGTGGATTTTTAGCGTATTTATTTTTGGAAACACGCCCAGTGATTGGTGTATATTGGTATATATATATATATGTATATATAGAGATATATGTATATGACTGCCATAAAAAGACAAAAATTATTTTTATTATTATTCATGATGATTATAAATAAAATGTGAAACTGAAAAACGGTCTGGCTAACCGGTTTCGAACCTCACTCAACAGAACTAAATCGAGGTTAATAAAGACACATATACATGTGTGCGTGTGTGTTATATATATAGAGAGAGCGAGAGACTCGGAGAGGGAGAAAAATGTTCCAACTTTTGGGGTACTACGTTTTTTGGGCGTCAGCCTAATTAAATCGGAGTAAGTACCTATTTCTTTGTGTAGAAAACTATCGAGAAAATGGAAGATGGGAAGATGTGAATAGATCAAACTGTATGTCTTGCTTTTGCTTCGAGAAATTTTTTTTTTTTTTGCGTTTAAATGTTGCTTATTTTTTTCAGAGTTTGCCGTATGGCTGATATTCATTTTCCTGTTCAATTTGTAAGCTTGTTACTTTTAATTCGGGAAGCCGTTTGTAGATTATTCACATGTGGAGAAGAAGAGGCCCGACAAAACAGCGTACGCTTTTCATCCAAATTGGTGGCTCGGCTACAAGTTGACTCTCACAAAATGCAGCGGCTTTTCATTGACTAAAACCATTCCGATTTTTATTGGCTGTTTATAGCTGTCTTGTTAGATGACTGTCTACTCAGAGGACAAAATCAATAAATAGCATATAAAAATTGTTATTACTTGATTCCTCATTAAATATATTTTCTTTACATTTTAGTGGCCAGCTTCAGATAAAACTGATATTCTCAAACAGCTTCTCCCAAAAGGATTATAGTTCCTCAGCTTCGGGTAATGGTTAACGAGCTTAGTCTGGTTGACAATTTTCAGTGAATTTGATTCTTACTAGGTGCCCTAGAGAATAATTCGACATTAAATAACGCCACAAGTTTTGCGTTGTCATAATAAACATAGCATAAGCCATGTCAATGGGTGATGTTTAGTCAGGCTAGGATTGTTAACTGAGTAAGGACTTTGATCCGTACTGGGTGCTTCATACAAAATTCGGCAATAAACAACTCAAAAAGTGTTGATATGTTATAAAATGAAAGTAAGTGTGAAGAGACGTAAGACAAGGTTGTATCTTCTCACCAGATTTATTGAACAGCTAAAGTGACGTTATCCAAAAGAAGCTGGAGACCCTAACAGTATTTATTATCGGTGGGCCTAATTTTTACCAATACCGAACAACTTCGGTTCTCAAACGTCTCACATGTCGAACAAATCGGTTTTCGAACAGAAAATTCGAGACGAAAATACCTCGGTTATCGAACAAAATTTCGGTTCTCGAACAACATTGCCGAACCGAGTTAAAACCCGAACAGAATCAATTCTGAGTCGACCTCCGTGTTGTATATATTCCTGCGCTGTGGCGTGCTTTTTTCCCCCATTTATATTCTACTGTGACTTTTTTCTCTACATTGATTACTGTTGGAAAAATAATTTCGGTTTACAAACATTTCGGGTTCCGAACGGCCTTCAGGAACGAATTAAATTCGTGAACCGAGGTTCCACTGTATTAGATACGCAGACGACAATGTGTTGCTGGCCGACATACAAAGCAGACTACAAGACCTAGCGTACTAGTAGAAAGCAAGAAAAAAAGGACTAACTCTCACATGCAAGAAGACAGAAAGCATGGTCATTATCGGCTCTGCAAAAATGTCGTGAGCAACAGCAAATCCTCAGTCCCTCATCTGTTCAATCAATTCGAGGTCCTGACATTTACAGCAGATAAGGTTGAATGCTTTGCTTTGAAATTCTTTTCCAACTCAACACTCGACTCATTTGAAGTACCCACACCTGATTTCTCCAATAGAACTGAGGATCTACTGTGTGACATGCGCATAACTGTTCTCGGCTATCATTTCTAAATTAGACTCCCATAAGGCAATTGGAGGTGACGAGTTAAGTAGCTGCTGTCATAAAGAAATGTGCTTCCAAGATGGCTCCAATTTTCTCCAAACTATACAACGGTATCCTCGCTGCTTGCTGCTTTCTAGATTGTTGGAAGTCCTTTGTAGTTTTTGCTTTTAAGAAATCTGGGGAAACTTCTGACCCCTCTAACTATCGTCCTATTAGTCCCCAACCGCTTTTAGGCAAATTATTAGAGGCTTTAGTCAATCCTAACGCGTTTAAGCGTCTTACCTCTCACGGCCTACTCTCAGATAATCAATATTTTCCGTTTTTCCCGGTCTACCGCTGATGTGCTGACGGTCATCACTGAATATGTAATCAAGTTCTGTGGCTTTAGGCATCTCGAAGGCGTTTGACAGGTTTTGGCATGCTGGTCTCCTACGTAAGCTTCGGGGATATGGTATCATCACACGTAGGATTGTTTGATTTAATCCATTCATTTCTATCAAATCGTGAAATGAAGGTCGTTCTGAACAAGCTCTCTTCCAGATCCTTTCATACGAACGCGGGTGTCCCCCAAAGCTGTATCCTGGGCCCTACGCTGTTTCTGATCTTCATCAATGATCTGCCTGATGTCATCAGTTCCCTAGTAAGCAGATGACACTACCATTTACTCCTGTCTCAATAGCAAATCCGTCAAAGTTGAAAAGTTAACCGGACCGCTGCTCTTGAAAAGGACCTCCACTCAGTGGTTAACTGGGACAGAAAATGGCTTGTAAATTTTCATACCTCCAAAACTAAACTGCTCACATTTAACTACCATAGAGAAAACTCCCTGTTCGCCATCAGCATGGCTGATACTCGACTCCGTGAGAGCGTCCCATTGTGCCTTCTAGGCCTCACATTTTCAACTGACTTGAAGTTGAACGACTACATGGAATCTATAGCTGCATCTACTGTAAGGAAAGTTGTGTCACTGTGATGTGCCAGAAGGTTTTTCTCGTCAGAGTTCATCTTGCACATTTACAAATCTACCATTCGTCCGTGCATTGTTTACTGTTGCCATATCTGGTCTGGTGCCTGTGATGTTCGTCTCGAAGTTCTTGACAAAATCCAAAGAAGGATTTGCAATGTAATCCATCCTGACTTGGCATCTCGACTTCAGTTACTTTCTCACAGCCATGATATGGTTTCTCCTTGACTTTTTTTAGAAATATTTTAATGGCAA
The DNA here is from genome assembly GCA_963932145.1 of Acanthosepion lycidas. Classification (NCBI taxonomy): domain Eukaryota; kingdom Metazoa; phylum Mollusca; class Cephalopoda; order Sepiida; family Sepiidae; genus Acanthosepion; species Acanthosepion lycidas. The sequence continues at coordinate 33,070,190 of OZ010591.1, forward strand.
CTGCTCTGCTTTTTTCCCTGCTGCCTTGACTACATGAAATTAATCGTGCTACTATCCAAGGCTATAGGATGTTGGAATATTTGGGTACCCTGGTGTACTAGTGAGCCAGCCAAAATGACTCATTTTATAGTTCACCGATAGAAGGGTTAACCAATCAGAAGGCTCAAAATATTCAATGCAGCGTGTATAAAGGCGGCCATGTTTTTTCCCGAATATTCACTGGCATCCTTTGATATCGAAGACTGAAGAATTACAGAACAGCTGCTGGTGGTATTGACGATATAGTCAGATTCAGTAGAGTGTCTGACTCGTGAGTGTTAATCTTTAACGTTGTTTCATTGAACAGATTACGTACTGCGCTGGATTCTATATTCATAGACTATGGTAAACATAGCTCAACTTAGGAGCCAACCTTTCCTGTTATTTAAACAAAGTTGGGTGTAGAAGTCATGGATTCATACCTTTCCGAGCACTTAAGTGAATGTAATGAACTCCACTGGGATTCGAACTCGGGTCTCCGACTTCTCTTTCTGAGACGCTAACCATTACCACTGTACCTTCATATATGTATATATAAGAGCCTTTGGTGTCTGTTGGATTTTAAATCAGCCCACTTCGTTTAGATGCCTATTTTTTCTAATAGCTCTTACACCACATTGTGCTATTATTGCATTGGCGATGATATTATGTACGGTCCTGGTCTTTACATATTGCTTTCGGACACCTCGATGTCGTGTAATGGTTAACAAGCTCGTCTCGCTAGAACAATTACGTATGAGTAGTGTGTTCGATTCTCAACGGGTGTATCATACTTTCGGTCTTGTGCCACATCTAAGCTACGTTTAGAAAATCACAATAACCCTTATTGCTTCTAAGTTCTGAAAAAGCATTCGTTCGGCTGAATATTGTTTCTCGCTTCTCGCAGAGAATCGTCACACACACAAAAGAGAGCTTTGTATTGAAAAGAGAAGCATTGCCAGCGTGGAAACTAGAGTGAAGTGGGAATAACAGAAGTATGTTAAGAAAAGCAGAATTCACCGAACTTCTACGAAGAAACTGACTTATCATTTTCTAAACGAATCTAATTGACAATCTGTCAAGAGGAAAACAGCATATTCTGAACCTTCGACGACTCGTATCTAAGGTTCAGCGTCTCAGTACAAAGGCAGCCATATTTAAAGAAGCCATTTTCTTTTTTGCAATATAGTTATTTTGTGAGAGAGGCCATATTGTTGCGTTAACATCCACTTGCCAGATTCTCGCCAAAAGTACAACGTTGAAAGTAGGTTTACTGTCATTATAATCCTGCCCAATAGGACAAAAATGGACAATATCTAGAAACTCCGACGTAACATTATTACGAGAATTGAATGACAATTAAGCTCTCCTACCACGCAGCGTCGCTAATAGTGGAAATAAAAACATGCTTAAATATGGAATCGTTCTTATATATGAAGTTGTTTTCAAAATTGTGGATCTGTCCCAAAATTGAGGGAAGTCTTGAAATGATAACATTTCCGTTTCATGTCGACGTTGATATTACTATGTAGAATTGGATAACGAATAATCCTTCAAGGAGAAAATAAAAAGGTGAGGAGAACATTGGAGATGATGTATACCAAAAAATGTGACAATGTTGACAAATAAACATAATTTTGAAGCGCAATAAATTTACTTCATTTTGATATCAGTGTCATTATTCAATCTACTCTGAAACTTGTTTTATAGGATTGGAGACCTTACTTATCAGTGAACACTCGTAATTTTGAAGAGAAATAAATTTACTTCATTTTGATACCAGTGTCATTATTCAATCTACTCTGAAACTTGTTTTATAGGATTGGAGACCTTACTTATCAGTGAACACTCGTAATTTTGAAGAGAAATAAATTTACTTCATTTTGATACCAGTGTCATTATTCAATCTACTCTGAAACTTGTTTTATAGGATTGGAGACCTTACTTATCAGTGAACACTCGTAATTTTGAAGAGAAATAAATTTACTTCATTTTGATACCAGTGTCATTATTCAATCTACTCTGAAACTTGTTTTATAGGATTGGAGACCTTACTTATCAGTGAACACTCGTAATTTTGAAGAGAAATAAATTTACTTCATTTTGATATCAGTGTCATTATTCAATCTACTCTGAAACTTGTTTTATAGGATTGGAGACCTTACTTATCAGTGAACACTCGTAATTTTGAAGAGAAATAAATTTACTTCATTTTGATACCAGTGTCATTATTCAATCTACTCTGAAACTTGTTTTATAGGATTGGAGACCTTACTTATCAGTGAACACTCGTAATTTTGAAGAGAAATAAAATTACTTCATTTTGATATCAGTGTCATTATTCAATCTACTCTGAAACTTGTTTTATAGGATTGGAGACCTTACTTATCAGTGAACACTCGTAATTTTGAAGAGAAATAAATTTACTTCATTTTGATACTAGTTTCATTAATCTATCCGGTCTGAAACTTGTTTTCTTTTTAGGATTGGAGACCCTACTTATCAATCAACCCTCGTAATTTTGAAAAGAAATATATTTACTTCATTTGATACCAGTTTCATTATTGTTTCTGGTTGAAAACTTGGTGATTTTCTTGCTAATTAAACTTTATAATTTTTAAGAGAAATAAATTCACATCCTTTGAAATGAAGTTCATTTTTCTTTCCGATTTAAAATTTGATTCTCTCCCGGGTGAGGATTTATCATTACTGACTATGTTTACATTCAGAATATTATCTTCATCTTTGTTGTTGTCACAACGTTTCGGGTCATTGTGCCCTCGGACTTCATCAGGCTTATATCGATCTGGATAACCTATAAGGAATCCCGAAGTGATCTCTTTATTTAATATTCGTAGGTAGACTGCTCTCGTTCCACAACCCATTTCTCATTTAATTTTTATTTTATTACTGCTCAGTTGAGCGCCTTGTTTCCACTGCGTCACACACTGCCCGACCCAAGGTTTGAACTCCTAATTACCACATCACCAAATTCACGAACCAACTCTTTAATCCATTTGTTCCTATTGTATTAAAGTTAGTAATTTCGGGCATTGGACTCAGTGGAAACAGGACGAGAAAGAACTTTTGAATCCGAGGTGCGGAGGTGAATGGTTGTACGGATGTTTGTAATGCAAAGTAACCCAGATTGAGAAGTCCGAGATCGAATTACAGTCAGATTCGTAACATTCACTTAAGCTCAGATATTATTAAGAAAGTTATTAATACATTTCCTCTCTCAGCTATGGGTTAAATAGTTGAACTTGTATCTGAAAAAATTATTGTTATCCTCAAATTCACTAACAAAAAAAAAAAAAAAAATAAATTAGTCTTACAATCCTAAATATCTTTCGGTTTTAAATAAGCGACAGGGGTTGATAAACTGTAAAAAAGCAGTCAGTTACTAGAAAGAAAATATGAATTTACGCCACTCCTAAGAGAATTTCTGCGTAAGTGAACGCGACTAGGACTTGAACTCGGCACGGCGATCTCCAATTTGCGCGCAGGTAATCGTTAAGCTAACACGTCTTTTGTGATAAAAACAGCAGAACGGAAGAAAAAACTAGAAAAAAAATTAATATGATTTCTATTATTTTCCTCTATTGACTATTTCTTTTCTGCTTGCATTGTAATAATCTCTGCGGACAACGCAAGACGTTGGCAGTCATTTATCATTATTATGATTAATATACATAACTGCAAGATTCCATCAGCTTTGGCACTAATGGATGCAGTTGACCAATTCACTGCACCAGTAAAGAGATCTGCAAGTGACATTCGTATACAACACGGTCGATTATTATTTAATTGGACGTCGCTGCAAAGTACAACATGAATTTGTAGATAGTGCATCGGCGCAGTAAATTAAACCGGCGAAACGAGTTCAAATCCTGGGTTAGTTTGCTTCGTTCGCTTTTACACAAATGCTCTTTCAAAAGGCAGGAATCTATCTCTTCTCCCCCCCCCTATATAGGTTAAATATCACAGTATCAAGCCGGTATAGGCTTGCCATTCACAAGCCAAGGAAACGAAGTGCAAGGTTTACCTAATACGAGATAACCCATGCGATACACCTGTTGTTTGTGGTGACCCCAAGTAGGGAATACCTGTGGACCTAGCCGCGATAGATATCTGTATGCGTGAGAAAAAATGGTAAGGCAGATGAATATACAAACACAGAGGAGTTGGGCAGCCTCTCACAGCCATGGGAGATGAAGAATGTAAGGTCCACGTTCGGACAAGGTGTGGGGAGTCACTCCCCAATACACTGGCTTACGGTAACTGACGAAATAAAATGTAAGCTTAAGTAAGGAAACATGTAAGTCTCGTGTTATCATTTAACTGGCAAATCCATTTCATTACATGGGTTCTCTAGCTTTGGATAGCAATTAGTCTAGGAGAAAAACAACTTTTTTTAAAAACCAACCTGTTTCCGGTTGTCTTGCCCTAGTGGTACCCAGTGCTGCTATGCGAATAGTCACTGGTGGAGTAGTAATTGGTAAGGTGATCACGCAAATCACGACAAAGCATGAAATTCAGTGCTCATAAATGTGACCTTATGCCAAACTAAACTTATATCAGTAAATACCTACTTCATTCAGTTCTTATTATATGCAGCTTATTGTGCGTCCTACCTTTCTGGATGTGTGGGTAGTATAGTGGTTAACGGTTCGAAGAGAAATTGGAGAGCCGAGTTTCAATTCTGGTCAAGTTCGTTGCATTCACTGCTGACACATACTCTTGGGAAAGGTATAAATCCATATCTCCCTCTCATGTCAATGGATTATATAAGCTATCTATATATATATAAAACAGAGGATGTTTATGTGCCTGTCTGTATAATACCTTTTCACTCGAGATCCATCCAACCGATTTTGATCAAACCTAGCACATACATTGCACTATGTAAGTCATAGGTTTTGAAATAAATCAATAATCGATAAAGCCGATCAAAAATCGATAAATTCAACTTTTTCCCCCGATTTCGTTTAAACTCGGTATGTAGGTTACTTACATCATGACGAGTTCAACGATACCGCATTTTTAGGAGAAAAAGAGCGAAAAAGGAAAAATCTATTTCAATACAAATTTTAAACTAAAAACTCCCTCAATTTTCAAGCAATTTAATGAAAACTTCACTCAATTGTAGCCAACAATAAGTTGATTGTTTAACAGTCATTTAACTTGATAACTGAGACCACCCATATAGTGAAAACCCGCGTAAATAACGAAAAATGGTGATTTTTACTGGTTTCTTTCTTATTTTTCGTTGATCTTCCAACCAATTTTTATCGAACTTAACAATTGCTTTATAAAATATATCCTCTTTTACATCCCTGGTAGCACACTGAAAAATTGAATTTCAAAAACTCCAAAATAATTGTGGCCTGAAGTGGGTCTTCATGTTGCCTGTTTTACCCCTCCATGTCCTCGGCTAAGTTCGATTGAATAAATACAGACTACTTCTGTTATATCAGTAACTGCATTAATTCAATTTTTTTTAATAATGAAAGTACTTTAAATTAATTGAAGAAGATAGACTCTGTTACATCTTAACATGATGCTGTTTTTACTCCATTCTAATTGAACGCTTTTTTTACCGACCAACTGGATATGGCTACTAGTATCTAATATTCGGAAACATGAAGTGACGAAAAAAGAACAAGATTTGAAACGTTAAGTAATCGCTTGACCACATGTCTCCAGCCGATGTGGATTTGGTCTGGATACACATATGTACCGAATCCGTCCAAAATTTCAGATGGTACGACTTCACACGTGCACATTGCACGCTAAATTATTGGAAACGAAATCGAATCATATCGACGTGTCGAAGGCATTAGCTAGTCATCAAGATCATCTGAATTTAAATACACCAGAATTTTTCTTTTGCTCAGACATTAGAAAACGTCTTCCAGCGTTTTGGCTCTACGAAATATATTGGCTTGATAGAAGAATGATATTTAACAAGAAAATCGTTTGTGTCTGGTGACATATCGAAGCATTCCAAGTCTCATTAGAAGTACAAGTAGTCCTCAACCTTTTTTCCCAGCGTACCCTTTTCGACATATCTCAGAATGTCATTCCCCCACCGTTCTAAGATTGTCCGACTCAAAAGGTGCATTCTAAACAAAATAAAGGGTGTTTCATTAAGACGGATTATATAAAAGGGAGTTTCATTTGACGGATCAGAGTCAGCCGTAAATAAATCAGTGTTATTGGTCAAAATTTATTTATTTCTCGATTGGATCATGTTATTTAAGTCATGACCTCTGGTAATATATATATATATTTTTTTTTTTAAAAAGCATTGCTGGTATTAAAATCTATCTCCATATATTCGTAGTGTTTTGACCTCTTTGGTGGAGGTAACTTTTGCCCATAGTTGGGACCTTGACAGGTACTATCACCCCGGGTCATGGTGGACTTGAGAAAAAAAGCAATTAAGAGGTGGTTCTACGCTCCTCAAAACGTCCCCATCAAACGACCTTGCTGTCGAATGTAGTCTATCGTCTTACCCAGGACGCATGCTAGAAAGGAGTGAATCAACCATGGACTATTTTTTCATGACGTCGTTATTCCTCGGCGGCATTTTGTAGCGTCTGCGATACAAGAACAGTTCCGTGATTTCAGCAAATTGTTTGCTGGATCGTCCACCATTACCCGTTGGAGTCATATTTAGTTGTAATATTAGGTTGGGTGCAAAAAATAATGACGTAATAATGTCGTTTTTTGACGTATTTTTTAACGTCAAAAACGACATTATTACGTCATTATTTTTGCACCAACCTAATATTAATATTTGCATTGGGACTAATATTAGGTTGGTGCAAAAAATAATGCGTAATAATGTCGTTTTTTGACGTATTTTTTAACGTCAAAAAACGACATTATTACGTCATTAGTTTTGCACCCAACCTAATAAATTGATTTTACGCTATTCAGGGAATAGCAATTTATTTTACGCCGCTCAAGTGAAGGACTGTCGGTTAATGTTTAGGTTTGGTTTGGTTTGATTTGTTTTCCGGCATATCAACCTCAATGGGTCATTTAATGCCGACATTTTTTTTCATGGTAACATTTTTGTTCTGTCAAAAATCTATTTCTGGTAATATTTTATTTCCTCAAAAATGTGTAGCTGGTAATATAATTTCAAAAAATGTATTGCTGGTAATATTTTTTTCTCAAAAATGTATTTCTGGTAATAATTTTTTAACAAAATATTTCTGGTATTAAAACCTTGTTTTACACTTTCGTAGTGCTTTTTACCTCAGTTTCGTGGTTAACTATTTGCCCATAGCTGGGACCCTAACAGGTGCTACCACCCCCGGGTCAGGGTGGACCTGGGAACACCAGCAATTAAAAGGTGGTTCCACGCCACTCAAAGCCTCCTGATCAGAGGCTTTGCTGTTGGATGTAGTTTATCGTCATACCCAGGACGCAGATGTAGTTTATCGTCATACCCAGGACGCAGATGTAGTTTATCGTCTTACCCAGGACGCGGATGTAGTTTATCGTCTTACCCAGGACGCGGATGTAGTTTATCGTCATACCCAGGACGCAGATGTAGTTTATCGTCATACCCAGGACGGCCGGTTAATGTTTACACCTAAGAGATATGATCACGTGTTCTCATTAAAATATACAACGATAACGTTACACATGCATATGTCTACGAGAGAGTAATTGTAGAGTAACGTAGAGTTTGGAGAAATGTTCTCTGTAAAAATGTTTCTGAAAAAAAAACGAAAATTAATTCAATTCTCATATTTCTTGTTGATTTTGCAGGAAACATTTCAGATACAAACTGAGGTATTTATCCCACCACATTTCTAATATCCAAAAGACAAATGTAGCAGGATGTGTATCTCTGTTTTACAGAACACTAGCAGCCTACGCCCGCTCGCTATCGCTTCGCAAATTAATATATATTCACTACTTGAAATCTTTGAAGCAAAAATTTTAAATGAATATTTCATTCATAAATTGGCTTGTTATAGTTAAGGAAAGTTTTACAAATAGATGCCAACTTGTTGAAGACCAAGTAAAATGCAAATTTCAAACAATTTTCCCCACTATATAAGACAATATTCCCAAACAAAACTATTTTTGATATGAAAATCAAAACAATTCTTAAATAAAAGAACACTAATATAGGACAGTTAATTAATAAAATATACTTTTTAAAAATAAATATGCAAATTAGTTAAACCTGAAGAATAATATCACCTACAAGTAGATGTTATATAATACCGATATTCATCGCTTAGGATATAAATTACTATAAAGTAGAGGTGGAGCGTTTTAACCCCAGAATACGTTGAATGATTGTGATTCAATTTCGCATTTATTCATATTGATTCCATAATATAAGTTTTACCGAATAAGCTATTATGTTTCTCTAACATTTCAAATGTTTAATGTATAAGTAATTCGAATTTACATTTTCCCATCCTTACACTATATTAATTTTATCTTATATAATTGTAACCCATAAAATTAAAATAATTGTTTGTACGGTAAATAAGATCTACGTACACCAAATCGCTATTAAATTAAGTGTCAGTAGAAGAATTATCTTTGAACTTTTAAAAAATAAGCTTAAAGATTATACTTAAATGCAGCAATCAGTATTGAGTTCTTCTGTAGTTTATTGATGTCTACTCCTCCCTAGCTATTGTGATTATTGCCAAACTAAGGAGCCTCCGCAGGAGCTACCTTAAATGCCGCCCGATAGAGCGGATTTTAAACTAGTTTATAATAAACCGTACACTACAATTTGGGATAGAAAAGAAAAATGAGTTACTTCCCTTGATTCAAGAAAGCAAAGACAGTGGCTAGCATAATATATTAATATATATTTTTAACCTCGCATAATCTGGCAACTCTGAATCTGAGCTCAACAAAAATCGTTCCCTGTGCCTGACTTTCCTAGTTTTCCTTTTGAATGAGCTATAAATTATTGAATATCGGATCAGTGGAAGCGGAGGAGTTGCTTGAAAAAACACACGCACAAACACACATACACTGTGCTTTATATGTAAGATGTAAATGCGTTTGATAAAGTCCATTACAAAGAACTGTTTGAACTGCTCGTTAACCTTAACATATTTGGGAAGGATCTTAGAATAATCCAGAAGTTATACTGACAGTAAACGGCCTGCATACGGATAGAAAAGGAATTCAGTTAATATAGAAACATGGGACGGGGTTTAAGACAAGAATATAACTTCCCACGGAACTTATTCAACCTATACAGTTTTAGAGAGATTATAAATTCTACCAGGTGTCGTTATTGGCGGCCAGAATCTTAAAGACGTAAAATATGCAGATTGCACAATGTTGATAGCAGACGTATAAAAGAAACTACAAGAATTCCTAGACAATGGAGTAAAGGAAAGCGAGAAGAAAGGACTAAACATTAATTGCAAAAAGACAGAATCCATAGTTGTTAGGAAAATGAATACACTAACATATAAATTACAAATTGAAGATAACAAAAGCAAACAAGTACAACAATTTCATATCTGTGAAGGGTTTTAAGCAAGGACGGAAAATGTGACATCGAAATCTGACGAAGTATTGCGATAGCGAAAGGACCCTTCCAAAAGCTAAGCAAAGTATTAAGGAACAGAATAAAAATCGTTAGAAACCAAGGAAATAGTAATAAAATGCTACGTATTATCAGCCCCCCCTTGTATGGCAGTGAATGATGGACAACCTCCTCACAGATGAAGAAGAGACATGTAGCAATAGAAATCTAATTCTTCAGAAGGATGTTTAGAATACCATGACAGCAACGACGAAGAGAAAATTGAACCAAAAAGAAAACATACTTAAGATCATGAAGAGACAGCGAAAATGATTAGGTCGAATAATGAGGAAAGAAGACTTGGAAAATTTGATACTCCGAGGACAGATTGAAGGCAATAGGTACGAAGGAAAACCTCTCTATCGAGCCTGCGTGAATGAATGGCAAAACACGGTTTAATAGATAACAAAAAGTTAAAATCTATTAAGAGCTACAGAGGACAGGGAATAGAGCAGATCACCTTTGGAAAGGACACGACAGATAGAAGATCCACCTATTTACTTTCAAATAACTTAATTTCAAACAGAAAGATGTATAAACATCATGCGGCTTTTGTTTTGGGAAGATTGTTTAGATTTAATCGTGTTGATTGAACTCATAGAGGGTTTCACTACTGACATTAGGTCGAAAGAAAATAAACAGACGTTTCGCAGTCTCAGATTTAAAACGCCATAATTCGACACAAATGCAAACGTACGTCAATACGAACCATTTTAGGGTCAATACAATATTGCCGACAATCCGGTAATAAATTTATTCCATCACGTTGAAAACCTTGGAGTCATAGAAGTCGATAGACTGCTGGGAGACATTCTCGACGCGGTCTGGAATGGGTGTCCATTTTCAGGCGCATATATGAATTTGACACGAAGTGGTAGCTGGTAGCTGTCACATCTAATATATATGAAAGGAAGCACATACCCAATGACTAACAGCATCAGTTTTATGCAATATATATATATATATATATATATATATATATATATATATATATATATATATATATATATATATATATATATATATAGTTTATGCAAAACTAGGTAATCTGTATGGGTAGACCCAAGGAGGATAATATCCAGAGAGCTCAATGTAAATTCAGAGCAAATATGTTTGAATAAAAACAGATCACTTTAAGGTTCCAGGTTTTCATTTCAACTTTTGGAAGTAAAGTCTGATGATCCAGAGCCCTGTAAAAGGGTTGTAGTGAAATAACTTATTACATGGAACCTTAAAGTGATCTGTTTTTATTCAAACAAATATATATATATATATATTAAGTAATTCATCGAGTCTAGAAAAAACCTCAACAGAATGCAGAGAGCACTGGACGGCCGTTTCGTCCTATATTTGGGAATCATCAGGAGTGCGCAGCCGCTACTGCGAATCGAAACCCTGACAGTTACATTGACAGGCAAACGTCGTACCAACTGTACTAAGAGGCCTCGGTGACAAGGGGGTGGCGAACTAGACTCGATATTGCTCCGCTCGTTCATATATTCTGTTGTGAAACTCATTCAAGTTCCTTTACCCATAGGACTGTGCCTCCGAGAGCCACGACTACCATCACCAAGCCGCTCCATCCAGAACATTAGAAGCCGGTTCAAGCAAGGATATATAAATGATAGGTTTCTTCTAGACTCGATGAATTACTTAATTATCCCAAATCCTGCTTTTCCTGTCATTATTATCCATACAACAGCTTACTCATGTTTTTTTCATTTTTATTGTTTATCGTTATTTTAAATCCCTTCATTTATACTTGATGTTTTTATTATTATTATATTTATTATTTTTATTACGAACCTATGACGAATTAGACTAATTTATAATTGTTTTGATTTGTCCTACCGAAAAAGAAAAACAAGCCATATCGGTCAATTTCAAGTATAACCTGATGTACAAATTTGCACTCTTTAAAGAAAAAAATTCTTGACTGTGTCAGTCTATTCCAGGCTTACTATTATCCCTCCCTCTCTTCCTTCTTTTCTTTCCTATCTTTACCTTCTCTCTATTTCACACTTTAAAGAATTTTACGATCTATGATTTTCTTTCTTTCTATTCTTCTCTCTTGCTTTCCATTCCTCCTGTCAATTTCGTATATCAGTTCGAGGAAATTGTCGCAATTTGATAAAAAGTTTCGGTCTGAAGAGTTGAATATATATTCACGAAATAAATTATAACCGAAATTAATCTTTAAGGTTTTTTTTCTTGATTATTGTTATTATTATTATAATTCTCTGTAGTGTACATTGAGCTTTCTCTCTAGATAATTATCCTCCCTGGAATTATCCATACCAGTCACAAATTGGTAATATATATATATATATATATATATATATATATATATATATATATATATATATATATATATATATATATAGGGTGTCCATGAAGTTTCTTTACAATTTGAAAAAAATTAAAAATATTGCAAAACCAAATGAATAGACAAATATGTGGAAATTGTTAAAAAATAAGTAGATATTGAATTTTTTAAACTAATTTAATACACCTCTATATGGGCGCCATTAGTTGCACAAAGCACATCAAGACGGTATATATATATATATATATATATATATATATATATATATTAAAATGTTTGTTTCGTATTATATATATATATATATATATATATATATATATATATATATATATATAATCAAATATATAAATATGTAATCAAATATTTATATATAATAAAAATGTTTATTTAGTATTAAATAGTTTGTTTTAAATATATATATATACATATATATATATATATATATACTAAATAAACATGTTTTAATATATATATATATATATATATATATATATACTAAATAAACATGTTTTAATATATATATATATATATATATATACTAAATAAACATGTTTTAATATATATATATATATATATATATATATCTAAATATATATATATATATATATAGATATACTAAATAAATATATTTTAATATATATATATATATATATATATATATATATATGTGTGTGTGTGTGTGTGTGTGTGTGTGTACAAGGTGCCCATAACATCTCTTTATAATTTAAAAAAAAGATTATTGCAAAAATAAATGAACAGACAAATTTTTACGCCACTATATGGACGCCATTAGTTGCACAAAGCACATCAAGACGGTATTCGATTTCTTGCCATTTTTTCTATAGCACAGCCTCATCAATGGTGGCAATGGCATCAGTGATCTTTTGCTTTATATCAGTGTTGTCCCAGTTTTGCTTTGTTCGAAACACGATATCTTTAACATAACCCCATAGAAAGAAATCCAGGGGAGTGGAATCTGATGAACGAGGTGTCCAGGGAACTCAGCAACGCAACGTCCGGTCGGAAATTGAATTCAAACTCCCAAAGAAATATTAAAGAGGATTTAGGCAGTGCAGTGAGCATTTCTGAACTGGCTCCTGTTCTCTATAAACTGTTTTATAAATGCCTCGCTGTCACCCGCTTTCCTACCTGCAAGTCATTATGTATTGTTCCAATTTTTAAGAACTTCCCCCTACAACACTTTCAAATATCGGCCAGTTATCCTTCTACCCCTTTTTGGAAAACTCCTAGAGGCCCTAATCAAAGCGGAATTGGTTCATCATTTCTTGTCGTAGGGACTTTTCTCAGGCGAGCAATTTGGCTTTCGCTTCTCCAGGTCAATTGCTGATATACTGACGATAATTGCGGAAAGAGTCTATCGATAAAAACAGCCAAGCCTTGGAAATAGCATTGAGTGCCTTTGACATGGTCTGGCATATAGACCATCTCCACAAGCTGAAAAGTTACGGTGTATCCGGACAAATTTTTGAACTGATCTCGTCTTTCCTATCAAATTATGAAATGAGTGTTGTCCCGAACGGCCACTCCTCTACATCCTTTCGTACTAACGCAGGTTTTCCCCAACCCCAAGACACCATTCTTGGTTCTACTCTGTTTTTAATTTTCATTAATAACATTCCTTATGACATCAGCTCTCAACTTGGTATCTAAGCTGATGATACAACAATTTATTCCTGTCGCGACAGCAAGGTTTGTCAGTCAAACAAGGTCAAAATGGTAGCCGATGTCCAAAAACAACCGCAAATCCGTCGTTAACTGGCGAAAAAAGATGGCCTGTTAATTTTAACTCCTCCAAAACTAAAATTCTCTCCATTAATCCTCTGAAGGACCCCTTGCTGCCTTCCATCAGTATGGCTGATGCTATCCTTCAGGAAAGTGACTCATTGTACCTTCATTGTATGTTCTCAGCTAGCATGAAGTGGAAAGACTATATTGAATTCATTGCCAGGTCAGCTGCTAAGAAAGTCGGTTCATGCTTAGAATATTGTTGCCACATATGGTCCAGTGCCCCTGCTATTTACTTTGAGCTCTTTGATAAGATCCAAAGAAGAATCAGCATTGGTTTTGATCTGGCGGCTCGGTTACAGTTACTTTCTCAGCGCCGTAAGGTTGCCTCTCTATATCTTTTCTATAAGTACTTTCATGGCAATTGTTCGGATGAAATCTTCGCTATAGTACCTAGATTTTTTTTAAAAATTTAAGCACAGCATTAGACTGGCGTCGAGATCTCATCAATTTACAGAAGTATCCGTAAGTTCTATGCTAACAGTTTCTTCTCCGGTACTTCTCACCTGTGGAATTCCCTTCTCACTCTATATTTTCCATCCAACTTTAATCTGCAAAAATTTAAATGCAATATCAATCGCTATCTACTGTCCTCCGGATGACTATCTTCTCTTTTGGCTCATCATTATCTGCTCCTAATTCTTTTACATCCTGTAACACCTTGTGTTTTAGTGGAATTATTGCCTCGCTCGAGTTGATACATACACCCCCCATATATATATATATATATATATATATATATATATATATATATATATATATATATATATACACTTTAATCTGCAAAAATTTAAATGCAATGTCAATCGCTATCTACTGTCCTCTTGATGACTAACTTCTCTTTTGGCTCATCATTATAGTTTCTGTTCCTAATTCTTCCCCACCCTGTAATCTCTTGTTTCTTAGTGCCATTACTGCCCTACTTGGGGCGATACCGATTAAAAAAAAAAAAAAAAAAAAAAAAAAAAACACAAAAATGGCGTCTCTTCTGAATACTGAGAGAAAAGAAATATTACATGTATATCGTAAACGCGATGAATTTACTATTAGTTTTTTAAATTAAGGGTCATTCTTTACAAGGCCCAAGAGCCACTCGAGGTAGAGGATTACGTTAAGAGGCAATTTATACGGTTAGGAAGGGAAGATAATGGTTATATCTACACTCGAAAAGATTGTAGTGATCGGGTAACATCATCTTGGGAGTCGGTTCTACAAGACAGTGGTTCGTAGGAAGAAGCTGTTCGAGTGGAATTTACTTCTCACCGATGGAATACGGAGGGAATGCGGCTGGTTTGTTACGATGTAAGTGGCATGACGGGCTCTTTTCCGTGGCTGAACCAAGGAATGTCGTTCGTCCGAGCACTTTCCGTGAAATTAGCGACAGAGCAGCGAGTGTCTTGTCATATCCAGTCCGAGAAAGAGAGGTTGGAGGGTGGAAAATAATTCATCACCCACAAGGACGCGGTATCGCTTTTGGCCTCTATCGAAGTTGGAATGTGCGGTCTGTGCAGATCCCGTCCAAATATGACAAGAGTACTCCATTCTTGGCCTGATTTGGCTCTTGTAAAATTAGTTGATAGCAAGTGGAGTCAGGTACTTACTGGAGCGGCACAGAGATCCGACCGTTTTTCCTGTCTCTGTAGCGATGGCTCGTATGTACGAATTCCACTTGAGGTTAGGTGTGAATTTAAGGCCCAATAATCTCCCAAGGCATCTTCTAAGGGACACCCACTCATCGCTGAGAAGTAGAAAAAGACTATTTCCTCTTCTATTTTATACAGTATAATACCCAAAAAGACAAAGATGAGGACAATAGTCCGAATAATGTAAATAATGCAAATAATAATAATAATTATTTGGTATGATTTAACTATTACCAAATCGTCTAGTCTCTTAAAACCAAATTCTTTGACTTATTCAAAACTTTCAATACCAAAAGGCGAATGGAAATGTAACCAAATCCATTCAAGGCTGGTGACACATTTAGAAACGAAATGAAAGGCAAAAAGCCTGCGGTCAAATGTCTGGTAACACGAAGATGAAAGCGATTACAATCATAGCAAACAAAGGCATTATTGAGTGGTAGCTCGAGGCGTGAAAGACGATACTAAGTTACTCACAGGTGCTAATTCTTGCAACCAGCATCTCCATAGAAAAGTTTGGATTACAAGTTGGTATATCCATGAGAGTTGGTGTTGGGAAAATGGCAGAAGACTGGTCACAACGGCAGCATCATTTGTCAAAAGGCTTGTTGTTTCTGTCCACTGTCCATTTCGCCAGATGCATTTCTTTTGCACGAAAAGAATATATATATATATATATATATATTTATATATATATATATATATCAAGTTTGGCCTAAGGCAGCGTTTTAAAATATCTACAGATATTTTCGTTTTAGGTATTCCCAAAAAATAATATCGTTCAAATATCTGCCAAACCTGAAAGAAAAAGAAAAAAGTTAATTCACCTTTGAAATCGGTCCAAGTTATTGGAACACCCTTTATAATTGGGATTTATATTTGCACACAGTGAAAAGGAATATAAGACAAATTTAAAGACGAAACTCACGTCGATTGGTCTAGGAGAAAGGTTGCTGTAGTCCCCAGGGACTAATTATAATTGGGATTTATCGTTGAACCCACTTAAATGGAAAATGACATAATGTCCTATTTAAAGCGGAAGCCCACTTTATATGAGCGGCGGGAAAATGCTCCAAGATTACTGGATATCTTTAAATGAATGAGTAAAGATAATGTTATGGTCCAGGTTAGGACCAAGGAAGAACAACGCGAACAAGGGATTGATTGGGGGAGTTCTATAAGACCTATAGTCAGTTTCATGCCTTCACGAGTAGAAATAACGAAGGTATATTACACGTAGAGTAGAAATAACGAAGGTATATTACACGAAATAATAATACAAGATGTGGAAGGTGTTAGTATGACTGTCAGTCTGGTTTGGAGTGAACTACTATCGGCTCGAATCGATTCGACCCTCTCTCTTGAGAGGCGTAGTATACATAGTGTTAGGAAGAGTTCATTCGGTAGTTATAGGTAAAGACCCATGACAGATAAGTTGTTACCGCGTACCTTTTCGTACGCGCGCGTATACACACACACACACATATATATATATATATATATATATATATATATATACACACACAAACATGTATATACACACACATACACATGCACACTCACATGTATATACATACTTACACATATAGACATACACACATGCACACAGACATACACACATACACATGCATACATACGCACACATGCACACACACATATATATATATACATACACACACGTATACATACACAGACACATATATATACATACACACATACACACATATACACACATATACAAACATTTACAAACACATATACATACACATACATAGACATATAGGGTGCGATGGATAAATTGTCTCTATTATATGTTTTAATCCAATGAATGCGAGTTTGTTTTTGATTTTGTCGTCTGCAAAGTATAGTAGGGCCTTTTGGGCGCCGTCTGTGAGAAAAAGACCACCATGACGCAGTTCATTCCGACGGAAATTTGAAAACGGCATGCTGTACTGCTTGGCATTCGCGCTGGAACCTCCAATACGAACATTTCAGAGTGTTTGGGTATCAATCTGAGGACAGTGCAGAAGTTTCGTAAAGAGTTGGATGAGTCTAATGGTGATTACGAAGGTAGGGTAGAAAAACACACTCTGATCGTTCTGATAACTTCTGAATTTGATGTTGAGGGCCTCATATTCAACACGGAAGCCTACATCAAGGTAGTGCTACATGAGGAGGTAGTGCTGTCCAGGATCAAGAGAGTGGCTGCTGGAAGTACCTATGTCTGGTAACAGGAGCCAGGACCATGACGCACAAGTAGGCAAACCCAGTCATAGCTCTCAAACAATTTCTGCAACGACATCACCTCTTAAATCTGGCCCCATAGCCTCCTAATCAGCAACTCCCTTGATAAGTATGTATAGGACTCAGTTGAGCGAGAGACCAACAAAAATCCTTGCGGCACCAAAGATGAAGCGAGTTCAGAATTATGGCTGTTTTCACCAACTTGAAAGAAGAGACCGTCCAGACGAGATGGAGGAAATTCTGAAGTCATCTACAGAGCGTGGTTGAAGCTAGTGGCGATTTTATTGAATAAGAATAAATTTAATATAAATATTAAATTTATTCTTATTCAATTTTCCAGGATATTTTTGTGTAAATTTAGTAAATATATCTTTTAAAATGAGATGTCCTATTATTTTCATTTTTGCTTCATTTAGACGACAATTTAACCATTGAACCCTATATATATATATATATATATATATATATATATATATATATATATATATATATATATATA